>CM060950.1:162736508-163211508 GCA_030765055.1 Mantis religiosa
GTCGAACTTTCTCCAGCTGTTCTGCGGTCAGGAGGTCTGCCGCCCTCCCCAAAAAGCCTTCCAGCCGGGGCCCCAGGTGTTGCGTCGGCACCGGCTCCTGTGTCTTGTCGATAGCTGTCACGCTAACCACGGGCTCGCACATCCCCAGCTCCGTTCCGGCCTGGACGTCGTGATCGGTGTCTGCCAGGTTGAGTAGCCTCGCTGGCACTTCCCTCGGCACGGCAATAATGCCCTGGCTACACTGAGTCCGTGCACAGGCGTCATCTGGTCCAGCATCATGCTCTTCGTCCGCTGACCTTCCAGTCGCGCCGTCACCACAACCTCACTTCTCGCGGGGACCACCACGTCTTCCTTCAAGATGACCCTGCAGATTCCAAGGCACTCATCGGGTTGCCGGAGTATCACCTCTTCTCCATTGAGCCGCAGGACCTTCCTGCCGACGTCGACCGTCGCCTCGTGGCTCCTGAGGACATCCAATCCTAGTATCACCTCCTCGGCCACCTTTGCGACGAACACCCATTGACGAACGACACTCCGTCCCAAGGTCAATTTCAGCAGGGCCTCCTTCTCCACAGGCAAGGCGTCACCCGATGCCGTCACAAGCTGGTATGGTCGTCTCGGCTTCCTCGTCGGCAAACCCTTGGCCACGTCAGGTCTGATGATGGTGACGCCCGTCCCAGTGTCTACCAGCACGCGGCACGGCTTCCCTCTCACCCAACCGTCCGCGATTAGGCTGTCATCCATACGCCAGCTGACGGCGCATAGCGTCACTCGAGAGGATGGTGGTGATGGCGCCGACGTGCCCCTCCTTGACGGACCTGACTCGTTCTTCCGGCTCCTCTTCCTGGTATCGGCTTCTCTCTCCGTGTGTCCCGGCTGGCCTCACCCGCAGCACACGCCACTAGGTCTTCGCCGGCGTCCATGTGCTGGTCTTCTGTCTCCGGGGGAGTGGACACTCCTCGTTCTCGACGTCGGGATAGCTGTCACCTTGGCCGCCTCCATCCTCAGTGTTGCCATTAGCGCCTCGTGGACAGTTTTGTAATCGCCGAGCATTAGGCGCTGACGAATCTCCTTGTCTCGTACCCCGTCATCGAATGTGTAGGGAGCTTCCCGGGATACGAACTCTGGTGGGAGGTCGACTAGGACCTTGCTAGCCAGTTGCTCAACTGCCAGGGCGAACTCCTGCAGCGTCTCCCCTGGCTGCTGTGACCTTGCCTTTAGCAGGCTGCGGTATGCTGTGGCTAAGCGGTGGTTTCCAAAACGATTATCCAGGGCCTCCCAGATGTCATTGGGCGCCGTCGTTGTCTGTAGCGCGTTCAGGACTTCCGCGGCCCGTCCCTGGAGACTAGCTATTAGCTGTGTGGCCTCTTCCTCTGGTGACAATTTGTTATGCTTGGCCAATGCGTCAAACTGGCGGCGGAATACTTCGAAAGTTGTCGCGCTGTCGTATTTAGGAGGTTTGACGCGCGCCGATGTTGTGTCGCGTCCCGGCACGTCGGCCTTTCAGTCCTTCAACCTCCTGCCGACGACGTCCTCTACCATGGCGTTCAGGGACTTTGTGTTGCTGTCGGCCTTTCCCTCCAGGTTGTTTACGCGATTCGCAAGGTCTTCGACGTCTTTCACCATGGCGTTCAGGGACTTGGCGTTATTGTCGGCCTTTTCCTTTAAATCATTAAGGCGCTCGTCTACTTGACCCATCTGCTTGCCCAGGTCCGCGAAGTCATCCCTCACGCCGGCCAACTGTTCCTCAAATTTGGCGGCGATAACCTCGTTCGCCTGCTTTATTTCCTTGGCCAAACTGTCGTTCGCTGTTCTCATTTCTGTTGTTAGTTCCGCGGCCAGGCTATTATTTGTCGTTTTCATTTCCGAAGTCAGCTCGGCTTTCATTTCCATCATCTTCTCCATCATTTTTTCCAATGCGGCGTCCATGGCTGTAATGTTCTGTGATGTTGTCATCCCACTCCTGACATCAGTTGTAACTTAGTGGGCTCGTAGAATTAAAATGCCGAGTTGCAGAAATTTAAAATCTCCTTTATTTTCGTCGAAATACACTATTCAGTTCTCACGAAGAACATTAAATCACATATACACAGTCTTACAAGGTCGACCACAATAACAAACAGTGACAGCAGATTACACCTTTAGCTGTCGTTACAACAACACAGCTGTCTATCTCTCATTTCACAACTACTCTGGCGTGTCACAATCCTTTTTATATGTCCATTCATAAGTCGAGAACATTCCCGCACAAACAAGAAAAACAACCACTCTCCGTCAATCGAGATATCTCTAGAAACTTCGAAACATGAAATCCTACCTGTGGCGGCGAGTCCTTTATCTGAGATAACATTATTTGTCGCTTTTGTGATCACACGCCGCGTTATCCTTAACTACTCATGGAATCTCGTGAAACATTACCCGCCGTCTATTATTTATTTGTGCCGAAACGTTTATGCCCAGCGCCGCGACATTATGTTTAAACTAGATAATTGGTGCACAAGAACTACATTAAAGATATCTCCTTTCTTTTCGTTTCACTCTCTTTGGGGTACGTTGAATCCATCATTTCCCTGTCTGTTGTTCTTTTCTTAGTTCCCAGTATTTCTTCATTCTTCCTGTTCCTTTTTTCCGAGATAATGGTTTTGGATTTTATTGTAGATTTATCTGTTAACCTTATATTTTCGGTTTTAGTTATTACTTTCGCTGTCCCGTCAAGTAATGAGTTTTCTGTGATTTTTAATACTGCTACGTCTTTTGCAGTTTCTTTAAACCAGTTAGGTTTTGTTTTACGGTTACGGAAGAAATCCAAGATTTGTTTAGTTAATCTGCTAGAGTTCATTCTGAGAAGATCGCCATAAAAATTTATCCTCATCTTTGCATAGTATCTGAGAATTGTTCAGTTTTCCTGTAGAGAGTTTCATACTTGATGTATATTATCTTGAAATTTTGTTCTATGATCTTTCTTAATATTTTCCGTTTTTTTATTCGAGCTTCTCTATCTGACCCTTGAAATTCATGTTGGATGTTTCTGATGCGTACAGTGCTTCTGGTTTAATCACTGTTTTATAATGTTTAATTTTGGATCCCCATGATAGCGATTTCTTGTTATAAATATCTTTTGTTAGTTGGAAGGCTAGTTCAAGTTTACTTTTTCTGCATTCCACTGCTTCATTTTCCTTAGTATTTTAGCAAATCCATTCGCCAAGATATTTGAACTCTTTTACTATTTCAGTGGGTTGTTCCCAGTTTTAGATGTATTTACGTGGGTGCTTGCATTTTGTCATGATTTTGGTTTCTTCGAAAGAGATGTCAAGACCTATTTTATCTGCTTGCTTCTCTAGTTCAAGGATTTGCTCCTTTGCTTCCTCCATTGTTTCAGCAAACAAAGCCATATCATCGGCAAAAGCAATACAACTGATTTTAAAATTTCTCTTTTTGCATTCCACTTTTTATATTTTTGTTTCACTCTCTGACTACTTTCTCAAGCGCACAGTTAAACAACAACGGCGAGAGTCCATTCCCATGTCGTACCTCCGTTATTCTTTCAAACGGATCTGATAGTTCACCCAGAAATTTAACTTTCGAAAAAGTATTTGATATAGTAGCTTTTATGATATCAGTTGTTTTCTTCTCTAAACCTAATAAATAAATATAATAAATCTAGTTAAATTATATTTAAATTAACTTTTAAAAGAAATCCGATAGTTAAAATAAGTAAACAATAAGGAGAAAAACACAATCCAAATATTTAGGATTAATGATAAACAAGACATTTAATTTTTGAAAACGTACAGAGTATGTACGACAGAAATCTGAAAAGGTTTTGGTGAAATTGACTGGGATAACGTTACAAAATTTTAATATGTGTTTTAGCGGCCAAATTTCATTTGCATATATCACAACTCTATTTCTGCTTCCATATTAACGTATGCAGCACTAAATTGGGCACATTGAATGAAAGATGTTACCAGAAAATTAATAAGAAATCAAAGAAAGATATTGTTCTGATTGACAGGAGCAGTAAGTACAACACCGACTTTTGGTGACACCTGCCATATGGCCTATTGATTATTTAATTCGCTTAAAAGGTTTGAAATTTTGGTCGAGAAATGGTAATTTAGAACTTGTTGGTTTAATATCATTGCCAGGAGATGTGTGAAATGCGTAGTGTTTAAAGCCCGCTTTTACAGTATGCGGCACCGCAGACTTTGACACTGATGGTACATAAGATGAAGATGGAGTACCGGTGGAATAAGATGACGGAGGAAACCGAAGATCTCGGAGAAAAACCTGTCCCAGCTCCGTGTTGTCCACCTAAAGTCTCATTTTGTGGTTACCTGGGATCGAAACCGCGCCGCTGTGGTGAGAGCCGAGTGGTCTAATCACTCAGCCACGGCGCGGCCTGGTAAGAGATGTGGTGATAATGATGATTTGTGTATAAGGGCGTTCAACTGCTTGGTCATCAGTGCCCTTACAAAAACTAATTCATGTCAATAGCCAGATATAAATAACCCAAAATTTAAAAAACAGATCAAAACAAAATGACATTAAAATGAATATGCCCAAATGGGTTAAAACATTAAAAAGCTATAATTACCAATAAAATACCAAAAAGCATAGAAATACTACTTTCAATATCAACTTGCCATGACAAAATCTACCTGCCCAGTGGTGATCGAATCAACTTGTTCCTTTTCTTTGGGGCTGGGCTAGCACTTTCAGCAGATTTTTCCTGCCTTTTCCCCACTGTGTTTAGGCAGTGTGGATAGGATCTACCCGCTCCTCAATGGCGGAGGACGGCTTCCCTGCTGATAACTTCGAATCGAGTCTCTCGAAACGATCGGAAACTGCGACCGGCGACGAAGGAAGTCCTTTCCAGATGATTCCTCAGATCTTGACGGAGGAGATGTTCGCGGACTTTTGTGCTGGCTAGCTTTGCTTTCACTGCTCTTACTATTTTTCTTAAGGAAGTGAGTTCTGTCATATGAGGTCTTAAATGTCCTTGGCGATACATTATATATTACCGGTTCACATGTTCTTGAAGTAGATGCTTTCGGCGATGATTTGGCTGAATCCTTCTTAGGACTGGACTAGGTCGGCGCGCTCACTGTTGTTCGTGCTGGTATTTGTTGCTTTGGCTATGATCTTGGTGTAATTGATTTTTCGGATACTACTGCCCCGTTTATGTCGCTGGTTTATGTTGCGATTTCACGTCTAGGTATCGACTTAGCTGCAACTGCACTATAAGTAACGATCCCAGGTACCGAAAGCTGACGAATATGCAAGAGTTTCGGGGCTTCCAAGAAGGACACACACTCTCTTTCTCTCTCTCTCTCTCTCTCTCTCTCTCTCTCTCTCTCTCTCTCTCTCTCTCTCTCTCTCTCTCTCTCTCTATCTCTATCTCTTACAAGGATCTCTTGGATCGCCTTTTCCTCCATAAAACGCGGGCATTCTCTGGAGTTAGATGAATGATTAGTACTGCAGTTAACACCTGTTGGAGGTGAAGTACAAGCATTATCATGTTTGACTTCCTCGCAGTCAACGCAAGTAGCAACTCCATTACAAGAATCACTCGTGTGGCCAAAGCGCTGGAATTTATAACACCTCAATGGATTGGGTATATACCGCGTCACTTCAATAGCTTCATACCGTGCCTTAATCCTTTGAGGGAGATTTACCCGATCAAACGTAAGAAACAGGGTACAAGTGGGCACTAGTTCACCTCGTTCATTGCGGTGAACTCCATATACATTAGTCACACCTTGTTCTGCCAAGTTTTTCTGAATCTCCTCATAGGACATGCCATCCAATGCGCTGGTGTTTACAGCACCACGCGAGGAGTTCAGGGTTCTATGCAATTCAACGCGCACCGGATAGCTCGCAAGAATATTGGCTTTCAAGATTTATGCAGCCTGCGTCGGAGAATCTGCTACGACCAGGAGCGTGCCATTGCGAGATCGAGAACATGACTTTACAGGAGCAGTAATATTATCTAAACCCTTCTGAATAATGAACGGGTTCACGGTAGTATATTTTCGACCTTCCTCAGTTCTACAAATAACTAAATAGCGAGGACTACAAGACTCAGCTATTTCCTTTCCACGTTTTTTGTTATGGTGTGCCATAAGAAATGACATGAGTTTCATCCCCCAGTGCTTCCCACTCACCACGGAGCCCAACAAGAGGTCATCCCACTGGGATGACAGGGATACACATGGGATATAGGGAGCTCGCCGTCCCACTCACCCTGGAGTTCGGTATAGTACCTAGTCATGGCCGTTTGATTAGGGGCGGGTTAGTCGCTAACCTCCCGTTTAGACGAAGCAGAAACCAAAGTGGTGTATTGGAAATTCGCACCCTCTCCGAATTCAGAAGAACACTGGAACGAGCTCAGATGCGCATCCCTCAACCACCAGGACAAACCTTTCCACCGACACGGGTCTCCACGCACAGCCTACACGTGGGTGGGTGTTTTGTCTGACCCTCACCACCAAGAGGAACCCACATCGAGAGTGTCAGGGTGGCCCGTGACCCCGGGATCGCCAATTCCCGTACCTACAACAGGACGCCCCTGGGGGGGGTGGGAGAGATGTTATGGTGATGATGATTTATATATAAGAGCGCTCAACTGCATGGCATACGCACCCTTTCAAAAACTATAACACGGCAATAGCCAGAGATTAAATTACCAATAAATTTAACAATTAAAAACGAAATGTTAATAGAATAAGTAAGGAAAATTAGGTAAAAAAACAATGAAAAGCTATAAATTGCATTTAATAAAGCAACAAAAGGAATTAAAAGAAACAGTTTTCAATATTAACATTGCATTACAAAACAAACCACCTGCCCAGCGGTGGTCGAATCAATTTGATCCTGTTTCGGGGTTGGGCTAGCACTTTTTGCAGATTTATTCTGCATTTTCTTCACTGTCAGGACAGGATCTTCCTGCTCCACGCCCTCAATGGTGGAGGACCGCTTTCCTACTGATAATTTCGATTCGAGGCTCTGGAATCGATCGGAAACTTCGTTCGTCGAAGATGAGAAACGCCGATCTTAATCCTCTCCAGATGATTCCTCAGGAGAAGTTCTCGGAGGAGATGGTCGTGGACTTTTACCCTGTTTTTTCTTAATACTGACCTTATTCTCCCTGAGGAATTCGGTTCTTTCATGAGGCCTTGAACTTTCTGGGCGGTACACTATATACTACTGGTTCGCATGTTCTTCACGTAGATGCTTTCTGCGGTGACTTGCCTGGAACGTTCTTCATAGGAGTTGAATTGGTAGGGATGCTCACTGTTGTTCGTGCTGGTGTTTGTTGCTTTGGCTGTGATCTTGGTGTAGTTGTTCTTTCGGATATTACTGCCCCGTTTATGTCGCTAGTTTGTGTTTCTATTTTACGTCTAGGTACCGGCTTAGCTGCAAATGCACTATAAGTAACGGTCCTAGGGACAGAAGTGTGACCAATACGCAACACCTTCCTGGCTTCCAAGTAGGACACCTCTCTTACCCAGATCTCTTGGATCGCCTTTTCCTCCATAAAACGGGCCATTCTATGGAGTTCCATTAATGATTACCACTGCAGTAATAAGAGCGGCCATTTAAATTTAGAAGAAAGGAGAAATTTAGAAGGAATGTACTTACATGATATCGTAAGAAGTGCGGATTTTATAAGAATTTGGGGAGTTTGACTAATTTAATAAGGGAAAAAAAGCTTGGGATGAACCTTTGGTTAGTCGACTACTGATATTGGGAGCAATACACCTCAAGAATTAAGATCATTAAGAATACAACAAAAAGAATGAAAAGAGAGAGGAAGGGCAATGGATGATGAGAGAGTAATAGAAGAGGAAATATGGGAAGAAGACACCGGTGTAGTTGAAGGAGTGGTCGTGATGGACGATAGTTATGAAAATTGCAGAAGTAATCCATGTGATGAAGACGTACCCCGTTAGACCATTGTGATAAATATTTTGGTATAAGTGATTTATAGCGAGTGTATAAGTGAATAAATGACTTTTATATATTTTTAAAAATGGTAAAATATTTAAATAAAAAATTATTATTGTTTTACTTTAGTTGGAAATGAATTTTTTTCTTTTTAATTTGATTTGAAATAAGTTTAGTGCTGATAAAATGTGTTGAACTATGGAAGAAAGAAGTGAGTAAATGATGTAAAATAAAATTAATGAACATAATTAATTTAAAATGATATTTATATAAACATTTAAGAAATAAGTGGGGAGAATTAATAAAAGTTAATGTATCATACCCGTATAAAATTATACTGTAAATTAAGTTAAAGAATAGAGAAATATTATGCTTAGATTTGGATGAGTAGAGCCAGAGTGAAACATTCAGTGCCATAGCGGGGATTTGAACCACGGATCTTCCGCTCTCCGTGCGGTTGCTGTAAACCACTGAGCTACTATGGCCAACATACCAACATGCTCTACTCATCCAAACCTTAGCTACACAACGCTAGTGTAGAAGAAAAGATTATTCCCATCAATTTACCTAAAAATAAACTAGTGGTTTAACTATGAAGCCTGGGACTTACGTACTTACAGCATAGTAAGTCGCTACAGAAAGGTGCGCGTCTCATAGCATATAAGAACTCCTATTGGTCTACCGGGAAACTTACGAGTCAGTTGGAGAATTTAATTTCATGTCGGCACGTTGGCCATAGTAGCTGAATGGTTTAGAGCAACCGCACGGAGAGCGGGAGATCCATGGTTCAAATCCCGGCTATGGCATTGAATTTTTTTTTCAGTGTGGTTCGACTCCCAGTAGGGGAAGGGATCCGTCCCTTTCAGCTGCCAAAGTGCGGGCGCTGCGGACCCCTAGCACTCGTGGTACCTCTGACGTTACTAGAGGAACCTCGGGCCGAACATGCCGAGCCCCTCCCGAATGGGAGCTGTTCGGATTGGGTTGGACTCGAGGGGCAGTGTGTTCCCGTCACCCACGGGCAATTGGGTACCTCTGGCCAGGCCATCGGTCGCCCGGAGGGGGTAGAGGGTTGCCTCATAAGTCCCGGGAACTAGCCTGCAGAGCTAGTAGCTGGTGAGCTAGACACTGGCGGCCCTACCAAGGTTTATTGGTAGCTGGTTCATTAAGGACCGGCGCGTAAGTGGCGTATCCACTTCCGTCCTGCCTGCCGTGTGCAGGTGGAGGGGGGCAGTTTATAACATAGGTACTGTCCTATGGTAAATAGACCCGAGAAGCCCGGGTTCAGGTCCTACGGGGCCTGGACTAATGGGAGTAGATCCTCACATTAACTGTGGTGCGACTTATTCAAATCAGCCTACACACAGCTAGTGTGGAAGAAATGATTATTTCCATTATATTTAGACTATGATAAATTAGTCTAAAATTATATTTAAAATAAATTAAAGATTGGCATAATTTAATAAACTTATATTTACAGTGTAGTGCTAGATATCAGTGCTTTTAATGCTAAGAAAAATGTTTCCAAATTATTTTTACTTATAGTTCTGAAAAGGCAGCCGGATACCTGTTGTAAGTGCTGGATGCCAGTACTTTCAATGTAGGAATAGGTATTTTTTAAACTTGTTCTTTGATATTATCTTAGATGTATTTTAATTAATTAATTTTCCTTATTATTTATTTAATTGTACTTAATAGTAGTATGGATGTATGTTGTGTATGTTTTTGAAATTTTATAAATAAATAGGTAAATGTGAATATATATCCAGGGTGTACATACTGGATGTCGGGTACAATATTCAGATTCAATTTAATTTGCACGTGCTTACGCATACATTAGATATACGCTTGAGAATATTTTCTACAAAGCGCTGACATGCGCAAAGCTGAAACGTATCATATAGCCAAAAAGTGGGGCTAAGAACAACGAATGGAAATTAATAAAATAAGCAAGTGATGGATATAAACTCAAAAGTGAGCTTTAGGAGGGGGATTTGAAATATGGCCGAGACGTGAACTTTGTGAAGTGTTTACTCGGCGACCAACCCGAAAAGGTCAACACGCGTGTGTCACACGTTCTGTAGTCAACCTAGGACATTCCCTCGCTTCGCGCTCAGGAAACTTATTACATAGCTTTATCGGGATACTCTAACTTCAACAGTAGTGACAGATAACAATCACTAATAGAAACCTATGGTGGCGAGTGGAGCGAGGTTACAGGAATAAATAGCTATATAAACAGTCGTGGTGCTTTTATCAGGGAATTGTCCTTAATTCAGGACGCACCCACTCTTTGATTGGGTTCATCTCATGCCGGGAAACTACGAGAACAACCTCGAAAAAATTTCAATCTCCCATACCTGTAAACACCTCCCAACATCATTATTAAATTATGAGATCTTGAGTGAAGGGAGAACTCAAGCACGACGGCAGCCTCACGCTCTCCGCACAAGTCTAAAGCCATATTTTAGATATTCTCGGGCTTCAAGCCAGATGTAGTGATGAAGAGCCATCGAAGTTTAGGGATCGTACATCCCTCCCACCAGGAGGGGAGGGGAGAAATGTAAGCTCCTGAAACGTCGATGGTTCTTTACCACTACACCTGGCTTGAAGCCCGAGAACACACAATATTTTCGTTGCCAGGAAAGGTCCCATTTGATTAAGGATATGTTAATACCGGACTCTGTAGTTGCTACCCTAGTTGCCAAATCCGGCATTTGAATTCCCGGCGAGGCAACGTGGCCAGCAATCCATGTAATTACCATGCTAACACCGGAGGCGTGTGTAGCTCAGAGGGCATCTTGGGTGCACTGTACAATAGAACCATAGCTGTACACTGACGAAGTTTCTGAAATGTACTAAGGGAATCACTTAAAATTAGGCAGTCACCCAGTTTTCGTCGGCACACTTATGAAATGTGCATGGTTTATTGTATACAGCTCTGCACTATAAATGGAAGCTTCTTTTTTGTAATTTACGTCCTCCAACGTTAAGTCATATCGGACGATGAATGGAATGGGTAAAATGATGCTCAAATGAGCCCATAGTCCATAGAGCTTAGAGTTACCCAACATTCGCCTTTGAGGATAAGGGAAAATCCCGGAAAAACCCTTATCCAGGTAACTCGTCCTGATCGATATTCGAACTCGGGACCTCTTGAACGTGAGGCAGACATGCTACCACCACACTACCGAGGCGGGCTAATATAAATGGAAGTGCTCATGTGGAAACTGGATATATCCATGGGGTTCAGTTCCATAGATATAAACACATGCAATATCGTTGGAGCTTTTGGATACATCAGTATAAATTAAAATACGGTCTCTTTAACCTGATAACAATTCTAAAAGTCGAATGCAGATATTAGACGTAGGCATCTTAGATTTCTGCTATATGGTCATGCTATCCACGTACGATGTTAACGCAAACAAGGAGCGTTTGCTGCCTCGCACCTAGCAAAATTCTAGGCATTTGAGTAGTATGCCTCGTAAGAAGTTCACGGAAGCAAAAAGCCACCGGTTTTGGGTGAAGTAAAGCCTTTCTATAACGCACGACCGTAATTTCCTAATAATATATCACGCCGGTACTGCAGATTCGGGGCTCACAACTGAGCTAGTTGGCAAAGCTACAATAGCTAATCGGAGGTCACAGTTATGTACTTCTCTAATTTTTCAGCACAGATGGACGTGCAGAGAAAAAAACAGTATAACCGTAATCTGATCCGCTGCCCGCGACTTGCCACTTTGTACCCACAAGCTATTTAGAGAACGGTCACATCGCGCTTTCACCTGTACCATATGCCATGACGAGTTAGGCTGTATATCAAATATATATAATGCAAGGGTATCTACCAGGGCAGTCCACACAGAGTGAAGACCGACCCTCCACTCTGACGACCAGGGAGTTACCGAGCTGTCCCAGAAGGGCGCCCGGCGCCTCCGTGGGGCTTTCCACAAGGAAAGACCTAGAGACTAACAAGTCCCCCCCCATCTGGTCCGAAAACACAAGACGGGATGGGCTGTATATCAAATATCAATTATAGGAACCTAGTCTTGTTTGCAAAAAGGAGTAAATCTAGACCCAATCGGAGTGAAGGTAGTAATCGAACCCGGCGGTGCCAGAAGTCAACGCATATTTTCTCAGCTGAGAAACGAAAACTATTTTTAGACAGCGCTCTGAAAAAGGTGATCGCTGAGAAGTATGATGGACGGCGAATGTTACAATGTTACACTTAGTGCGGTTAGTACGGATTCTTGAGCAACTCCGTTCTCTTGGACAAAAAGCTTCGAAAACAACGAGACAACCGTTAATTGGAAAACGCGGTCGTTCATGAACACTGGTAGTGTTCGAAGGAACACTGGTAGGCATCAACGTATATTTCTGGTGTGAAGGCATGTAGCAACCCTGTTGACAAAAACATATTATATAAGCTTTCTCGAGATCAAAATATATCCATATGGTCCGAGAGTTCTTCATGAATCTGTTCATTATGTGCTGACGTCGATAAAAGATGGTCTACAGTAAAACGGCGCCATCAAAAACCACGATGGATGTTCACAAGAAGGTTGCAAGTATCCAGCCACCACACCAACGGTCCATTGATCATGCGTTCCTTCGCCTTGCAAATAGGGTTGGTGAGGGAAATAGGATGGTAGCTGGAGGGCAGTTAACGGTTCTTTCTGGCTTTCAAAATGGATATGATGGTGTCCTTCCGCCACTTCTCAAACACGATTGTATAGCACCTTAAGTAGGAATGCCTTGCCTTCATGAGAGAGTCGAAACATTCCAACATGTTTACCGCCTGGCCCAAATGCAGATAGTCGCGGAGATGAAAGTATGCGTTCCAACTTTGCCATGGTGAAAAGGCGATTGTATTTTTCAATGTTCCTAGAAGGAAAAGAGAAACCTTTAGGTCCCGCCAGTCTTAACTGGAAGGAACTCAGATGCATAGTTATTTTAGATAGATACTTGAGCGAAAGCACTGCCAAGGGTGCTAGCCACATAAAACGCATCAAACCTGTGGTAGTTTTCAGACCAGCGATGGGTCTGTGGGTCGATTTTCCGGCCATAAGCAGTAGCTTATCCCACACAATAGAGGAAGGTGCATGTTGATTAAAAATGATACAGAATAGTTCCGTGATGTCTTTTTGCTATCCCTATTTTCTTTTCTAGACTGTGCACGCTTTTTTACTCAGGTTAGACAGTTTAGGGTATCGCTGGAGAGTCCATAGATCGCGAATAGGTTTCCGGCAGTCATTCATGCACCATGGGACAGGAGATAGACGGGGTTGGGTAGTCGAACGGAGAATAGGCTAATCTGCAGTGGAAAGAATCTTCTGTGGGATGTTCAACTAGATCATTCAAAAGCTCTGCTCGTTATAATTAAACACAGTCAACTGTAGGTAATCAAATTGGCATGATCGAAGCACCAGTTAGGTAAACGTGCGGAGAACATACATACTCACAAGCGGAGTGTTAAGAAATTAATAAAACATGGAATGTGCTCACTAGAATGTAAATCAGAGATGACATTTCCATGTAAGGAAACTGCTGACTGGTATGAACGAACTGCCAGATCAATGTGCATAAACTGTTTTCTGTTGGAAGGAAACAAAGGTTCTCCGATGTTAAGCCAGGCTATTTCTCTCCACGAAATTTGCGATACTTTGCCTCTCGCACAAGACCAATTTGAGGCACTGAATGTGTGACAGGCATTTAGGCCTCCCACCAAGAGAAAAAGTTTTGACAGCTGAGGAGCCAGTTCTTCTAATTCAGTAAGCGAGAAGTCATCAGCTAGCGGTAAAGGTCGCGCCAGGAATTTGGGCATATGCAAATTGTGATGGAGATGCGACTCGTCTTCCTTATCGATGTGACGCATACTGACCTGCAGTTCGAAGAATGGATGCACACACTTTGAACGAATGTTTCTTACGTGCAATTGTTCTTCCATGTAACAATATATTGAGCTAATCCTCACTAATTCGCTCACTATCTTTTAGGTTTTCTACCCCTGACAAACTATCAATCTCTTCTTTTTGTGCTTCTTCTATGTCAGATGTGCACACCATCTCATCGTCGCTGCTGTCACTGATTTCAGCTCCATTATGATGAATAGGTATGAACTCTATTGTATATTCTACGTTGCAATCTTTTTCAAAATAACGTTGCTCAGTTGTCACTATAGCAAGCTTTCACTCCATTCCACGGGAAAAATTTCATAAAATATTTGACGACATAACTCTTAACATATTTCATCTTAAAGGTTGTGATTCTACAGCTACACACTGTTCTACGTTTCCCAAAATTAATTCAATTGGATTTAAATCAGGGCGGTAGAGTGGAAGTTTGAGTGCACTGTTTCCATGTTTTGCCAATATCTAATCTGTTACATACAATTTTTACCAAGTTAATGGAATTTGATCAAATCATGAAGTTTTGCTTTTTAAAATGACTCTTCAAAGGCAATATCGTTATTTTTAGTAGCAAGGCTTTCGTATCAGTATTTAGGAAGTTGGATGTTGGTAGTTTACCTACTTCAGTATTGTGATAGCATGCGCTGTCAACTGCTAGGACGGAATTTTTACGAAAATTAGGACGGAGCATGGTTTTCAACCACTTGATGTAATTCTGTGTATTCATTTCATTGTGACAATCTCCAGATATTTGCTTTGATTTATACCCTATAAGGACATTTGGTATGAGGACTGCCTCTCACCAGCGTGAACAATGATCAGTCTTTCTCCCATGCATATGGGTGTTAGTAAAACAGCATTTCTTTCATCAGCCCAGCTATTAGGATTTGTGTAACCCATGTGTATGTAGGTCTCGTCCTCGTACGCAATTGGCGGGTCTTCGTTCCTATACTACCGAATAGATAGGACATAACTTTCTCGCTGTGAGCGTATATCCTGCTGTTCAGTAACTACTTTTCTGTTACTTTTGGTTTTTTCCCATTTGAATCCCAAATCTCGAATTATTCTCCTAAGGCTTGTGCGACTTCCTTTATAGCCGAATGGTTCCTTTAAGCTTATCCGAAGCTTTCCCACCGTCGGCATAGTTCCCTCTTAGGCGTAGAAGGCCACGCCATGGCTCAGTGGTTAGACCGCTTGGCTCTCACCAAGGCGGCCCGGGTTCGATCCCAGGCGACCGCAAAGTGAGATTTGTGGTGGACAACACGGCGTTGGGGCGGGTTTTCTCCGGGACCTCCGGTTTCCCCCGCCATCTCATTCCACCGGTGCTCCAACTTCATCTCATGTATCATCAGTGTCACCGCCTGCGGTGCCGTATGTAGTAAAAGCGGGCGTTAAACACTACACATTTCATTTTTAGGCGTAGAAGTTGTGGATAGCATGTCCGATAACACATTTGCCGAAATCATCAACATTTGACTTTTTAGGCACATTATGATTCGGCCTGGAATATTAAAAAAATACGATCTTGAGCATGCTTTTCACTACCCTTTAGAATTCTAGCTTCAATATGCACTCACACACCAGTAGCTTTTGCAATCCTGAATTGTACCTTCTGTATTTTCTTGAAAAAAAAAAACCAGGTGAACAGACTTCTTATTGTTTGATTCTTGTTTTATAAACTCCCGAACGTTCGACGCCATTTCCCGTCTCTGGCCATGCGAAGTTTCCCTTTTAATGTCGATATAATGGAAGACATAGTACTGCAATTAACGGCATTAAATCCGGACACAATTCGCGCGTAACAGGTTTATCACAGACTGTATCGCCAAAATGCTGTTAGTGTGTGACGTGATCTATCTGTACGGAGTAATCATTGTGATGTTTATTTCGTCTAATCAGCAGCTCCCGCTGCTTGTTACAAAACATTAGGAAGATTCACTGACCGGGCTAAACCTCAAGAACATACGCCAATATCGGTGGCCATACCTATAGATAGGCTAAAGGTGGTGCAAACGGACAGGCTAAGCACATTTTTCATAATGAAAATCATACTATTTACTGTAGAATCAAAAATATTATTTTAACAGAATCACTGAACATTTATTTGACAAAACTGATCATTATATAGTCTGGAATAAGATTCATGAACAGAAAAAGATTAATTAGTTTACGGATGTTACAATGTCCGTTTGCGCCAACCACTGGGGTAGAAGGACATTTTGTTGGGGGCAAACGGACGCCAAAATTTTAGTCACCGTCATCACTCATACATTTGTAGCTCGTAAATTATGGATCATTTACAGCCTCTAATCACTTAACGTGGTACCAGTTTGCACAGTTGAGGCACTGAACCCAATTTTCCCCTTCCTTGTAGCACTTTCAACATTTCTTGCATATTCTGCTTCATAGACAAGCTTATTCTTTGCTCCAGTGTTCGGGTCTTTGGCTGCTACCGCCTTTTAATTTTCAGCACGTGCAGTCTTCCTCATCTGCAGATCATTCATAAACTCTTGGCTTTTAATAACTTCAGACTTTCTCAATTTCCTTTTAATTCTTGGCATCCTTTTAGTTTCCAGGTTAGTTATTTGAAGAGGACTTATCTGCTCGAAACTTGTCGAGGGTAGAAGTTTGAGTCTGGCCTGCTTGTGTTGGTGAACTGCGAACTTCGCAATTGTTCTCGATACCTGGGATTACATCTTGAAGAACGTCCAACGGTGCCTGATTCTGAACTTTAAGAATCTAATTTTCAACATCAAGTTCTGCATGTTCATGTTGTTAATTCTGTCCCGGACAAAACACGCAGTCTAAAAGACTGATGGGATTGAAGGGATAAATTCTGCATTCTAAATTCACTGGAACCATCCTCAACCGTTGTCGTGGGATTCCAGGCCTCTGCAAAACTTCACCCAAATGCCACCTTGTTGATACCTTTTCCAGGATATCTCCTGACATGGAATCTGCAGTCATCATTAAAGAATGTCTTTAAAGGAGCAAATAATGATACATCCAGAGGCTGCAGTTTATCGGTACTGTGAGGCGGCAAGCAAAGCAAAACAATATCGTGAGCCGCTGCCTTATAGCATTGAAGAATCAGAACACTGCGACCCATGTCCATCCAAAATTAGTATCACAGTTACACTAGGTTTCACGAAAATAAAGTGGTCAAGAAATTGTGCAAATTGTTTACACATCATTTAGTCACTTTGTGATAGGACAAGTTTAGATCCTGGAGGCATGCCAATCTCAAAAGTCTCATTGTATCGCCGACCTTTCTTTACTATAAAGGGAGGCACATATTGCCCACTTACTGAGACACATGTCGTCACATTAATGGTTTCACCCTTTTCACAGTTTGTGTTATTGTTAAAACAAAAGTTATATAAAAACCTCAAACATTTAAAGTTATTAATCCACCTACTACTAACCCTATTTGAGGTTCACTTCATCTTTCTTACCGCACTGTGATATCACTTTTTTATTTGATGATAAGTCAGCTGCAGGCCTGTTTCATCATAGTTAAAATGCTACCAGGTTTATTCCACAAATTATGTTTGTCTAAGAGGCTGGAGAGATTGGACAGCCTCGAGCTCGCGCGTAAGACAGCGATTCTGCTACCTTGACACAGACTTTTGTCCCTTCAGAAAGCCAACGGCAGTCTTTGCCAGCCATTTGCAGTTCGTTGTTAAAACTGTGATTCAGACCATTTGCAAATGCGTACCGATATACAAGAATACGCAACTCTATTTGTTAGACTATGTCCCAAATTGCCATGTTTTATAAGATACCTAAACAACTGATGTTCTGTATCGTTAGTAAATGTAGGGTGTGTACCAAATTTGGGTATTTCAATTTTCGATATTACGCGCATACGAATTGCGTTGAGCGGTACATTATATGCGGTTGCTGCAGTAACTAAAGGCATTTCATTTTCTCTTACAGCTTTCACAGCAGCTGAGATGTATTCTTCGCTCTCTGTACAGCGATTTGAAGTTCTTTGGCGGTTCCGAAATATACTCACAAATCATAAACAACCTATTTTAGATAGCGAATACTTTGGGAAAACTTTTATATGTGTATCACTTTATCTGTATATCAGAAAGCTTCGATAAGAGCGTGTCCGTATGCCCCCACAGCGCCTTTCCGTTCGCCCCCTTCTACATGCTCTTAATACACAGCTCCCCTGAGAGATGGCACCAGACCCTTGCTTCTAGTACGCCAAACAAAGTCCCTCTATGATGGCTGCAACACGTGGCAAAAGTTTCTGCAAGCTATCATCATCATTATCAGCAGCAGCAAAATCCTTGCAGACTCGGCGCACTTTCTTAGAGTTTCAGAAATCTATAGGTGTATATTCTTGTCTGCAGAGCTTTGAAGGTGAATTCCAACAATTCTGGAAGCTCTACACAGGAAATATTTCCACTGCTGATCAACAGAAGCCAAATTAACCTCAGCGTCACAATATGCTTTAATGCTTACAGCAGCTGACTGATATAGATTCCACGATTATGCGAGGGTCGATTAAACATGAAGAATGTGACTGTGTGGTGTACGTGCTTTTCGAGACCGACTGCATATGCAAGAGGGGATCTGTGGGTGGACGAGCGTGAGGATGAAATGAAATGTGTAGTGTTAAACGTCCACTTTTACTATATGCGGCACCGACGACTGTGACACTGATGATACGTGAGATGAAAACGGGGCACTGTTGCATTGAGATGGCGGGAGAAACCGGAGATCCCGGGGAAAACGAACCGCAGCGTCGTGTTGTCCACCTTAAATCTCACTTAGCAGTCGCCAGGGATCAAACCCGGGCCACCTCGTTGAGAGTGGAGCGGTCTAACCACTCAGCCACGACGCGGCCGAGCGTGGGAGTTCTCTTCCATGCTGCAGTCAGCTGCTGGTGCCATGAGGGAATACGAGGTACACCCGCATGTTGCGCAACGTCTGAGAGAATTTTAATGTTGCTGAAATTCGACGCTGGTCACACGCACAGTTCGGGGACAGAGCTGTCTCATGAGCCCGGGTGAAATCTTGGTGTAACGAGTTCAAGGATAGAAGTGAGACAGTGGAAAACATGCCACATCCACCATACCCTCGCGCCAGCATTGCGGCTATCTTGAGTGTTTATTGATGTTGATAGACGAATGAAGGTGCTAGAAATCTTCCAGGAACTTGATATCAGCTATGGGAGTGTTCTGAAAACCCTCCGGAAGAACCCGGGAATCCGAAAGCTGTATGTTCGTCGGACCCAAAATTGCTGGAAGAAGAGCAGAAGGCTACCCGACTTACAATTTATCGCGAGCTTCTGACAAGTCATGAATTGGAAGTGACGGCTTTTTAGACAGATCGTCGCGTGTTATGAGACCTGGGCCCACCATTAAATTCAGCAGCAAAAAAGGACCAATATTGAGTGGTGGAATCGTGGTGAGGGGCCAACGCAGAAAGCCAACACGCGGTTGCTTGCAGGTAAGTTCTTGGCCACGGTCTTCTGCAACTTCAAATGGTGTATTGCTGGTTGTTTTCCTCGAGGAACGTAAGACAATTACCGCGGCCTACTACTGCAAACTTCTTTAGGTTCGCGCTTCCTATAGGACAAAATGGCGCGGTGTCCTAATCGGGTTTGTACTGTTCCCTTATGGCAACATCCGTCCAAACATCGCAAGATTAACCCAGCAAACATGCGCTGAATTTACTAGACTGTCCTGCCACATCCAATCTATAGTTCACACTCGACTCCGTGTGACTTTCACATGTTCGGGCTGCTGAAGATGATGATCATTTGTATATGCTCAGCTACCTGGGCACCAGCGCCCTTACGAAAACTAATTCATGGGAATAGCCAGATATAAATTACTCAAAACTTAAAAAAAAGCAGATGGAAACAAAATGACAATAAAATAAGCCCAAATGGGTAAAAACAATAAAAAGCTATAATTACCAATGAAATACCAAAAGGCATAAAAACTATTAATTTCAATATCAACTTGCCATGACAAAAGCTACCTGCCCAGTGGCGGTCGAATCAATTTGTTCCTTTTCTTTGAGGCTTGGCTAGCACTTTTAGCAGGTTCTTCCTGCCTTTTCCTTACTGTCGTTTGGGCAGTAAGGACAGGATCCACGCGCTCCACATCCTCAATGGAGAACGGCTTCCTTACTGGTAACTTCGAACCGACTCTCTCGAAACGATCGGAAACTGCGACCGGCGAAGAAGGAAGTTGCCGATTGGTGTCCTCTCCAGATGATTCCTCAGATGTTGACGGAGGAGATGTTCGCGGACTTTTATGCTTGCTAGCTTTCCTTTCACTGGTCTCACTATTTTCCTTAAGGAAGTCAGTTCTGTCATATGAGCTCTTAAATTTCCCTGGCGATATATTATATATTATCGGTTCAAATGTTCTTGAAGTAGAAGCTTTCGGTGGTGACTTGGCTGAATCCTTCTTCTTAGGACTGGACTTTGTCGGCGCGCCCACTGTTGTTCGTGCTGGTGTTTGTTACTTTGGCTGTGATCTGGGTGCAATTGATCTTTCGGATATTACTGCCCCGTTTATGTCGCTGGTTTGTGTTGCGATTACACGTCTAGGTACCGGCTTAGCTGCAACTGCACTGTAAGTAACGGTCCTAGGTACCGAACGCTGACGAATACGCAAGTGTTTCCGGGCTTCGAAGGACACACTCTCTCTCTCTTACCCGGATCTCCTGGATAGCCTTTTCCTCCATAAAACGTGGGCATTCTGTGGAGTTAGATGAATGATTAGTACTGCAGTAAAGTACAAGCATGATCATGTTTGACTTCCCCGCAGTCACCGCAAGTAGCAATTCCATTCCAAGAATCACTCGTGTGGCCAAAGCGCTGACATTTATAGCACCTCAATGGATTGGGTATATACTGCATCACCTCAATAGATTCATACCCTGCCTCAATCCTTTGCGGGAGATATACCCGATCAAAGGTAAGAAACAGGGTACGAGATGGCACTAGTTCACCTCGCTTTTTGCTGTGAACTCGGTATACATTAGTCACACCTTGTTCCGCCAGATTTCCTGAATCTCCTCATTGGACATACCATCCAATATGCTGGTGTTTACAACACCACGCGAGGAGTTCAGGGTCCTATGCAATTTAACGCGCAGCGGATAGCTCGCAAGCATATTGGCTTTCAAGATTTTTGCAGCCTGCGTCGCAGAAACTGCTTCGACCAGGGGTGTGCCATTGCGAGTTCGATTACAGGACTTTACCGGACCAGGAATATTATCCTAACCCTTATGAATAATGAACGGGTTCACGTTAGTAAATTTTCGACCGTCCGCAGTTCTACAAATAACTAAATAGCGAGGACCACAAGATACAGCTATTTCCTTTCCACGTTTTTGTTAAGGTGTGAAATAAGAAATGGAATGCGTTTTATCTCCCAGTGCTCCCTACCCACCACGGAGCCCAACAAGAGGACATCCCACTGGGATGACAGGTCTACACATGGGATATAGCGAGCTAGCCGTCGCACTCACCCTGGAGTTCGGTATGGTACCTAGTCCTGGCCGATTGATTAGGGGCGGGTTAGTCGCTAACCTCTCGTCTAGGCAAAGCAGAAACCAAAGTAGTGTATTGGAAATGCGCACCCTCCCCGAATTCAGAAGAAGACTGGAACGAGCTCAGATGCGCATCCCTCAACCACCAGGAGCAAACTTTCCACCGACATGTGTCTCCACGCGCGGTCTACACGTGGGTGGGTGTCTTATCTGATCCATCACCACCAATAGGAACCCACATCGAGGTTGTCAGTGAGGCTCGGTACCCCGGGATCGCTAATTCCCGTACCTACCGCAGTGGACCCCTGGGGGGGCTGCTGCTGAAGGGACAGCACTTCACAACCATTGTGGAGGAACAATAGTTCATGTGTAGTGACTTCTGACACACCCGGGTACTTTCTTTAAAAGTGAGATGAAGAAGTTGCTTATCCGGTGGCAAAAGTGTGTAAATAGATTGGAGAGATATGTAGAAAAATGGAGAACGGACGTAACTATAACAAATTACGGAGTTACGAAAAGGATCGTTCATATTTGATGCACACTCTATTATCCCTGAAAAGTATCGTAGTGGTTCCATGTGCAGGAATATCCTCTTCAAGTGCAACGGCACACCTCAGTGGAGTATACTGCCTGATTTTAAAGTCTTGTGGATGTAGCTTGGTATTTTGTAAACATGCGGCCAAATGTTCATGATTATTGAGCAAGCTCTGAAAGATGCACTGTAATCCCTCGTATGTTTCATTATAGGTTAGCCATTGTAACAATAATGGGATAAGACCTCCAACGTAACTCGAGATTTCGTTCTCTTTAGCGGTGGTCGAATCAATTTATCCTTTTTGTTGTGTGTTAGGGCAATAAATTTTCCGGCAGGATTATCCTACCTGTTTTTCACTGCCATTCTGGCAATGCGGGCAGGATCTTTCTGCTCCATTTCATCTACGGAGATGAAACTTCTTCATTTGAAAATTCGTAAACAGAGATCGAATGTGACGAATGATCGAAGTCCTCTCCAGAACATTACTCAGAAGAGGATCTACCAGTAGATGCTTCTGGACTCCTTTTCCCCTTTGATACAAAAGGAGCAGACTTCACTCGTACTTTCTTTTGGGAAGGCAGTTCTTCTGCAACTGGTCTAACGTTTGCGGTTAAGCTTTGACTGCGCCATATGCATGTGTACTGTAATATCAGTAATCATACAGCTAACATTTTCTGTTTATGGAATTACAGAGGTATTGGTTAAAGGTGGCGCGTGACCTTGCTCGAATGTGCGCGAGTGATGTCATGCAAATCAATGGTGGGGTTAAGATCTCTGCTTTCAGCAGCATATTGCTGATAAAGCTAGTGGGTTAGATGACAGATGACTAACCTGACACCGCATTTCATTAAAAATAAACAAGTCTACTGGACCACAAACTACTGTGCAAGATTACGTTATACGCCACGTGTTAAAAACAATACACGAAACTTCCGGTAGTGGTCAAGTGACCGCTTTAATTTTCGAACGCTCACACTGTCGAACGCGTATACCGGTTTTGAAAACATTTTTCTTTAGTTTTGTGACTTATGTTCCCCTTTCAATGAATGTTAGCTAACCAATATTTATTTTGCATTGCGGGTGTACATTTTTATAATAATAGCAAATTTAGCATTGGTTCCCAGAGGCGATCAATTGGGTGCATCCTTACATTTCTCGCGACATGTATTGCATAGCATGAGTCACTGCTAGCTCTTGTATCCGTGTCTAACATTTCGCTTAGCTTTTCATTGCTATGTTGTTTGTATAGCTTTCATGTTATAGTCGACCTCATTCTTGACATTCGGAGCGGCTGTTTGCTAAGCTCATAATGCATTCCTTTCGCAATCGTGGCCCTTCTGAAACTGAAATTATGGAAGCTCATCGAAACATATCTCCAACGCAATCCGAGGTAGACGAATTTGATCGACAGGTCATTCATGAAAATTGAAATTCTGAAAATGCATGTGGTCCAACTTCTGAAAACGTTAGCGTTAATGAATCAGTGGAATCAATCTCGGATCACACAGTGATGAAGCTGGTAAGTTTAAAGTTCATATACTTTGATTTTACTATAGTTATTGTGCATATAACCCAATATACTGTGGACTGGCTTTTAATTTCATGCTCACACTGAACGAATATACACAGGTGAAGAAACCACGTAGACTGTAAGGGGTGGTTTTGATACCCGAGCTGCACCTGTTGTTCTCCATGAAAAAGAGAGGAGAGAGGAAAGTGGAGGAGCGTTTTTTTTTCAAACACGATAGATGCACAAAATGTGTGTCCGAGAAAAACGGGTTTTTCTATTTATTGGCAATACTAATTGGTTAGCACATCAGATATATTAATCATTCAATTCTCCTTCGTGAAATTGCCTCGTTGAATGAGAAAAAAATAAATAGGGTAGTTTCACTAGCGCAAATGTTAGGTTTGAAAATGCAGTTTGAAAAAAACGATAGATGCTGGTTAACTTTACTGCCTGAGCGAGAAATTCACACTTCAAGTTTTCTTAGTTTTGTCATCTATTGTTTTTGTTACTTTCAATCTATGTATTGAATATTTTTATTTATCTTTACATTTTCATAATGCATAATGAATTATACAACCTACGTGTTAATGCTTATAAGCATTATTTTATTAGGTATAAACTTAGAAACTAAGAACTGCTACATTCACAATAACGATATAATAGTTCTATTTATATAACAAAGATAATGAATATATACAAAGAAATTTCAAACATTAAGAATATGTAAGCTTTAACATTTATTAGTATCTGCTAGGACATCTTTATAAAAAGCTTTTGAAATTTCTGGAATTTCAAAAAATTTCGCTAGATTTTTAACATCCTTTACTCTCCTTTATTGCTCGCTCAATTAACTTTGGGAAATTTTGAGATCCAAGCTGGAATTCGCTGCAGAACTTGCTGCACGGTTAGTAGGGATACATACGGAACAAGCAACTGGATTAACGTTAATCCTGGCACCAGTGGAGGATTAGGCGGTAGTGTCGCGGATTAATAGATTAACAAGTGCGGGAAAATATGAAATTGCAAATGGCATCTAAAAGCAAGATTGAGCCACAATCGTTAATCCAGTGTTTTAAATTGTATGAATAAAAAGGATTTGGATTAAGCAATGATGTCATGAATGAATGGGTAGGAGTACAAAAGCAGTGAAAAAAGCTGAAAAAAATCATTTGAAAAGATGATTGGAATCTGGATGGTGGGATTATTGGTTGGAATAGTAAATGGGGATGAAAGTTGAGTGATTTCTGGTAGATGTGGATTTAGGATAAATGACATACGGGTTATTTGGAAAATGCAACAAAATGTGAGAGGGTATATGAGTTATTATAGAATTGTACGTGTATAGCAAAGAGAGGAAGCATATGTGGTTTAAAGTCGGACTTTTTGGATGCGGGAGCAATAGGAAACGTGTATAATTGTTTAAAACCGGTTAGTAGATGTGATCGGGTAGAAGGCGTGGAAATATGTTTTATGGAGCTTTAAAAATGGGTCAGATAGAGTGTCCTGAAGGTTACGTGTTAGAAAAATGAAATGTGTATGTATAAATGGAAATAGATCAGTGGATGATGAAAAATGGAAATTTTATAGGTAACCGTTAAGAATGTATGCAAAAGATAATGAAACGATACAGGTTGAAATGTTGGATTGTAGTTTGATGTTGGATACGTTAGATTTATCGGAAGGATTAAATTTGGATTGGCGAATGACTCCAGAGGAGAGTGAGTTGGTTGTAGCGTACATTGTGGTAAACGATATGAATACATAGTTTTCGGATAACTGTGTCCTTATGTGTTTGGGTAGTGTGGAAAAGGTGAGTGGGAATTAAAACTTGGAAATGATAGAAGATTAGTAGGAAGAGTGAAAAGGGCTTAAAGGTGGTCGGCCGAAGGAAATTTGAGAGTTCGGTCGGAATGCAGTGGTGGAGAAGGAGGTGAGATGCATGGTGGAAGGGTATCAGTAAGTAGTATAAGAAGGGCGGCTACCGAGAAATGTAGGAAGAGTATGAATGAACAAAGGTCAAAGATGAAAACGGAGATGTGAAACTAGAGTAAATTGAAGGGATCGTGAGATAGAGACAGTTAAGGCAGAAAAAATTGAAGTTGAAAAAGAGTTGGAGAAAGCGTTTAAAGCGATGGCAGAAATGAAGAAGAGAGTAGATGAATAATTTAAGCATATAAGTGAGCAGGAGGACTTAGTGAAGAGAATAAAGGAAAATGTGAATCAGTTGAACGACAATTTTAGTTGATTGAAGGATCTTGTATTGCGGTTAGAAAAATGGTGTACAATTGGCGATGGAAAGGAAGAAGCAGTGAATTATGATGATTAGTTGGAAGATATATATCAGACAAAGAAGATCGCAATGGAAAGAGATGATGCCGATGATGATAATGCATTTATTTCTGACACTGATTGAATAAATACGTACCTTGTGAAGTTGGAGCTCCGCACGACAACGTAGACACTCGCAAGTTTACGCGCACACAGATTGAGATTGTAACAAGGATGGGCAGGGTGTGGACTTAAAAGCCGATCTAGCTATTCTATTTTCTGGAGTTATTCCCTAAAAGCATATCTAATGTGTTTATGATAAGGTTTTTGTTTTAGGAAAAACAAAGAAAATATAAAAATACTGGAAGTTTATTTGCTATGAATATATGTACAAGAATAAAATATATCATGTGAATAAAAACAAAGATGAAAAAACTGTGCCAAGCCATGAAACATATATATAAGTAGTGGTCAAAAATTGAGAACACCCACACCGAGTGCAGTGAAAACATTGACACGTTTTATCATGAAAGCAACTGCAGTATGGGCAGCAAAGTGTCGCACGAAAAGAGCACTGTGCACATTTGCACTGTTTTATCTGTACACTAGGAATGTGTGCATAGGGATTTGGAATATTGTTTAATACACATGCTCGACGGGCAAGACATTCGAGACACGCTGGACTTGATTTAGATGAAGTGCAAATAGGACCAGTATGTGAACAATTGTTCCTGAACCCCTTCCTTTGACACACTACTTCGTGCATGTAGCTGTCAAATTTTTGAATGCACTTTGAGTATTTGTATGCTGGGCAGAAATGAGTTAGAATACCATACTTTTGGTTTAAGGTTGCCCAACAGAAAGGACACTTTGCACTAGACATGGTTAAAACTATATATATATATGCTTAAATGGCTTACCACAGGTTTAGCGAACGAGAAGGTGGACAGTCCGATTTTAGTGTCGGGATAAAAAAGGGATCATGAACTGAAGGCGGTGGCATCTTCGGCGGCTCTGGAGGCGCGGATCGGTTGAAGCGACTTCGGATCTAGTTTACTGGATCAAACGGGACTCGGCGTGCTGGTCTCGCCCAGGGTCGCAGCGGATCCACGGACTCCTCCTCCTGGTCCAGCAGTTCGTCTGGCAGGGACCCCAAAACGTACTCGAGCTCCAATGAGAGATCCTGACGTTGCAGCAAAATTGTACTTGTCTCCGACAAGCGGTCTGCCCCGGACCAGTATGTTTCGTCTGAATCCTGCTCGTCGCCCAAGTCCCGCAGGGTTTGCCAAAGCCACCGTTTTAGTGGATCTTGTTCTTGTTCCGGAGGCGGCGGCGGTGGCGATGATGCACGGTCGGAGGAGGACGCGGCGTCGTAGTCTGAAAATTCACGACGTCGTCGACAGAAAGCTCCATTTGCTCGTATATCGAGCCGGAGAATATTTGCCTTAAACGGCCTCTTATCCCGTCGCCTAGAATATACTTCTGCCAAGCCTGCTACGAAGCGTTACTGTCCTCACTAAAAACCATGTCGAACTCGACTGTAAGCATTTACAAGATGCATCTATTCATCACGCGCAGAGCCTGGGCCGGTAAGCGCAATAACAGCATATGACAAAAATGTTTAAATTCGCCTGACTGAAAACTGCACAGATACATAGTGCGGACCCCACCGGAAGTCGCCCAGATTGTATTCTGAAGCAGAGACAAGATAATTATAAGCACAACTAACGACAGTAGGTTAGCAGAGAGCTGTGTCCGCGATAATAAGAGTATAAAACACTGGAGCGATAAAACCAGCCAAACACAGGCCGAAAAGAAATCTGAAGCAAAGAGGGATTGCATTAGAGTTAAATAAAGTTCACCTTGTAGATTCTTTGTATTGTGAGAATGGAGGAACAAAAAGCCGGGGTAAGTACACATAAACTGTTTCTTCTTGTGACGCATAGACAGAGGAGAAAAAGGTTTACTCGGGTTTCTCCGAAACGGAGATAACAGTAAGGGAAATGCCCGAAGGTGCAGATCCGCGCTTGTGGTTTGAATGAGTGAGTGATGATGTTTATGGACCCTCAACGGCACGGTCATTAGCACCCTTGAGAAAGGCAAAACGTGATAAAATAGGGGATAAAATAGCTAAAAACATCCATCCTAAATAAAATAAGATAATAGACACGCACTTTAGTAAGATTCAAAAAGATACTTAAAACCATGAGGCAATAAGGAAGTTTAAGAAGGTAAAATTTACAACTAAATTCTAAAATCAACAGTTAAAAGCAGCTTAAAGACTTTGGCCGGTTGTTCGGCGTCCGCCAGAATCCCTGTCAATCAGGCCGGCAGCTGGAGATATTGGCGAACAGCGGCTCTGTTAAAACACTCTAAAAAACACATGGTGAACCTTTAAAGCTCCAACGCAGAGCGGGCAGTCTGGAGCATGGTGCCTTTTTAACATAAAACTATGAGTAAAAAAACAGTGGCCAATCCGTACGGATTGGGGTCGGAGTTTGGCAGTTAACCCCCTGCCGGGAAGTTTCAGGAGTTCCAGTTGTGGATAGTAGAGCGTCTTGCGTTAGTACGCGGTCCTACACTAGTGTCTAACTTGCTAACGGGTCCACGTCCCGACCCTGGGTGCTCTGGTATGTCCGGGGCAGCCAAGAGGAGCTTAAAAACGCAGGCGGACAGAAGGAGAGGGGAAGAAGAAATGTTCAAACCTAGGTCACTGCACAGGTCTCCAATGAAATCTGTAGGTGCAACTCGAAAGAAATTGTCGAGGGAGAGGTAACAGTTAAGGAGCATTTACCCTCCAGTATTGTGGAATATATAACAGAAATTAATGCAGCAGTAGCTGCAGATAAAGTTAGTGTATCAACCAGGAAACAGGAAAATAATAATAGTTCAGATCGGCAAGATAGCTGAAGCCTTTAACGAGTTATCTGCTACAGTAACTACTACAAGCGGAAAATAATATTCTGAAAACCAATTTGGTACAGCCTAAGCCTTCTTATGCCCAAATGGTCATGAGACAAAGGCTGACTGACACGGAGGACAATTTTGAGAGGGATATAAAGAAGCAAACCCATACGGGGTGGATTAGATCGACAGAAGGCAGAAAGACAGATGTGGTACAATACATAGGTACCAAAATCTTAAACCAGTGGAAGAGAAAATTAAAATAACTAATATCAGGATAACGGACACAACTGTAATAGTCCAGGTAGAAACAAAGGAAGATATGCAAAAAGATTTTAATAATCAGAATCTAAAAGATAAGGAAATTAAGGTAGGACCGTACAAGAAAAAACAACATTTAATGATAATTTATGATGTTTTATCGACAGATAAAGAAGATGACATCAAAAGAAATATGTATGAACAGAATTATAAAAATGAAATGACATTGGAAGAATTTAATCAGAAGGTAACCTTCCGATTTAAAACAGGGCCTAGAGATAACAGAACAGTGCATCATGTAATAGA
Organism: Mantis religiosa; assembly: GCA_030765055.1. Lineage (NCBI taxonomy): Eukaryota > Metazoa > Arthropoda > Insecta > Mantodea > Mantidae > Mantis > Mantis religiosa. The sequence goes on from CM060950.1 coordinate 162,765,679, forward strand.
AGTAGACCCCAGGCTGAGATATAGACTTATTCAAAAGGATAAAATATATAATGGCTTCCAGGCGGTTGAATCCAAAGATTATATTGTGGTAGCAAAATGTATGAAGTGTCAACAGCTAGGACACGTGGCAAAATATTGTAAACAAGAGGAATCTGTGTGCTCGCACTGCGGGCCACAAGACCATACAAAGAAAGAGTGTCAAAATGCTAACGAAAAGAAGTCCGTATGTATTCCATGTAGCACAAGAAAGAAAAACCTAACTACTGGGACAAAAATACACAGTCAAAATAGGAATGTATGCCAAATGGATAAGAATTTTTGGGAACAGTTAATTAATAGAACAGACTATGGACAGTATAACCCAAATGGAATGGAGTTAGAGAATAATGAACATAAGACATGGATCACGAACAAGAAGGAAACAAGGTAAACCAACTGCAACTTCTAAGACCTATTAATTGATGCAAGTGAAGAAGAAACATATTGCTACATATGTAAGGAACCTGCGATTGCCTGAAAGACCGCGACATTTTAAATATATATATATTTGTGTAATAATAACGCTAATGAAATAGGGAATATCAAAGATTTATTAAACAAATAATGGTAATGGTAAATGAAATACAGCAAATAAAGAGCATAAGAATATGTCAGATAAATGCACAGAGATCAAGGTTGGTGATGTAGGAATTAAGAAATGTAATAGAAGACAGGCAATTGGATATCCTGTGCATACAAGAGCCGTATGTCTTTAAAGGAAAACCTATACATTATCAACCAAAAGCAACAGTTCTAATCATCAACAAAGAAATACCTGTGGTAAAGATTACACAATTGTGCAATTAACATGTCCATTGCATTGAGGTATCAACTGATGGTGTAAGCTTCATCCTGTGTAATCATTATTTTCAATATAGTGATGATTTTCAAATGCACATTGACAAGATGGAAAGAGTGCTAGATATGCCAAGAAAGTCCATTATATGTGGTATGGATAGTAACGCCAAATAAAAGAGGTGGTATAGTAAAAATCCTGATAATAAGGGAGAAAGAGTAGAAGAAATATTACCACAGAATGATATGGTCATAATGAATACACCATTTAATCCATTTACTTTTGAAAATAGAGCTGGAGCAGAGTAGAATATAGACCTTACGGTAGGCAAGGGAGAAATTGTGAATCGTATCAGTAATAGGAAAGTGGCGCAAAAACTAACTAGTGACCACAATTTAATATATTATGATATAGTAACGTGGACAGAAGGGGAACATCAAAATCTTCAGAAGAAAAGAAAATATCAGATAAAGAATGCTGATTGGGCAAAACTTAGAGTTTCAATTAAAATTCCCAATGAAATTCAAATTGGAGGAAATATAGATAAAAAAGCTAAACAATTAACGCAAAGCATACAACAGGCGATGGAGGAGGCATTAAATAAGTGTACAAATACTGATGGAAAGTGAAATGAAATGTGTAGTGTTTAACGCCCGCTTTTACTGCATATGGCACCGCAGGCGGCGACACTGATGATGCATGAGATGAAGATGGAGCACCGGTGGAATGAGATGGCGGGGGAAACCGGAGGTCCCGGAGAAAACCCGCCCCAACGCCGTGTTGTACACCACAAATCTCACTTTGCGGTCACCTGTGATCGAACCAGGGCAGCCTTGGTGAGAAGATGGAAAGTATAAGGTATGAAATGACAAACTGCAAAAACTAAGAAGCAGAGTCAGGAAGTTAAGAAGATATCAGCTAAGTCGGACTGCGCAAGAAAAACAGATTAGACATCAGGAATATAGAGAAGTGAAACAACAATATAAGATCAAGCTGGAAGAAACGAGACAAGAAACATGGAAAAGATTTATACAGGAAAATTTAGATGAAAATGAATGGGGGACTGCGTATATAATAGTAATGTAGAAAATAAAAGCACCGGAAGTAATCTCAACAATAAAGAAACCTGATGGAATCTATATAGAATCCTGGACCTGCTCTATGAATCACCTGTTGCAGAGATTGCTTCCTAGTGACGAACAAGAACAAGAGAATGAGGAACAGCAAGCTATGCGACCTGACTTTCAAAATGTATATCTTAATCAAAGAGTAATCTACCCATATGACGTCTCGGAAGTAAAGTTAGCAATCCGAGAAATAAAGAAGAAAAAACCGCCAGGACCAGACAATATAAATGCAGAAATTGTACAAAACCTGGAAGAATCTGTAGCACCATACTTATATAGCCTACTTAATGAATGCCTGGTACAGGGGCGAGTTCCATGCTGTTGTATAGAAGCCAATAAGGATCCAAGAGAGCCAAAAAGTATAGACCAATATGTCTATTAAACACAATAGGAAAAGTAAAAGAGAAATTAATATTAAAAAGAATAGAGGAATATCGAATTATGATAGGCATGATCCAGAGACAATTTGGCTTCAGAAAGGGGAAATACACTGAGGTGGCCATAACTGTGGCGTTAGAAGCGCTAAATAGAAGTACAAATAAATATGTATTAGAAGTATTCATCGACATCGCTGGAGCCTTTGACAACTTATAGTAGCCGTTAGTATTAAAAATCATGGAAGCGAAACAATACCCAAAAGTTCTATACAATGTACTCAAAGATTATTGTAAAGATAGACGTGCACATGTCACCGGCAGAGTTGGAAAAATTACGAGAGAAATTACCAAAGATTGCCCACAGGGCTCCATGTTGGGGCCCCTCTTCTGGGACATCATGACGGAGCCAATACTAGAAGAATTAGCTGTATCACAAATACCATCGAAATTGTTGCCTATGCAGATGACATCCTGATTATTACAGAAGCAAATAGTAGGATGGAGTTAGAAACAAAAATGAATTCAACTATAAAGAAATTTAACAACTGGTGTAATCAAATAATCATAAATATCATAAATAAAATTAAATATCAGCGAACAAATCTGCCTATGTGCTAATGAAGGGAGCATTAACTAGGGACCGGATTATTGAGATAGATAATGAAAATATAGAAAGGGAAAAAGTAATTAAATATCTTGGAATACATCTGGATGAAAAGAGAAACTTCGAGCAACACATAAAGAAAACCAAAGAAAAACTATAAAAATAATGATGAAATTGTCTACTCTAGCAACGAGAACATTTAAAGTACCGCCAAAGGCCATACGTTCATACCACATGAGGTTTGCTGTGGGAATAACAGCATATGGAGCTGGGGTATGGGGTGATATCGTTAATATAAAAAAGAACGTGGAGATGATAAGATCCATACAGAGAACAGGATTATTGAAATGTATTGGAGCCGTTAAGACCACATCTACAATGGCACTATTAATTGCAGTGGGGACATGGCCATTGGACTTGGTAATCAAACAGCCAGGAGCCAACTATTGGGTTAAAAAAAGGGGACTTAAGTAAAGTAGAGAAAATAATAGGATTTCCGTGATCTACCAAAAAGGATATTTGATATTTATTTGTACAGTATCCATTACAAATTCAGTACAATAACATTTAACATAGAACATGCTGTATTATGCTTCCTGTACAAATAAATGATATTGCTGACCTAAGATTTACTTGTTGATTCAGGTCCCCTGGATATAAGCCTTTGGTTTTCCGGAGCAGCTTGATGCCATTTTTTCTTGACCTTTTTTTCTTTTACCCTAATCTACGTTTCTCTTATCCCATATAAGAAATCACCTATACATCTATTTTTCTTTTCTCCCATCCCCGTTAGCATGCATACTGCCAATATCTCTTTGCTCACACTGTCCCATTTCTTATCCCATATTTTTCTCCTGTAATTTGTTAGCTCCTTACATTCTATTAGGCAATGAACAGTGCTTTCTTCATCTCCACAAAATTCACACATTCCTACCTCATTACTTCTCAACCCTTTTAAGTATAATATTCTTACCCTCAACCATGTTATGCCTTCTCTTCCAGTTTTGCCACATTGATCTATATATTTTTCCCTACCCCATTCTATCTTTAACTGCTTATAAAATTTCAAAGATTTCTTTTCTTCTATACTTTCCAATATCTCTTGCCTAGCTCTTGCTATATTGTAGTCTAGTTCTGACTTCCTTTCAAAAACCGCTATAATTTGTCTCCTCTGCACTCCATAGATCTCCCATGCCTATCATTAATATCATTATTTCCAATCCGACCACCAACTATTTGTATTTTTAGTGCTTTTCTGTTGCTTCATACACAGATTCAATAATTCCCCTTTCTGCCCCTTAATACACTTATACCAGAATTTCAATATTCTCTCTATTATTATTCCCCTCCTTTTTGTATTACCTAGCTCTAGTAATGTCACATCTCTTGGTGCCGATTTTGGCAGCCCTAGTAGTTCTTTGCAAAACAGGCCATACATCTGGTCTAATTGTGTTCCTATCTCTGATGTGCCCCATACCTCCACTGCATACATTGTTCTGGCTTCAACGACCGCTTCATACATTCTTTCTAACCACCTAACTGACATCTCCAGTTTATGTTTACATATTCTTACCTCTGACATTGCCGCCCTGCCATTAGATATCACTTTTCTGGCTTGTGTAGTCCATCCTCCAATGCTACACATCCTTACACCTAAATAGTCATACTCCTTTACCATTTCTATCTTTAGATCTCCTATTAACCATTCGCCTACTTTCCTAAGTATCGATTCTCTTTTATATACCATTATTTTTTACTTTTTGCTGTTTATTCTTAGTCCCCAGTCATCGCAAAACCTATGGATTTCCTAAATTGATTTTTGTAAGCCTATTACGGAAATTGCTCCTACCGTTATATCATCCACCTACTATAAACCAGGGATCTCTTGGTTCATGATTATTGGGAAATGGGCATTGCTTTCCTTAACCCTCTCTATTATGTAATCTATGAATAAATTGAATAGTATTGGACTCAATTTGCACCCCTGTCTTAAGCCTACCTTCCGTTCGGCTTCTTCTGATAATACACTCAACCCACATCTTATTCTTAATTTCACCAGACTATAAATTTCATCAATTTCGTTTATAAACTACTGGCTCACCCCTTTTCTTCCTAATTTCAATTTTAAAGCCCCCCTGTTTATCGTATCGAACGCTTTCTCAAAATCCACAATAAACATATACAATCTGCCCCTTTTTTCTGCTCAAGTATTTATCAATTAACGCCTTGATTGTAAATACATTATCTATAGTTTGTCTTGTTCTCGTAAATCCAGCTTGAAATTCTGATATTTTATTTTCTCTTTCCGCCCAATCCATTAGTCTGTCCGCTAGTATACCCGTATACATTTTCCCAATTATAGATAGTAAGCTTATCCCACTGTAATTCTCTGGTCTATTCACACTTCCCTTTCCTTTAAATATTAGTACATCACACTTGTTTTCCAGCAGTCAGGTAATTTCCTACTATCTTTAATCTTATTAAATAAATTAGTTATATTCTTTAATCTACTTGGTGTTTCCCCATATCTCTTCCAAAACTCCTCTGGGATTCCATCAATGCTCACTGCTTTACCGCCCTTTAAGCTTCTTATTTGTTGAAAAACTTCCGTTTGAGTAATTCCTGTGAGTAACATCTCATCGTCTGTCCTCATGTGCCCAGCTGTATATTATCTCTATTTATCCACTCCCTTTCTGTAACTAGGTCTCTAAAGTACTTCAGCCATTCCTGTGATGTTATCTCATTTTCACCCCCTTCTGTTTATTCATTTCTCTCACCATACCCCATATTTTATTATCTTTTTGTTGTATGACATCTTTCATTTTCTTGCGAATACTATCCTGCCACTCATTTTTTGGTTCTAATAATTTCTTGTGCGCTTCTCTACTTATTACCATAATCATTCTATCTCTACCCTCCCCCGTTCTTCTCCAACAAACCAGGTTTTTAAACACTTCCCTTCTTGCTCTACCGCAGTCCTCATCAAACTAGCCATTACTTATTCGTTTCATTTTCCCTTTTACTTTCAGTTTTATCCCTGCCCTTGTAACTATTAGTTTCATTAGCTCTAGGCCTCTTTCTATATTGTTCTCATTCAATGCAACCTCTTTGCCTATTCTTATTATTTTTGATATTTCTGAGTTTATTTCAGTTAGGAATTCCTTCTTCCTTTCTTCCCTCAATCTAAATGCACTCACTACTTTAAGCTCACCCTCCTTTCTCTCGCTTACTTCTGTCAATCCTATTTCTATCCGTAACGTGAAGTGGCCACTACTCAGTATTTCGTTTATTTTGAAATTATTAGGTCTTTCAATGAGCTCCTCACTACACAAGATATAGTCAAGCACACTTTGACCGTTGTTATTTGCAAATGTATATTCGCCAACCTCATTCCCTTTTACTGCCCAATTACATATAAACAATTTATTCAATTCACAAAAATGGAGCAATTTTACCCCATCCTTGTTGAACACCTTGTCCTTGCTACTCCTTACCCATTCATGTGCTTTCTCTCTACCTATTTCACCATCATGCCTTATTAATTTAATTTTCTCTTCGCCTATTCTAGCATTGAAATCCCCCATTAACAAAAACTGCCCTGACATTTGTGCCTTAGCTCCTCCATATCGTCCTCTAGTTTATCAAATGTTCTATTGTCAAAAAAGCTTGATGTGGGAGGGTTATAAACTATTCCTATTCCTAGACTATGTTCTATTTTTGGACCTTTCTTGATTATTAACCAAGTTACATTCCTATCATCCTTTACCACTGACTCTATTCTCTTACTATTGAGTAACTCTGACATAATGAATGTTCCAACTCCTCCTGATGCTCTCCCTCTCTCTTTCCTTTGAGTGGCCCCAGTGCCTATATAACTAAAACCTCTTAAGTGCATTAACTCATTATTTCCTAGCCACGTTTCTGCAATTCCAACGAAGTCTTGGCGAGCTGTTATGTTCTACAACCCTCCATTAATCATCTTACTTTTCAAACCCTCAGCGTTCCAGAACATCAGCTTTAACATTTTGTGCTATTTATTTTCTGAAAAGAAGGAAAGTTTGCTTTCTTTAGTTGCTAATTTCTGTTGCCGTGTTACTCGCGTTGTCACCGTGTCTCTCTCTCTCCACTTCTTGGTTGAACACTACTGTGATCCACTCTCCCCACTACCACCAACTCCCCTCTTTCCATCATTCCGTTTACTTCATTCGCACTCGACAACCTTAACGATTCACTTTGCTCCACTACGCGCACACTTTCCTCATTAATCGCTATGTTTCTGTGACCGCGCTACGCTGACTTCTTCCCGTTCGCATGTCTCTTTTCCTTCCCCTTCATTTCTGGCCTCTTCCCCTCCGATTGTTAACGTCCTTTCCTCCCCTTCTGACATCTGCTCGGTGGTAATCCTATCTAGCGCGCTCACTTCTGGGTGTTGTCCTGCCCATATGTTTCGATTTATCAGATTCGGTGCATTCCTTCCCTTTTCTCTGTTCATTTTCTGTAGTGCAAGGCTCCAACCTTCGCCTTCTACGTAGAGTTTCAAGCCTTTAACGAATGCACTTTTCCCGCCATCCCAGGCCTCCTTCATTCTTCTAATCAATTCTTTCTTCAATTCTTGCAACTTTTTTGTATAGCCTTGTTCAATAAAAGTATTCGATCCTTTCCGTTGACCCGTTTTCTGTAGTATTTTCCATTTCATCTTCGTCGTAGCCAATTTCACTACAATCGGCCTTGGTCCTCTTCCCATTCTTCCAATCATGTACGTGTACACGATCTCCAATCCAGTTAACGGAAATCCCAGCTTTACTTTGAAGAGCTACTCTATCTGCTCCCAGGTACTGCCGTCTCGATTTTATTCCATGCCAAATACTACCAGATTTTGTTTTGTTATTCTATACTCCACTCTTTCTATTGCGTCTATTCTCCGGTCACATTCTCTTAGTTCTTTCTCCGTTTCATCATTTTCGCGATTTTATCAGCTATTTTTCCTTCAATTCTTTTCTCCATTTCCTCCATTCTGTCTAATTTCATCTCTATCACCTCTATTTTATTCAGTTTCTCCGGCTTTTTCAGTATCTCTTCCAGCATCTTCGTTACCGGTCCAGGGTTTAGCCCGACTCCTCCTATCACCAACAATGCCATGACTACCAAAATGGTCTATGCAGCATCTCTTGTTCCATTTTTTACAATATTGTTCTTCACCAAACATTTCTTGGGAGCGAAAACGCCCGATTCTGGCCCTATATAGCTCCAGTTGCACACCCATGTTTTTCCCGAGCGTAAGCACCGCCGCGACACGTCTTACTTACCTCGACAACGTCTCGTCAGCAACTCACCTACCAAAAAGGAAGTAAATCAGAGACTTATAGAAGAATGGCTGCAAGAGTGGAACAACATAGAGGAAGGTAGAAGAACGTACGATTTGTTTCCAAATATAAGAGAAAGATTACGCTTAAGACAAACACAGCCAAGAAGAGCAGGTATACAATTTCTAAGAGGCCATGGACTATACTGGACTTATTTCAAAAGAATTGGAAGCTCGGATAGTGATATATGTTAAAGCTGCAATGTACAGGATACACCAGAACACGCATTGTTTGAATGTAAAAAATATAAAGATCTGTTAGAACACCAAAGAGGTATGCTACAAGGGAAAAATGTATATAATATCGTCAGAGATTCTGAGGACCGTAGAACACTGGAAGAAGTGGCTGAGATAATCTCTACGCGAGTCATGGAGGAAAATAAACAGATAGAAAGATGTGAAAGAGGATAACCACGGAGAATAGACGAACAGGCAGCTGTAGAACCAAGGAGGTCAAAAAGGAATATTCACAGGGAGCCAGAGGATGGAATAAGGTGAGAAAACGAAATGGAGGATCAACAGGAACAGCATTGTATATGTGACCAGGAAATACCACAAAGGATCAACAGGAGACGCCTATACTGGACATTCATACGCAGAATGGGAGCAGGAGCGACAAGTAGATTAGCGGAAAACTTAGAAGAGGAACGGAGTTAGGAGAAATCTGCAATAGAATCATGTTTACGAAAGAAGTCTGAACTGATGGACGAACCCTCTCCAAATGATGGTGGAAACACTACAAGTCTAACCGAGAGGAATATTACTACCAATAGTCGGATATAAATGGCAGCAAATTAAAGATAGAAGTCTTATGCTGTAGGCTCAGGTAGTGAGATAGTTTGAGGAATTGTAAAGCTACTGGTAGGGCAGGACAGTAGAGAATGTAAGTGTTAGAAAGTAGGATATATGATACAGGTAGGGTAGCTAGTTTTCCTGAGTGCTAAAGCTGCTGGTTTCCAGTAGCTAGTAGGTTAGGATTATTTGGCGAGTTAGATTAGGGAATCTCTGCAAAGGTAAATATTGTAAATGGAACTAATAAATAAGGAAAGGAGGATAAAGAAATAAAATCTGTGGACAGCTTTGCCCTGGTATAGCTTCCAGATGCCAGGGCGTGTGTTGAGCAGATTTTTTTTTTATTTTTTACGTTTTAATCCGTAAACGAGCCAGGCTGACCTCCTCCCGACGAGAAGAACGGCAGGAGGCTACTCAGGGAATCGGAAGGCCCTTGACAGTTCTAAGTTTATTCCTGCGAAGCGCGCGCCACTCTTCCCGCCAGCAGGATAATCCACTCTCCGCAGTACAAGACTGAAGTCCTCCGACATCACTGTGGCTACAGAAACCCTGGGCTGTGACGTTGACGACTTAGCAGCCATATTCGCCATTTCATTTCCCCGCAAACCGGCATGTCCAGGAATTCAGGCAAACACCATGTTATTGCCGGAGGCAAATAGAACGTGGAGGGGCCCCTGGACACGCTGTACAATAGGATGGTAACTGTACAGTTGCCGGATGCTCTGAAGGGCACTGAGGGAACCGCTTAAAATTAACCAATCGCCCGTCTGGCGTTGGCGAACGTATAAAACGGCTCGATATATTGCATAAAGTTCTGCGCTAAAAATGGAGGTGCTGCTATGGAAGCCGAATGTATGGGGTTCGGACCCATAAAGGTAAGCACATCCCACACCGGCTCAGGATTTTGACACATCAATATAAATTAAAAATTGGTTGTTATAGCCTGATAAAAACTCTGAAAAGCACTTGCGGATAACAGATACATCCATCATAGCTCTCTCATATCGCATCATGCCCAGATCTACATGGGACGTTCCGCGCAACCAGGGAGGGTACATTCTTTCACCCTTAGGAAGCAGTTTAGGTGTTTTAATGTCCAGCTTTCTAAGACGTTTCTGGAAACGGAAACCGGGTGGCTTTGGGTAACGAGAGGTGTTACAGAAAGGCGCGTGCTCATGCAGCTAAGACTACAGACATAACTGGCTACTAAAACGTCGCGCCGGTATTGTAGTAGTAGAGATGGGGATAAAGGGCGCACAACTGCTGAGGTTATCAGTGCCCTGGCAACGGTAAAACATCTACACAGCTAACAACACTAAAACCGTAAAATCAGGTAAATCACAGTTCCAATAAAAGGCTAAAAACTGAACAATAAAAGACTAAAAGCAGATGTCGGTAACCGCGGAAGGCAAAGGATAAAATAAGTGGAATAAAAGCCGGTATTGTAGCGGAGGTTCTGCAGCTTCGGCGTACAGGCTCACTACGGGACTACTAGGAAAAGCCCCAATAGCTATACGTAGACCAGAATTATGGACGATGTCCAACTTTTGCAGCACGGATGGAGGTGCTGAGGCATAAACGATACAACCGCAGTCTAACTTGGACCGGATCAGTGAGCGATAGAGTCGCAGCAACACTGTTCGATCCCCTCCTCAAGATTTGCCACTTTGTACCCTCAGAATGTCGAGAGAACGGCGACATCGCGCTCTCAGCTGTGCAATGTGAGATGACCAGCTAAGTTTTCTATCAAAGATTAAACCAAGGAATCTCGTTTCATCCGCAAAAGGTAGTAAAACTGCACCCAAGCGGAGCGAAGGCGGTTACCGGCTCGGACGTCGCCAGAAGTTCACGCAAATTGTTTTCTCAGTAGAGAATCGAAAACCGTGTTGTAAGCTACAGTCATGGAGATTGTCCAAGCATTGTTGGAGTTGCCGTTCTATAAACGTAGTGCGCTTAGAAGTGCAGTAGACTGCAAAGTCATCTACAAGTAAGCATGACGAGACCCCTGGAGGAACACATTGCGAGATAGAATTAATTGCAATAGCAAACAGTGTTACACTTAGTACTGAGCCATGAGGGACTCCATTTTCTTGAATAAACAGATTAGATAGAACCGAGCCGACCCTCACTCGGAAGCAGCCGTCTTCTAGGAATTCCTGAAGAAACAGTGGCAGGCACTCACGAATATTCCAGGTATGCAAAGTGCGTAGCATACCTGCCCGCCAATACGTGTCGTAGGCTTTCTCGAGGTCAAAGAAGATCCCAAAAGTTTGACACTTGTTCAGGAATCCGTTCATCATATGGGCGGACAGCGCAACAAGATGGTCCACGGTAGAACGACGTCGACGAAAACCACAGTGGATGTTCGTAAGGAGCTTGGGTCTTTCCAGCCACCACATCAACCGTCCATTGATCATGCGCTCCATCAACTTGCATACACAGCTAGTGAGGGAAATAGGACGGTAGCTAGAGGACAAATGCCGGTCCTTTCCGGGTTTTAAAATATATATGATGATGGGATCTCGCGAACGTTCAGGGAAAGTGACATCGACCCAGACACGGTTGTAGATCCCCAATAGAAATGCCTTGCCTTCAGGAGAGAGCTGTTGTATCATTCGAACGTGCATTCCGCCCGGCCCTGGTGCCGAGAGTCACGAAGATGAAAGAGCGTGGTCTAACTCTGCCAAAGTGAAATGGTGGTTGTAATCTTTAAGGTTACCAGAATGAAAAGAAACCCCCTAACATTCTACCCCAGTTTTATTGGGAGGAACTCAGGGGCACAAAATCTGAGCTGGACACTTGAGCGAAAACACTGCCAAGGGTGTTGGCCACTAATCAAGGCTTCGCGGGTGTGATGATGATGTATATAAGGGCGCTCAACTACGGCGGTGATCAGCCGTGTCAAATTAATAAACGTCGAACTTTCGGCCATTGCAAACTCTATGGCGTTCTTCAGGATCAGATGAAATGACTGAATTCTTCTCACTATATACGATCAAATGATGGGTGGGGCTTGTGCTGCCCTGGCCAATGAGCGGGTGATGATCTGTGATTGGAGCGTTTTTTTTCGAGTGGAGGAAAAATTAATTTATGGATTACCACTGTGTTGGAGGGCACAGTGGGGTATGTGGGCTTCACCTCAAGGGTACTACTCCACTAAAAAGAACCTCCACCGGATTGGGAAGGCGAAATGTGCTGCGGTACCGCCTTAAGCATCCGCGCATTCCAGGAGATGATCATAGCTGTCTCGCAGTGCGATTCAGCAGAGGGTGGTTTCTGATGCAGGGATACAGACTTGACATGAAGCCCAGCCTGATCCACTGCCTAATTGTGGGTGGTATTTGGTAGGATTCCTGGTGTTATTTGTTGGGAAGTTTAGGGTAATTTATCACGCCGTAGCGCTATGTCTTAAGTTTAGGTGTTTCATTGTCGCTGCAAGTAATACTTGCAAGCTTGTCAGTTGTGGTCTATTATACTTATTGCTATCTTGCTAAACCTAAATATAACTCTAGTTTGCATTATCGGCGTTTGCCTTTAATGGTCAGATGCCCTCAGCATCGTTAGTTGTGTGAAAATACCTTCTCATATTCCATGTGTCTGCTTGGTCGATGTTTTGGAGTGCACACTCGGCAGGCGGCCTACCTATCAATTGTAGGTGCAAGCCTGTGCCACTCACGGGGGACCCTCTTTCCCAGGGGCCGCCTTGGCCAATGATTGGCGCAAGGACTTGAGGGCTGTGGAAGGTGTGTGTGTTGGTGTACTGTATGGGAGTGTGTTTTATCTCCGTTGAGCGATGTAAAGCATCTGGAACGTTAACCAGGTTTTCTAGATACTGTTGTATGTCTACCACTGGCTCCCCGAGATTAATTGTTCTTTCAAAAATAGACAGTGGACTTGCGTGTTTATCATGTGTTGTGTCATATTACCCTAGTGCCCGTATTAGTTGGTTGTGGTTTAGGTTCTTTTTCTCGAGTAGGTTGAAGCTGAGCCTTTTGATGAATTGCTCGATGGAATGCATTTTTAACTCCTCGAGGAGTTGGTATGCCGGTGCGAGTGGTAGTAGCCTGGTAATAATCCGAAGTATTCTATTTTGCATTGTTTGCAATCTTTTAATGTGCGTTTTGGCTGCATGTCCCCATGCGGGGGCAGCGTAACTTAGGATGGGTCTAATAAATGTTTTATATAGTGGTTTTCCCAGCGATAGTTTTAGTGAGCTGTTTGTATTAATAATTGGATATAGTTTATTTAATTGGGCATTTGCTTTAGCTCTTACTGTGTTAATATGTTGTTTCCACGTAAGGCCCTGATCCATTGTCACACCTAAGTAGGTGATTGAGTCCTTCCATTCGACTTCCTCGTTCCGGAATGTTAGTGGCATTAGCCCATGTTTATTGTGTCGGTGCTTGTTTCTTTTGGTAAATATTATTGCTTGACTTTTCCGTGCGTTAACCTTTATGCGCCATTTGGTGAGCCACGGCTCTAAGTTGGTCAAAGCAGTACGTAGCCTAAGGGCTATTATTCTGGATGCGGTCGATTGTGTTGTTAGTGCTGTGTCGTCGGCGTATAGGTATTTATCTACTCTCACTGTTTCTGGGATGTCATTGATGTATAAATTGAATAGGACTGGTTCCAGTAGACTACCTTGGGGTACTCCTGCTCTAATGTGTCTTAATGAGGAGGTTTCTTTTTCTACGCTTGTGCGAAAGGTTCTATTTGAGAGATAATTCTTAATGATATATACTAAGGAGTCCGCGAACCCTAAAGTTATAAGTTTACGGAGTAGTCCAGCGTGCCAAACGCGGTCGAAGGCCCTTTCGATGTCGAGTAGGATGACACCTGTTGATCGATTGGTGTTGAAGCCCTTCGTTATTGATTCGGTTAGTCGGAGCAGTTGCAGTGTTGTCGAGTGTTGGCGTCTAAACCCAAATTGCTCGTTGATCTGTATTTTGTTTTCTATTATGTGTGTACTAATGCGTGTTAGTAGAATCTTTTCCAGAACCTTGCTCATTGTATTTGGAAGGCTAATTGGCCTACAGTTTTCTGGAAGCGATTGCCTCTTTCGCGGCTTGGGAAATAGTAGTATTTTGGCTTCCTTCCATTGTGGAGGAAATCTGCCTTTTTCAATCGTGTGATTGAATATGTTCGCTAGTAGCTTCAATGCATTCTTTGGCAGATGTTTAAGTGTAATATTTGGTATTTCGTCTGGCCCCGGGGCCTTTCTTGTGTGTAGGTGCTTAATAATCCATTTAATTTCTCCCGCGTTAGTTCTGCGTGTTTTATTGTCTATTTGGGTGTGGTCCAGGTTGTCTATTATTGCTTCCGTTTCGGCTACGAAAGCGTGCTCTGTTGGATGGGCATTTGGCTGGAAGGTTGTCTCAAGGGTATCGGCAAGCGCTTCGGCAATTCCCGTAGGCGTGTGGAGGGGAGGGACGTGTGTACATATGCGGGTGAGACATTTCTTTATGCGCCATATAGTATGGTTTTGAGGATGTATTTCACTTAGTATGTCGTTCCATTGGTTACTGGTGTATTCTAGGATGTGTTCGCTAGCTAGATTGTTTAATTCGTTGTACTAGTTACGATGTATTAGGTTGCGGGATCTTTGCCATTGACGTCTGGCTCGATTTATTTCTTGGATAATTACTCTGATATCGCGGGGAAGACGTTTGTTTGTCGACATTGGGTATCTAATGGGGACGTGTTCCTTTGTGGCTTGCTTTATCGCTTTGACTAATTTGTTTATAGCTTCATGCTGTTCGTCATGTGTTAATTTAGGTGATTCCTCGATTGTGTTATTCAGCGTGGTTTCGAAAGCCTCCCAGTCTGCTATTCTATAGTTTGGCCTGGGTGGATCCGTTTTAAAAGCTAAGGGGGCTTCAATTTCTAATAGAACTGGGAGATGATCGGATGTTAAATCGGTGATTGCATGTGTGTTGGTGTTGTGGGTGATGTTTTTAAGTAGCACAATGTCTAAGATATCGGGTCTATGGTTCTGTATTCTGGGTATGTATGTTGGTTCCTCTGGTCCGGTTAGTAGAATATTGGAGTTGTTAATATAGGCAAGAAGTTTGTTGCCGGCAGTGTTTATTGTTTGGCAGTTCCAGAGGAAGTGTTTAGCATTTAAGTCTCCGGCTAAAACTACTTTGTGTGCCGTGTTCATGAGTGCGTTTAGGTCATCTGTGTCGATATCGCCCGGAGGGTTGTATGCCGCGATGAAGGTGACATCTGCGCTGTGTAGTTTAACTCTAACGGCTGTTGCTTCTAAGCGGTTTAATTGTGGTAAAGATGCTTGGTGATGTTGGACGGACTTTTGTATAACTATGGCTGTCCCTCCTCCTCTTCTATTTCTGTCGTTTCTGTAAACCGAATAGCCAGGGACTGTGAAGCGATCTGTAGGTCCCAGGTGTGTTTCGTTTAATAGCGCGAGCTGGATGCTGTTTCTTTGGAGGAAGTCTGTGAGTTCATTTCTTTTTCTTCTGAGGTTGTTACAGTTCCAGTATACTGTGTTTATGGTGGTTGTGTTAGACATCGCTGATCTGTGTTAGTATTCCCAGAAATCTTGTTACATAGTCAAAGATGTAAAGGGGGTCAAGGTTTGGTGACGCTAGAATCTCCAAGAGCCACCTGACATGATCTTGGAAGATCTGCGAACCTACGTTCACGTTGGGGATTCCTAGTTGTGTCAGGAAATCCGCCAATGCAAGGCCGTTTTCAAATGCTTCCCGGTGGGATAGCGTGTCTGGAATCAATATGCTTGATTCCTTGAGGTGTGTGGGTATCTGTTGTTTCTGTGTTCGTGTTTTGTCTGCATGTGTACTATTAGGTTGTGTAGCTGGGGGTGCATGCTGCATTTGGGTGGCTGTGGCTTGAGCGGGTTTGATCCGCTTGTCCACGGCTGCAGAAGGGCCTGGGGCGAGACGGGTCCTACCGCGGCGGTCCAGGATTAACCATTGCCCTTCTGCTCTTGGCGGGTCAGTCTTGGAAAAATTTTGGTGTGCTTTTGGGTTGGGGTTCCCAGGCTGAGCCCTTGGCCTTGCTTTAGTCAGTGCGGCTTGGTATTTGATGCAACCGCGCCAAGTTGCACCATGAACTTGCTCTCCACAGAGGGTACACTTGCGCTCTTCTGGGGGTACTTTGCAGCTGTATGAGGGGTGGGGGTCTGTACATTTGGCGCATGTTTCTTTGGGAGCCTGGCATTCTCTTTGTGTGTGCCACAGCTGCTGGCAACGTTTGCATTGTTTAGGCTCTGGAGCGGACCTGTATTCTTCAACTCTGATCCTAAAATGGGCTAAATATTTGAGGCCTCTAATCTGTCTGTTTTCTGTGGTATCCTCCAGTTCAATAAGGAACATAGGGAGGGGGTGCCTAGTCCTAGTTCTAGAGTGCATTTGCACTTCCCTAATTGCCTCAAATTGATGGCGTGCCAGTTCCTGCTTAATGTGTTCTCCGGTGAACGGGGCGCACGGACCTTTAATGACATACCTAATGATCCTAGTATCAGAGTAGGGGAGTAGGTAAAATTGTGCGCACTCTGCTTTAGGTGCTCCACCATATTGTGGTAGTCACTCAGACAGTGCATCTTTACGGCGGGGTCACCGGAGCGGTATGCTGTGTGTATTGTGTAGGGGTATTTGGGTCTGTACTTTTTGTCAAAGGTTTGTGTGAGTGTGTGTATGCGTGTTGACTGGCTTTTGTTTAGGTACAGTGGTGCCAAGTTTGGCTTGTACTCTGTGTAGTTGTTTTGAGTTTTGGGAGGTGCCCTTACTGCGTCCGCATAAGTTTCAGGGATAGGTGACTGGGGAGGAGGTGGAGGTGTGGGGAGTTCAATGTCAGATTCGCTATCCTGTGAGGGTGTTTGTGTTGTTTCAATTGAGCGCTGGATGCATGTCGTGAGTTCTAAAGTGTTTTCTGTTGTTGGTACGGTGAGATTGGTTGTAGTATTTTGTGGTGTCTTTGGTTGTGAGGGTGTGATTTCTTGCATGTTGTTGTTTGTAATCTCATTGTGTGTTTTTGGTGCTTGTTTTAGTGTGGTCTGATTTGGTGTGATTTGTTTTGGTGTGATTGGCTTTGGTGTGTTCTGTTTTGGTGTGGTTGGTTCTGTTGTGGTTTGTTGTGGTGTGATCTTTTTGGGTGTGCTTGGCGGAGTGATGTGTTTAGTCTGTGTGTGTGATCTTGTGTGTGGTCTAGTTGGAGAGTTCATAGCTGAGTGTTTAGTTGGTTTCTGTGTGGTGTCTCTGGGCGGTGAGTTGGTCATTTTGAGTGTTGTTGCTTTAACAAGTTTGTTCGGTCTGGATAGAGGTGAAGGGGAAAGTGTTTTGGCAGAATGTCCTACTTTACCCATGTTCAAGATTTCTGGTGAATTGTGTTTAAGTGTGAGTGGGATGAGTGTAAGCTATATAGAGTTCTACGGGGGGCGCTTATAAACTAATAGAAAAGATGAAAAGGAGTTGTTAGAAGACAAAGAACAGATAGAGAGCCCTAAAAAGCCGGAAAGACAGAAGATCCGCCCTAAGGCGCCTGAGGTACCAGACCGAGGACTGTTGGCTGCGGCCTTGTCTTTCTACCCTGCTAAACTGTTAGGTGTTACCGATGGCGTGGACCGCTTCTTCCGATGCTGGCTCGGATCCCTTCTTCTCGCCTGCCTAGGCTAGTCGGGCTCTTCTGTTCCGTAGATGTTGTCGTCTCGAAGGTCCAAAAAACGAAACAGTGAACACAGCAACTCTAGTCACACCGGATAAAAGACCAAACTCCGAGAAAACACAAGAGCGGACAGAAAACATAGCCCAAACCAACCGGCCCAATCACATCACAACACCCGCTCATTGGCCAGGGCAGCACAAGCCTCACCCATCATTTGATCGTATACAGTGAGAAGAATTCAGTCATTTCATCAGATCCTGAAGAAGGCCATAGAGTTTGCAATGGCCGAGCGCTCGACGTTTATTAATTTGACACGGCTGATCACCCGCGAAGCCTTGATTAGTAATGCTCGCCGTGGAACCTTCAAGGTGTTAGTCACGTCGGACAGATCCACAATATCTCCTGCTGGAGTTTTCAGACCAGCAATCGGTTTGTGGGTCAATTTTCCGGCCACGCGCCTTAGCCTAGCCCATACAACTGAGAAAGGTGTATGGCGATTAAAATATGAGACATAGGCGTTCCATGGAGGATTGGAAGGCGGAACAAGCAAGTGTTGGTGCGTTGGAAAGGGCACCTTGCAAAATTTCATTCGTGGATTCCAGCCTCCTCCATCCATTCCACATAATCAAAACCAGGCTCTTCTCCATCACGCTGGTTAGTAACGCTTCGATGGATCACTTTGCGGACAACACGAGCGCTAGGTTTTCAAACATTCTCCCCGAGATGATCGTGCTGCAGGGAGAATGGGAGGTGGCACTTCAAAAGGTGAGGTGTACCGTTAAATTTTATACTGGTTTTAGAAACGACGGGGAAATCATCGGTACCAAATATACCACCAAGACCAGGACCACGAAATCGAAATTTAGTTTGCATATGCCACAGAGCATCGTTCAAGATCCCAGAGCTTTGGGCTCCAGCGTGATCGCAGTCATAGCAGAGCACTTGAGCGTCCCCGACTTCTTCGTTTTCGGCGACGCTTCTAAAGTGGTCACCATCGACGACGGAGATGCGCAACCATTCGTGTTCCCCGAAGTTCCTTTCGAGAGTTTCGTCGAAAATGCCCTGTCGTTTGGAGTGCTACATCCTTTGGATGAGGAGGAGGAAGATGAGGACTTCATGTCCGATGCCCCCTCTGCAAAGTCTCAAAAGAAGGTCGAGAAAAAGAATAGAAACAAAACGGGAACTGCGGCCGCCACCTTCAGGAAGGCATCTCATTCACAGCAGGGGTTATCGCCGGGTCTGGTTAAGTTGCTCGGATTCGAACCTTATGCCGATGTCGTGCTCCAGCAGCGGGGAAAGTATCCCGTGGATCCTTTCATGGGTTTTCCTCACGAAATGTTAATCTACTGTAATCTCGTCGAACCGCAGGTGGTGGGCGATACGTTTGCTCAGGTCATCGAAAGCGTGGCGGTAGAGTACAAAAAGAGCACAAACACATACATGTCCGACGATAAAACCTGCTCACCTATCAATTGGGCGCCTCTAGTGCGGCAAGATTTCAATTCCGTCAATATAGATTTAAGGGATGTTCACGGAGATCTATTGCCATTTGCAGACGGTTTTTTCTCAACTATAGTTCTCGCCTTTCGACCCAATTGATGGATGTGCACGTCGCGACGAGGTACTATCTCAATCAGGCGGGAGGGGCTTTGGACAACAGGGATTTCATTTTCTTTAGAGGGAATCGTTTCTAGAGGGGAGGCGGGTTGTTCTGCGCCCTCGGCGGTCTCTTCAGAACCGTTTCCCCGTTTATCAAAAGCGGTGCAAAGGCCGTGGGAAAAGAGGCGCTCATGGTGGGAGCTCACCTTCGCTCCGACGTCACCGCCTCGCGCAAGCCTCCCAAGGAGGCTCTCATAATGCGTCCCAAGGAGACAGGTGCCAACCTTAAGTGAAGGGCCGACGATAAAATGGACGCCATGTTGGGATCGGGAAGGCGACGCATAAAGAGAATAAAAGACTGCAATCTGGCAAGAAGAAACAGTCTGCTTCTATTTGTAGCAGGCACAAGGTGAACATCTTTTCGTAATGGCGGCCGACGGAGAGGAGACGGTGCACATGAGCTCGGAATTGGACCTCTTCAAGGTACTTCCCGTTCAGATGAACGTGGAGGAGTCTGGGTTCATATCCCTAAATCCGCAAAACACCATCATCAAGAATGCGCCCATCACCTTCCATTACTATGGAAATGCGAACGACTACCGGGATCTGTCCTACGTCGTTTTGGAGCTCTTTGTTCGCATCGTCGACGAAAAGGGAGGGGAACTGATGGACGACGTGCAGCTCACCTCCGTCAACAATCCACTAAATTTTCTCTTTCAACAGATGGATATCGCTGAATTACGCGATCGTCTCCATTCCCCAAGCGGGATGCCCCTAATCGAAACCCTGCTAAATTATTCTAAAGATGCCATAACACTAAGCTGCAGTCGTCGCTATGGAAGAAGGACTCACCAAACCTCATGGACACTTTTGCAAAAAGTGAGGGGTTCGAGTTTCGCCTGGGGTACACCAAAGGTAGCAAGGTCCTGTAGTTGATGGGACAACTATCGAATGCTCTGTTTAGACAGGGCAATCTCATTCTCAAAACGTGAGTCTCACCGTGAAATTCACACCTTCTCCTTTCCAGAACTATCTGTTCTCCCTGGCACCCAACTTCAAAGGGCATGCTGATATTCAATCTGCCACGCTTCATCTCAAGACCGTCAGACCGTCCCCAACCATAAAGCTTGCCCATCAGGCGGTGCTGGCCAAGAGCCATGCAAAGTACCATCTCAAAGACGTTAGCTTACACGCTCTCAGCATTCCCAAGGAGGCCAGCGGAATGACCTTTAGCGACGTTTTGATAGGTCAGATATCCAGAAACGTGGTGGTGGCCATGGTTTCCGACAAAGCCTATGCAGGGGATTTTGCCAAGAATCCGTACAACCTCCAGCATTTAAACATGAAGCTATTTCAGCAGTACGTTAACGGACAGCCCGCCCCCTCGCAACCCATCCAGCCGAACTTGGGGAGTGGACATTTTATGCGGTGTTTTCAAACCCTTCAGGACAGTCTCGGCATTCATTTTAAAGACAAAGGGCACTCCATTACCAGGCAGGCCAACCCTAACGGTTACGCAGTCATGGCCTTCGATCTTACGGCCGATATGAGTGTCAATCAATCCTACATCTTGGTCGCGGCTAGGTGTCTATAAGAGTAGGATTTGGCAACCAGCTCGCAGAACCGGTCGTTCTCCTGGTGGTCGCGGAAATACATCCCACGAAATAAAGAGATGCCAATAGATCTATCCTGATGGCAGGAATTCTCTCCAGATTCACCGATTTCTCTCCAAGTGCCCCTCTACGGGTTCCTTCTTCCTATGCATTTTCGCATCCGATTCATTGCCCGACGCGAGATCTCCGCGGTCGTTTCCATTGGCCATGGCAGTCAATAACGAGCCTAGCACAAACCGGGCAAGCACTGGGTCTGCATCTTTGTCCGTCGATTCGGAAGGGGGGAGTTCTTTGACACTTACGGGGTTAGTCCCCTATCTCCGTATATTCTAAATTGGTTAGGTGCCGTCTGTGGATAAAATTGGACTCAAAATACTAGGAGGTTGCAAGGCGATGCTAGCACGACGCGTGGATATTTCGTCATTGATTTCTTGTCGCACCGCTGTTCCGGGGACTCGGCGAATCGATCCCTTTCCAAATTTGGAGCTTCAGATTTCAATCATAACCACCGCACCATTCTAAAATCCTACAAGCACGTGTAAGCAAAAAGAGGCATCAGGTAAGACTATGTCATGTAGAATTGCATTGCTTTTTCTCCCACCACTTGCATTCTCTATTTCCGCTTTTTGTTGTCGTTTTTCAGATAGCTGTGCCTCTCCGCGCATAAGCCAGTTCGACATGAGCCAGCAGGAGGAAAAACATTGTCGACGTAAGTCTGTCTCAAGGCGCCCACCCCCTATCATTTTAATTCTTCTTTACTTTTTCCAGTTGTAGGTGCACCGTCCTGGAGCAACGAGTTGGGCCGTTTTCAGACATCTATTTCCTCAACGCTGCACAAACCAAATATGTCAGCATCGGATTGTTCACTCAATCTCCTCATCGGCTGCTGGTTTCCATAGGCAAATGCGGGCGCCGGAAACTGGTCACCCTGGATGTCAACGAATGGCAAAAGTACGTCGATGCTAAACCTATCATCCAGCGTCAAATTCAGAACCCTCAAGAAAATCTTCAACTCTACGACTTCAGCTCCAACACCTCCGTTAACTTTAAGACCGTGTTTGGAAGGGTATTCATCGTCGTTGTACACCCCGACGGTCGCAGCGTTTCCCTTAATCTAGAAGAATGGACCATGCGTGACAATCTGCATCGCGTCATCACCGACATCCTCTATCACAAGAAAAAGGACGAAACGGACGTTCTAAATCAAATCATTGCCTACTGCAAGTACCTTCTTCAAAACCACACTTCCAAAAGCCCTTTCGATTCCATGAACTTTACACAATTCACCAAAATCATTCGGTACGCCAACTATCGGACTTTCCTAGAAATAGAACATTATCTTAAACCCCACCTCATTGCAAACCTCTCCTCGTGCTAACATGGGCTTCCGAAACTACGTCACCGTGTTTTGCGAGGGATCCGAGCTGTTTAACAACTCCGATGTGGATGATCATCCATTCAAAAATGCACCCTACGTCCTGCTTTTCGTCGATGATGCCTACGAGGGTGAAACCGTTTCCGTGAAATGCCACAGTGATCACCAACACATTCACTGCGTCCTCTCCAACCTGGACTTCGATGTCATCCGATTCGAAACTAAGGGCCAGGATCAATTCTAATTTAGTCCCAAGAGAGGACTCTTCATCGTTTTCTAAGAACTGTGGTCCTACTCAGAAAAACAATTTCTTCGCATGAGAGATGACGGAGTGCTGTGCTTGGAAGATGCGTGGGCTTACATTTAAGCAATTCCTGTCATTTCCTAATGCGCGAATACGTCACCGGCAATCACCTCTTCATGGTGGACGAAAATCGAATTCGTTTCAAAGAAGAAGATTCAAAAGACAGAATATTCTAACAGACAAGCACCGTTTGGTGGTAAACGTGTCAGTTCTTGTTCTGCACTAGACATGCCACCATCGATGTGCGTACCGCTTCACTGTTCAACCTGTTTTCGTTGCGAGTGCCGCTGCAAAATTCGATCCTATTGGTGTGACAAGTGTACCGCAGGTGTATACACCGATCTCAGACATCTACAAAAGGGAATCGATTCCTTTCTGCGAAAATACGCCCGACGGCATTCACGTTCTGATGAAATATCTACAGAACCACAAGTCCCTAAACGTTCTCTCTCATGAAGAAAGCGAATGCTTACTGACTCATGGTGACGCCATTTTTTCATCATATCCTCCGCGCGATTTGGATTCCGCTTGGGATCGTCTATCAATGGAAATTCTCAAACTATCAAAGCTGCAAATGGCATTGGAACCAGCCATGGCATTCAGTCCATTTAGACGGTCCGCTCCGCGTATCATCAACTGCCTCTTTTGCAAGGCCCAAAGACAACTTCACAGCGGATGCACACACATCCGCTCTGTCCTCGTACATATTCTCCCGCCCCATTTCCCGTAACACCAGTCTATCGTCATGGCCGTAAGGAGCAAGAACACCAACGCCGTTCATCAACTCAGTAGCTGGGCAGAATCTCTTCCATACTTGAACATCGGAAAACTTCAAGGGGCAAGTCTTATTCCGCGCAGGGAATTCGAGCTACCTCCACCAGATACGGAAGAAAGATCGTGGTAAGAATCCACAACCACGAACTATTTCTGCCTTTAAATTTCGACGCACTTTCGCAAGACGTCATCGTACAGATGAACGCCGTTCTTCTCAACCACACATTCGTCGGAGAGGAAGAACTCACAAACGGATACGTAAGGAGGAGCGTCATATTCTCTGCTCCTCATTCTGATTCACGCACTCTACATTTCCATTAAACATGGTTGCCCATTGAATCCTATCGATGTCCATCCCACCTCACTGCAAGAATCACAATCAACGCTTCCTCTTTCGTCAAAGCTCGCAACGGAAAGTTCGTTGCAGAGTGTCGCATCGTAAATCAAGAAATATCCAACTTTGGAAACGACAAAATGGTTAACATCAAAGTCAACTCGGGAACTGCTGATGTCATTCATCTCAGCTTCATTCCACAAAAAATATCGCCTTTCGGAGTTGATGTACTATGCTCCGTCTTTCTCGCATCAAGCAACACTCCATCTCTCAACGTCGTCGTCACGATTTCAGGATCCTATCCCGCTGGAGAGATGCTACGACAACATATCATTACTCCCATCTACATTCCAACCGACGATGACGATGTCAACAACAATATTCGTCACCCTCATCTCACATGTGTCGCCAAAATTCATCGTTCTACTATCGATCATGTGTACCAATGTGACTGTTAGCAAAACCAATTTCAACATCATTTTCACACTGTTGAACGGCGTCGTCGAAAACCGCACTGGTTGTTATTCAGTAGGCTGTGCGTTTCCAGCCACCATACCAACTGCGCATTTATCATGCGTTCCATCACCTTGCATACGCAACTGGTGGGGGAAATGGGACGGTAGCTAGAAGGGGGGTGACGGTCCGAGCCAGCTTTCAAGATAGGTATAATGGTGGCTTCTCGCCACTTGTCAGGAAACGTAGCATCAACCCAAACACGGTTATAGACCTCGACCAGGAATGCCTTATCTCCAGGTGAGAGATGTTGTAACATTTGAACATGGATTCCGTCCGGTCCTGGTGCTGTCAGTCGAGATGATGAAAGAGCGTGGTCTAACTCTGCCAAGGTGAAGAGGCGGTTATAATCTTCAAGGTTTCTGGTACTAAACACGAAACCTTCAGATTCTACCTCAGTCTTAATTGAGATAAACTCAGGAGCATAATTGCTTGAGCTAGACACCTGAGCGAAAGCACAGCCGAAGGTGTTAGCCACGACAAACGGATCAACAACAACTCCTGCAGTTGTTTTCATACCAGCGATTGGCAGGTGGGTTGATTTTCCGGCTACGCGCCTTAACCTATCCCATACAGCAGATGAAGGTGTACGCCTGTTAAAAAAAGATACAAAGTTGTTCCATGAGGTATTTTTGGTATCCTTAAGTTATTTGCCTAAACTTTGCACGCTCTTTCTTGTACTCAATTAGACTACTTAGGGTAGGGTGTCGTTGGAATACCCTCAGAGCACGTCTACGAGCACGAATAGCATTCCGGCAGTCGTTGGTCCACCATGGGACTGGAAATCGACCGGGTTGGGTATCCGAACGTGGAATAGACTGTTCTGCAGCGGAAAGAATTTACTCTGTGAGATGATCAACTAAATCATTCACAGAATCGTGCTCGTTGTATTCAAAGACAGCCAACTGGGTGTAAAGATTCCAGTTGGCACGATCAAAGCGCCATCTAGAGATACGGGAGGGAGACACATCTCGTGCTAAGAGACTAAGAAGACATGGAAAGTGGTCGCTGGAATGTAAATCAGTCGTAGCTTGTCTCTTGTAAGCATACCAACAAGGGGTTATGCTTACTCGGCAAAAGTTCCAGTTCTGGTCGATGTGCTCTTAAGCCTCGTATGTTCCATTGAAGGATAGCCATGGCGATAATAATGGGAAATGTCAAATAAGTACGCACATTACGTAGGTTTCAGCGGTGGTCGGATCAGTTTGCCCTTTTTCTTTGGTGTAGGGCTAGTTTCTGCAGGTTAATCCTGCCTCTTCTTTGCTGCAGATGCAGTAGCGTGGTCAGACATTTCCTGCCCCATATCCTCTATGGAAGAGGACGGTTTTCCTTCTACCACTTTCGCTTCGAGGGGCTCAAAGCGATTGGAAATTCCGACTGACGTAGATGACGGTCGCCGTTCGGAGTCCTCTCCAGAAGATGACTCCGACGATGATCTCAGAGACGCTCTAGGACTACGTTTCTTTGACTTTTCTGAGCAGACTTTGTGCTTTCTTTCAGGAAGGCAGTTCTATCATACTGAGTCTTGAACTGATGCTTGGTACACAATGGGCAATTTCGTCCTGTTGTTAGACGTCGATGCTTTGTCAGGCGACTTCGCTGACTTGCTCTTATTTTCAGTAGTCTTAAGTGTTGTTCTCGGAGCTTTAGATGGTGTTACTGTTGCCGTTGGTTGCGATCTAGGCACTAGAACTTTCTCTGATATTGTCGCCCCGTTTATATCAGATGTTTGGGTACCAGCCTCCCGTTTCGGTGACGGAGTAGCCGCCACAGAGCTGTAGGTACGGGAGATGGTTGAAGAGGGCTTGAGGATACAAAGAAGTTTCCGGGCTTCCGAAAAGGATACATTTTCTTTAACCCGGATCTCCTGAATAGCTCGCTCTTCAATATAACGGGGGCATTCTCCTGAACTTGATGGATGTTCACCGCTACAATTTACGCATGCTGGAGATGATGTACTTGCATTTTCATGCATGCCGGCTCCACAGCTGACACATGTAGGTGCGCCTTTACAGAATGCATTAGTGTGACAGAACCGCTGACATTGGGTTAGGTATGTATGGTCTAACCTCTATCACTTCATATCCTTCCCTGATCCTTTGAGGGAGATCAACCCGATCAAAGGTCAAGAACAGGGTAGGAGTAGGAACCATATCCCCTCGTTCTCTCCTTTGGACACGATAGACTGCAGTTACGCCTTGTTCCTGGAGGTTCTCCTGAATATCCTCGTTGGACATTCCATCCAACGCGCTAGTGTTTACAACACCGCGCGAGGAATTCAGGGTCCTATGCATCTCCACTTTGACTAGATAACTGCCCAGGATGTTGGCTTTCAGTATCTTAGCTGCCTGGGATGCTGTAGTTGCTTCCACCAGCAGCGTGCCATTTCTAGATTTTGTACATGATTTAACAGCACCAGCTATTTTGTCAAGACCTTTCTTTATAATAAACGGATTAACCGTTGAAAAAGTTCTACCCTCATCTGTTCGTTTAATAACTAAGTAGCGAGGACCACACTCAACTACTTGTTTAACACTGTTTTCAAACAAATCTTTTCCACGTTTAATGTTTTTTGGGGGGTGTAGGTTAACCACAATTGTTGGTCTAAATTTCATCTCCCAGTGCTCCCCACCCACAACGGAGTCCAACAAGGGGCCATCCCACTGGGATGACAGGGCTACACAGGGGATATAGCGAGCTCGCCGTCCCACTCACCCTGGAGGTCGGTACAATACCTAGTCCTGGCCGATTGCTTAGGGGGAGGTTAGTCCCTAACCTCCCGTTTAGGCGAAGCAGAAGCCAAAGTAGTGTATTAGAAATGCGCACCCTCCCCGAATTCAGAAAAAACACTGTTACGAGCCCAGATACGCATCCCTCAACCACCAGGAAAAACCTTTCCAGCGACACGGGTCTCCACGCACGGTCTCCACGTGGGTGGGCCTGTTCACCGTCTCCCTCAACCACGAAGAGCAGCCCACAAGAGGGAGACTGTTGGCTCGGGACCCCGGGTTCGCCAAACCCGTACCTACCGAAGTAGGCCCCGGCGGGGGGGGGGGTGACTTGGCTGAATCCCTCTTCTTAGGACTGGACTTGATCGGCGCGCTCACTGTTGTTCGTGCTTGTTTTTTGCTTGGGCTGCGTTACACCACGGGAGGAGTTCAATGTCTTATGTAACTCTACACGCACCCGAAAGCTTGCCAGCGTATTAGCTTTTTAAAGTTGTTGTTACTTGCGTCGGTGACACTGCTTCGACCAAGAGCCGACCACTGCGAGATCGAGTGCACGACTTAACTGGACCAGCAATATTATTCAGATCCTTTTGAATTATAAATGGATTCACTGTGGTGAATTTCCGACCTTCCTCAGTTCTAAAAATTACCAAATAGCGAGGACCACAAGAATCAGCTATTTCTTTTCCACTTTTAATATTTTTATTTGAATTTTGATCTACCATAATACATGGACTCAGTTTCATGACCCAGTGCTCCCCACTTACCACGGAGCCCAAACAAGGGTTCATCCCACTGGGATGACAGGGCTACAAAGGGGATATAGCGGGCTCGCCGTCCCACTCACCCTGGAGTTCGGTACAGTACCTAGTCATGGCCAATTGATTAGAGGCGGGTTAGTCCCTAACCTCTCGTTTAGGCGAAGGAGAAACCAAAGTAGTGTATTGGAAATGCGCACCCTCCCCGAATTCAGAAAAACACTCTTACGAGCCCAGATACGCATCCCTCAACCACCAGGGCAAACCTTTCCACCAACACGGGTCTCCACGCACGGCCTACACGTGGGTGGGTGTTTTGCCTCACCCCTCACTACTAAGAGAAATCCCCATCGAGGTTGTCAGGGTGGCATCGCGAGTTCCCGTACCTACCGCAGTAGGCCCCTGCGGGGAAGAAACAGGGTATGAGTGGGCACAAGTTTACGTCGTTCTTTGCGGTGCACTCGATATACATTAGTCACACCTTGTTCCGCCAAGATTTCCTGAATCTCTTCATTGGACATACCACCCAATGCGCTGGTGTTTAGAACACCACGCGAGGAGTTCAGGGTCCTGTGCAATTCAGCGCGCATCGGATAGCTCGCAAGCATATTGGCTTTCAAGATTTTTGCAGCCTGTGTAGGAGAAACTGATATGTGTACAAAGGCGCTCATCAACAGCGGTTATCAGCGCCCCTTAAAAAAATTATTCATGGCAGAAGCCAGATATAAATGTTACTAAAACTCTATACAAGTGTAAATAAACTTACAAAAATACATGTACATAACAAGAAACAAACAACAGAAAAAAATTAAGAGAAATATAAATGGAAACTGCAAAAATTCCCTACCCTAAATTCTAACCAAGAAAAGAACCTAAAAACCTTCTCCACTATTTTGGTATCATCCACTAGCATTTCTGCAAAGCTGGCCGGCAGCTACAGAGACCTCCTAAGGTGTACTTGGCAAAAACACTAGCAACACGTGCCGGACAGATGACGCTTCGTTTCAAAACAGAAAGACTGGAGCAAGTTCCTTTCTAAACAGAAAGCTATGTTTAAAATAGCAGTGTGCAATGCTTAACGGAGCCAAGTCACCTCCTCACGACGAGATGAACGATAGGAAGTAACCGAGGTAATCGGAAGTTCTTTTACAGATCTAAGTTTATTGCTGCGGAGAGCGGATCGCTCCTCCTGCCAGCGGGTTTGCACGTCTCTCCGAAATACACCTCTAAAATCTTCCAATGTAAAAGATGGTACTCTAACTCTGGGCTTCACGGTAGCCGTCTCAGGTGCTGAATCCGCCATTTCATTCCCCCGCTAGCTGACGTGACCGGGGATCCAAGCACACACCACGCTAACGACGGAAGCGTGTAAAGCGTCGAGGGCATCCTGGATACGCTGCACAATAGGGTGGCAGTTGTACAGCTGCCATAGGCTATGAAGTGCACTGAGGGACTCACTCAGGATTAAGCAGTCCCCTAACTTTCGTTAACGTATATGTAAAATGGCCCGGTATATTGCATAAAGCTCTGCAGTATAAATGGAAGTGCTAGTATGAAATCCGAATGTATACGGTTCGGTTCCACACACGTAAGCACAACCAACACCATTTGAGTTCTTGGAGCCATCAGTATAAATTACAAAATGGTCTTCATAACGTGACAAAAATTCTAAAAAAAAAACCTGTGCGGATACTAGACATAGACATGGTAGATTTATCGTATTTAGTCATGCCCGGATCAACCGGGGACGCTCTGCACAACCAAGGAGGGTATGTCCTCTCCCCCCTACATCTTGGGCATTTCAGTATCAAGATGTCTAAGGAGCTCCCGGAAACGAAAACCAGGTGGCGCCTGTACGGCAGAGGAGGTTCTGCCGATTCAGCATACAGGCTTATAACAGGGTTGTTGGAAATAACCCAACTGATATACGTATGCCACAATTATGGACTGCGTCTAATCTATCATGGTCGTCTACAAATAGGCATGATGAGACCCCCGGAGGTACACATTTCGAGCTAGAATTAATCGCAATAGCAAACAACCTAACACTTAGTACCGATTCCTGTAGTACACCGTTCTCTTGAACAGAAGGTTTCGAAAACACCGTGCCAACCCTTATTCGGAATACGCGGTCTTTCAAGAATTCCTAAAGGAAGAGTGGTAGGCATCCACATATATTCCAGGTGTGCAGAGTACGTAGCAACCCTGCCCGCCAACACGTATCATAAGCCTTTTCAAAATCAGAAAATATTCCGACGGTTTGACAGTTTTTAAGAAATCCGTTCATAATATGTGTCGACATGGACACAAGGTGATCCACTGTTGAGCGGCGTCGTCAAAAACCGCACTGCCTGTTACTCAGTAGGTTGTGCGTTTCCAGCCACTATACCAACCGCCCATTTATCATGCGTTCCGTCACCTTGCATACGCAACTGGTGAGGGAAATAGGACGGCAGCTAGAAGAGAGGTGACAGTCCTTCCCAGCTTCAAGATAGGTATAATGGTAGCTGCTCGTCACTTGCCAGGAAACGTGGCATCAACCCAAACACGGTTATAGACCTCGAGTAGGAATGCCTTACCTTCAGGTGAGAGATGTAACATTTGAGCGTGGATTCCGTGCGGTCCTGGTGCTGTCAGTCGCGAAGATGAAAGAGCGTGTTCTAACTCTGCCAAGGTGAAGAGGCGGTTATAATCTTCAAGGTTTGCGGAACTAAACACGAAACCTGGGGATTCTACTTGAGTCTTAATTGAGATGAACTCAGTAGCATAATTATTTGAGCTAGACACTTGAGCGAAAGCACAACCCAAGGTGTTAGCCACGTCAAACGGATCAAGAGCTCCTGCAGTTTTCAGACCAGGGATTGGCAAGTGGGTCGATTTTCCGGCCACGCGCCTTACCTTATCCCATACAACAGAGTAAGGTGTACGTCTGTTAAAAGATGATACAAAGTTGTTCCATGAGATCTTTTTGCTATCCTTAAGTTATTTGCCTAAACTTTGCACGCGCTTTCTTGTACTCAATTAGATTACTTAGGGTAGGGTGTCGGAATACCCTTAGAGCACGTCTACGAGTACGAATCCACCCAAACACGGTTATAGACCTCGAGTAGGAATGCCTTACCTTCAGGTGAAAGATGTAACATTTGAGCGTGGATTCCGTGCGGTCCTGGTGCTGTCAGTCGCGAAGATGAAAGAGCGTGTTCTAACTCTGCCAAGGTGAAGAGGCGGTTATAATCTTCAAGGTTTGCGGAACTAAACACGAAACCTGGGGATTCTACTTGAGTCTTAATTGAGATGAACTCAGTAGCATAATTATTTGAGCTAGACACTTGAGCGAAAGCACAACCCAAGGTGTTAGCCACGTCAAACGGATCAAGAGCTCCTGCAGTTTTCAGACCAGGGATTGGCAAGTGGGTCGATTTTCCGGCCACGCGCCTTACCTTATCCCATACAACAGAGGAAGGTGTACGTCTGTTAAAAGATGATACAAAGTTGTTCCATGAGGTCTTTTTGCTATCCTTAAGTTATTTGCCTAAACTTTGCACGCGCTTTCTTGTACTCAATTAGATTACTGAGGGTAGGGTGTCGGAAAACCCTTAGAGCACGTCTACGAGTACGAATAGCATTCCGGCGGTTGTTGGTCCACCATGGGTCAGGAAATCGACTGGGGTGGGAAGCCGAACGTGGAATAGACTGCTCTGCAGCGGAAAGAAGTTTCTCTGTGAGATGATCAACTAAATCATTTACAGAATCGTGCTCGTTGTAATAAAAGACAGCCAACTGGGTGTAAGGGTTCCAGTTGGCATGATCAAAGCGCCATGTAGGGATACGCTAGTGAGACATCATTTTCTAAGAGACTAAGAAGACAAGGGAAGTGGTCACTGGAATGTAAATCAGAGATGACATTTCACTGTAATAAAACTGCTAACTGGGATGAACAAACTGTAAATCAATGTGGTAATAGGTGTTAAAGGTGTCTGAAATGAACGATGGCGCTCCGGTGTTCAGGAGAACCAAGTTATTGCTCTCCAAGGATTTTGCAATGAGGTTGCCTCTCGAACATGCCCGATTTGAGCTCCATAGCGTGTGATGGGCATTGAAGTCTCCCACTACGAGAAATGGTGTTGATAGTTCGGAAACCAGATCTTCAAGGTCAGTTAACGAGAGGTCATCAAATGGAGGTAGATATAAATTGAAAATGCAAAACTCGATTGATGGCAGTTTAATCCTTACTGCTACAGATTGGATGTCAGATTGTAGCTGTAACGGATCTACAAATGTCATCACTGAGGAACATCACAGTGCCCCCGCCAGCAGGAATACCCTCTTCTGTTTCAATATCACACCTCAGTGGTGTGTAACGTCTGATTTTAAAACTGCCTTGTGGTCGTAGCTTAGTCTCTCGTAAGCATACCAACAAGGGGTAATGCTTATTGAGGAAACGTTCGAGCTCTGGTCGATGTGCTGTTAACCCTCGTATGTTGCTTTGTAGAATAGCCATGGCTATATTAATGGGATATGTCAAATAAATACGTACTCTAATCAATTTGCGCTTTTTTAGGTGTTGGGCTCGTTTATCCAGGTTTATCCTGCCTTTTCTTTGCTGCAGCTGTGGCAGCACGGTCAGGTAATTCCCGCTCCATTTCTTCTACGGAGGAGGACTGCTTTCCTTCTGCAACTTTCGGTTGGAGAAATTCGAACCGATTGGAAATTGCGACCAACGTAGTTAACCGCCGCCGGTCGCAGTCCTCGCCAGATGATTCTGATGATCTCGGAGATGCTCTTGGACTTCTCTTCTTCTTGGCTTTTCGGAAGCAGGCGTTGCGTTTTCCTTCAGAAAGGCAGTTCTGTCATACTGAACCTTGAATTTTATTTATGGTGCTTGGTATACTACGGGCAATTTGGTCCTGTTGCTAGACATAGATGGTTTGCCAGGCGACTTAACTGAGATGTTCTTATTTGCAGTAGTCCTAGGTGGTATGGGCCGCGCCGTGGCTCAGTGGTTAGACCACTTGGCTCTCACCAAGGCGGCCCGGGTTCGATCCCAGGCGACCGCAAAGTGAGATTTTTGTGGACAACACGGCCCGGGGGCGGGTTTTCTCCGGGATCTCCAGTTTCCCCCACCATCTCATTCCACTGGTGCTCCACCTTCATCTCATGTATCATCAGTGTCACCGCCTGCGGTGCCGTATGTAGTAAAAGCTGGCGTTAAACACTACACACTAGGTGGTATGGACGGAGCTACACCTGTTGTTGGCGATTGATTCATTGGTATATAAGGGCGCTTAACTGCATGGTCATCAGCGCCCTTTCAAAAAACTAATTCGTGGTAATAGCCAGATATAAATTGTACAAAATTTAAAAAACAGATCAAACAAAATGACAATAACATAAATAAAATCAAATATTTAAAAATACCAATAAAAAGCTATAATTACCAATGGAATACCAAAACGCATAAAACATTACTACTTTCAATATCAACTTGCCATGACAAAAGCTACCTGCCCAGTGGTGGTCGAATTAATGTATTCCTTTTCTTTAGGGCTGGGCTAGCACTATCAGCGGGCCTTTCCTTGCCGTCGTTTGGGCAGTGAGGACAGGATCTACCGGCTCCACATCCTCAATGGAAGACGGCTTCCGCACTGGTAACCTCGAATCCAGTCTCTCGAGAGGATCGGAAACTGCGACCGGCGAAGATGGAAGTCGCCGATCGGCGTCCTCTTCAGATGACTCCTGAGATGTTGACGGAGATGTTCTCGGAATGTTGTACTGGTTAGCTTTCCTTTCATTGGTCTTACTATTTTTCTTGAGGAAATCAGTTTTGTAACACGAGGTCTTAAATTTCCTTGGCGATACATTATATGCTACCAGTTCACATGTTTTTGAAGTAGATGCTTTCGGCGGAGACTTGGCTACATGATTATTCTTAGGACTGGACTTGGTCAGCGCGCTCACTGTTGTTCGCGCTGGTGTTTGTTGCTTTGGCTGTGATCTTAGTGTAATTGATCTTTCAGATATTGCTGCCCCGTTTATGTCGCTGGTTTGTGTTGCGATATCACGTCTATGTAGCGGCTTAGCTGCAACTGCACTATAAGTAACGGTCCTAGGGACAGAAGGCTGACGAATACGCAAGAGTTTCCGGGCATGCAAGGACACTCTCTCTCTCTCTTACCCGGATCTCTTGAATCGCCTTTTCCTCCATAAAACGAGGACATTCTCTGGAGTTCGATGAATGACTACCGCTGCAGTTAGCACATCTTGCAGGTGAAGGACAAGCACTATCATGTTTC
Organism: Mantis religiosa; assembly: GCA_030765055.1. NCBI lineage: Eukaryota > Metazoa > Arthropoda > Insecta > Mantodea > Mantidae > Mantis > Mantis religiosa. Next base: position 162,799,708 of record CM060950.1, read on the forward strand.
ACTTCCCCGCAGTGAACGAAGGTAGCAACTCTATTACAAGAATCACTCGTGTTGCCAAAGCGCTGGCATTTATAACACCTCAGTGGATTGGGTATATACTGCCTCACTTCAATAGCTTCATACCCTGCCTTAATCCTTTGCGGGAGTTCCACCCGATCAAAGGTAAGAAACAGGGCAAGAGTGGGCACTAGTTCACCTCGTTCTTTGCGGTGAACTCGATATTCATTGGTCACACTTTGTTCCGCCTAGTTTTCCTGAATCTCCTCATTGGACGTACCATCCAATGCACTGGTGTTTACAACACCACACGAGTTCAGAGAGCGATGCAATTCAACGCGCACCGGATAGCTCACGTGTTGCCAAAGCGCTGGCATTTATAACATCTCAGTGGATTGGGTATATACTGCCTCACTTCAATAGCTTCATACCCTGCCTTAATCCTTTGCAGGAGTTCCACCCGATCAAAAGTAAGAAACAGGGCAAGACTGGGCACCAGTTCACCTCGTTCTTTGCGGTGAACTCGATATGCATTGGTCACACTTTGTTCCACCTAGTTTTCCTGAATCTCCTCATTGGACGTACCATCCAATGCGCTGGTGTTTACAACACCACACGAGGAGTTCAGAGTGCTATGCAATTCAACGCGCACCGGATAGCTCACAAGCATATTGGCTTTCAAGATTTTAGCAGCCTGTGTCGGAGAAACTGCTTCGACCAGAAGCGTGTCATTGAGAGATCGAGTACATGACTTCACATGACCAGCTATACTATCTAAACCCTTCTGAACAATGAACGGGTTCACGGTACTAAACTTCCGACCTTCCTCGGTTCTATAAATAACTAAATAGCGATGACCACTACACTTGGCTATTTCCTTTCCACTTTCGCCGGTAGACGTGATAGGGCAACTGTTCATCATGTGGTGGAAGTGGAACCCAAATTAAGAAAACATATATTGGCAAAAGGAAGTTTATATATAGGTTTCCAGTCAGTAAATGTTAAGGATTTTATATCAGTGGCAAAATGTGCAAAGTGTCAAGATTTTGGTCATGTAGCCAAATTCTGTACCAAACAGCAGGTGTGGCCACTGTGGTGAGGCTGACCATGATAGAAAGGATTGTTCAAAGAGCAAACAGACGGCAGTATGCATTCCTTGCAACTCGAGGAAGAAACAGTGCGGTGGAAAAAATGAATGTCTAACGTATAAATTGTTTTGGGAGAGGATAATAAATCATACGAATTACGATTAATGGATAATTGTGTTGTTAAAGATGCTAATAAAAAACCAAAGAGAAATACTCCCAGTAGAATTAAGAGAAATCTAAAGAGAGTTATAGAGCATAAATTAAAGTTATCGCAAATGAATAAATCGTTATTAGTTGATAAGGGAGTACAAACATTCAATTTGTTAAAAGCGAAGATTCCATTAATTGTAAGGTGCCCGTTGCTGATTTCCTTGATCGTCATTATAATACATCAGATCTCTCACCGGAAACAGAGAAACCATCTTTACCACCAAAGCAGAGGATTAACAAAATTTTTGGCGATATGCGAATCATTAAACAGGATCAAAATTTAAAATCATATGTAGATGAAATTATTCCCAAACCTGTATTAAGATTTAAGAAACCAGAAAATCCAATAGCTGAATCAACTCATCCTATCAAGATACTAGTTGATTATGATGCTATTATAGATATGACAGAGAAAGAATGTGTTATATCTTTCCAAGATGGCGTTGAAAAGTCCAATATTTCATCTCAGTTTCCAGTAAATTTTTATAATGGTATTGAAAACGCAATGCAGTTGAGCAGATTGGAGGAATTTTAAAATATTACTAGCTGCATTACGTCATGTCATAAGAAAGCTACATGATGAAGGTGAATTCATAGTTTTCCCATTGGCTGACGCCATCGACCGAATGGAACTAAAGGTTCATAATGAAACCACAGATCCGCAAGAACTTCTGTTTATTAAATACAGTTTTTGAAAGGAGAAATGAAGAGCTGGATTTGAAAGAAATTTACAGTCATTTTGTAAAATGTTATGGGAGGATATCAATGGACCCGAGTCAACCATGGCCACATTGTTATGTTCATATTAGACACGATGGTGTTGTAAATGCTAAATCAATTACTCCTAAGAATCCTCAATCCTTTACTCCTATCATACCCAAAAATATTAACACCCGTACCAACATACCATTCAAGAATAAGCAGTATTCCCTCAAAACCAATTCCTTCAAATCATCATCCGCAAAGCATGAGAATAATGTTTTTAAATGCCTAGTACAAGCTACTGCTTTTGAATCAAAGAAGAAATTTTGTTCATCATCCGGAACCATCAGTAAGAAGAAACATAAGGCTCAATCTTCCAGATCATCAAACCAGCTAAAAAGTTCTAACCATATGAATCAAAGTACATCTTCCAGTAAATTGATTGGACAAAACATGTCCAATATGATAAAGGAATACTATCAGGCAAATGAAGGGCGTTTTGCAGCATATAGCAAATATGATTGATTTTTAATAAATTTCATATATTTCCATGTTGACTGAAGTCCATAATTTTCATAGAAATTTAAAAATTGCCCAAGTTAACGCACAGAGAACTAAATTAGTACTGGCTGAGATACAAAATTTAATAAATGAATCTAATTTTGATATAATTTGTATTCAAGAACCTTACACCATAAATAATACTGTAACGCGAGCGCTGGAACACCCTGTGAAAGCAGCTGGCAGCGGAAGGCAGGGGAGGTTCGGTTAGCCACACCTCCTCCTCGTTTGTCTTGTAGTGGTGACAGGCAGTGGTTGGGAGGAAAAACATCAGTGTGCCGTCTGTTTCTGTCCACCTGGTTCTAGAATTTACGGGATCGTTCATCATCTGGAAACGTCGAGAAGACGGCGAGATGCCTATAAAAAGGGCTGCAGCTAGTCAGTCAGAGTTGGTCAATCAGTTGGTTAGTGTGTGTGAGTGAGGACAGTTCTTGGTGTAAGAAGGCAGTGTTAGTCAGTGACGTGTTAATGAACGAAAGGATTGTACAACGGAAGACTGTACGTAACTGTGTATGAGTATCGGAGTTGATGTAATCGCGAGTACAAGTGAAATTGTAACGGACGAACTGGTGAATTGTAATTGTGTGCAGCAAGTAATTCTGTGTAATTGGAAAGAGTTTAACTGTAAGTCGGTGGAAATAAAGCACATTTTTGAGTGGTGAAATTGGACTTTTCATTTCACGAACCCACAAAGTCACAATACTTTAGTATATATGCCTGCAATGGCTAGAGCAATTATTGGAGATGCTAATCCCATGGCTGCAGTAGTAATTGCTAATTCTAATCTTCAAGTAGTCAATATAACGCAATTTTCCGATTCACACACCATCTGTTTAGAAATTACACATGAGAATGGGAAGTTTATTTTGGTAAATTATTATTTTAAATATAGTGATGAAATAGATCCCTATCTTAATAAAGTTAGGGTGATACATAATCACTTTAGGCATGAGGAAATCATACATGTAATGGACTCTAATGCTAAATCAACATGGTGGTTTAATTGTTATAGAGATGATAGAGGTGAAAAAAATGGAAGATCTTGTCTCAGAGTTAAATATTGAAATAGTTAATCAACCCAGCAATCCACCAACCTTTGAAAATCGTCAAGGGACTTTGTCAAATATAGATCTGACCCTTGGTAATAGTAAAAGTGTTAATAATATCTTTGGATGGAAAGTTGGGCAAGATATGACCTCCAGTGACCATAGGGTCATTTATTTTAATTATAATATAGGCAGCAAGTCACAAATTTCTGCCGAAGTTAACCCAGCAAGGAGAAATCTTGCCCAAGCAAATTGGATGCAATTAAAGGAGATCTTCAATTCATTTAATGGATTTTATAGTGTGTCTGATATAGGTAGATTAATTAATTCCATAATTTATGCCATTAGAAAATCAGCTCAGCCTTTTCGAAATAAGAAATTTTCCGATAATATTTGGAATGAAGCACTGGAAACTTCTAGAAGAAAAATGAGAAAATTGAGAAAGCTCTATCAAAGGGCTACAATTGAAGCTGATAAGAGTAGATAAATTGAATCGTTATAGAGATGCGAAATTTAAATTTAAAAAGCTTCTATTGGATACAAGAAGTAAATCATGGATCAATTTTGTAGAATTTCATCTGAATAAAAATATTTGGGGCATACCCTATAAAATTATTATGGATAAGATTACAAATCCAGAAGTTTTAAATATACTGGAAAGAGACGATGGGAGTATGACCGCAAATTGGGAAGATACCTCTAAGTTACTGTTGAATATGCTCTTGCCCGATGATGATGCGCCTATGGATAATCTGCATAATAAAATTCTAAGATTGAATATGAAACTTAATTACAATAATTATAATGTAATATATCCCTTTGATATTTCTGAAATAAAGGAAATATTTCAAAAATTAAAGAAGAAGAAATCTTGTGGACCAGATAATATCCCAAATGAAGTTTTGATTGCCCTCCAGGATATTTTCCTGATTGTTGGAAAGTGGCACGAGTTATATTCCTCAAAAGAGGCATTGATAAAGATTCGGCCAAACCAAAATCCTATAGACCAATTTTTCTATTGAATTCCATGGGAAAAATTTTTGAACATTTAATTAATAAGAGAATTATTGACTTTAGATCTATGATTGGCATGAATAACAGATGGTTTGGATTTCGGAAAGGGCGATCTACTGAGGATGCAATAATTGATATTATGGATTGTATAACCAGCTCTGCTCATAAGTATATCATTGCTTTATCAATTGATATATCTGGAGCTTTTGATAATTTGTGGTGGCCTTTCTTCTTTAATAGATTAAGAGTGCAAAATTATCCGTTACCATTGTACAAATTGCTTTTGAGTTATTGTGAAAATATAAGAGTGATGATGATGAGTATAAGGGCGCTCAACTGCAGAGGTCATCAGCGCCCTTTTTAAAAGAAACTGGTCATGGCAAAAGCCAGATATAAATTATTCTAAAACACTATAAATATGTCAATATAATGACAAAAAATACATACACGTAAAAAAAACAATAGAAATGTCATCTAAAAGGCCATAAATTCTATTTGCTAAATCCTAAAATCTAATCTCGAAAAGAATCTAAAAACCTTCTTCACTACTGCGTTATCGTCCGCTAGCATTTCTGCAAAGCTGACCGGCAGCTGCAGAGATGTCCTAAGGTCTGCTAGGTGAAAACACTCTAGCAGCACGTGTCGTACAGACAACGCTTCATTGCAAAACGGACACAGTGGAGAAGGCTCCTTTTTAAAAAGAAAACTATGAGTAAAAAAGTAGTGCCCAATTCGTAACCGAGCCAAACTCACCTCCTCGCGACGAGATGACCGACAGGAGGTAACCCAGGGAATCGGAAGTTCTTTGACAGATCTAAGTTTATTATTGCGGACAGTGGACCACTCTTCCTGCAAGCAGGTTTGCACAGCTCTCCGCAATACGGCCCTAAAGTCTTCCGATGTCACAGATGGTATTCGAACCCTGGGCTTCATGATAACCGTCTTGGCTGCTGAATCCGCCATTTCATTCCCCCGCAAGCCTACGTGACCAGGGATCCATGCACACACCACGTTAACGCCAGAAGCGTGTAAAACGTGGAGGGCATCCTGTATACGCTGCACAATAGGGTGGTAGTTGTACAGCTGCCGTAGGCTTTGAAGTGCACTGAGGGAATCACTCAGGATTAAGCAGTCCCCCAACTTTCGTCGACGTACGTGTAAAATGGCCCGGTATATTGCATAAAGCTCTGCAGTAAAAATGGAAGTGCTAGTGTGGAATCCGAATGTATACGGTTCGGTTCCACACACGTAAGCACAACCAACACCATTTGAGTTCTTGGAGCCATCAGTATAAATTACAAAATGGTCCTCATATCGCGATAAAAATTCTAAAAAACATGTGCGGATATTAGACATAGACATGGTAGATTTATCATATTTAGTCATGCCCAGATCAACCAGGGACGCTCTGCTCAACCAAGGAGGGTATGTCCTCTCCCCCCTAGGATACATCTTGGGCATGTCAGTATCAAGATGTCTAAGGAGCTCCCGGAAACGAAAACCAGGTGGCTTTGGTTTAATAGTAGTGTTCCTATAACGCACGTCCATGAAGGTATTAAAGAACGGCGTAAACGATGGATGTTTGGGCATGCAATTAAGTCCACAGCCACAATTGGCTAATAGCATGTTGCGCCTGTACTGCAGAAGAGGCTCTGCAGACTCAGCATACAGGCTTATAACTCGGCTCGTTGGAAATGCCCCAACTGCTATACGTATGCCACAATTATGGACTGTGTCTAATCTCTTCAGCACAGATGGTCGTGCTGAGCCATAAACGATACTACCATAATCTAATTTGGAACGGATGAGTGCCCGATAAAGTCACAATAACACTGTACGATCCGCTTCCCATGATTTTCCACTTAGTACCCGCAAGATATTTAAAGATCGGTCACATCGTGCTTTCAGTTGTGTTATATGCGACGACCAACTAAGTTTTCTATCAAATATCAATCCAAGGAACCTCGTCTCATCTGCAAAAGGTAGTAGATCAGCGCCTAGCCGGAGCCTTGGAGGTAGTCGACTCTGCTGACGCCAGAAGTTAACACAGATGGTTTTCTCAGCGGAGAAATGGAAGCCGTTTTTTAAACTCCAACTCTTAAGGTTGTCCAAGGTGGTCTGAAGACGGCGCTCTAAAGACGGAGTGCGCTGAGATGTACAGTAGACGGCAAAGTCGTCTACAAATAGGCATGACGAGACACCTGCAGGTACACATCTCGAGATAGAATTAATCGCAATAGCAAACAACGTAACACTTAGTAACGATCCCTGTGGTACACCGTTCTCTTGAACAAAAAGGTTCGAAAAAACCGAGCCAACCCTTACTCGGAATACGCGGTCTTTCAAAAATTCCTGAAGAAAGAGTGGTAGGCGTCCACGTATATTCCAGGTGTGCAGAGTACGTAGCAACCCTGCCTGCCAACACGTATCATAAGCCTTTTCGAGGTCAAAAAATATTCCGACTTTTTGACAGTTCTTAAGAAATCCGTTCATAATCTGTGTCGACATGGACACAAGATGATCAACTGTTGAACGGCGTCGTCGAAAACCGCACTGGATGTTATTCAGTAGGTTGTGCGTTTCCAGCCACCATACCAACCGCCCATTTATCATGCGTTCCATCACCTTGCATACGCAACTGGTGAGGGAAATAGGACGGTAGCTAGAAGGGAGGTGACGGTCCTTGCCAGCTTTCAAGATAGGTATGATGGTGGCTTCTCGCCACTTTTCAGGAAACGTGGCATCAACCCAAACACGGTTACAGACCTCGAGCAGGAATGCCTTACCTTCAGGTGAGAGATTTTGTAACATTTGAACGTGGATTCCGTCCGGTCCTGGTGCTGTCAGTCGCGATGATGAAAGAGCGTGTTCTAACTCCGCCAAGGTGAAGAGGCGGTTATAATCTTCAAGGTTTCTGGAACTAAACACGAAACCATAAGATTCTACCTGAGTCTTAATTGAGATAAACTCAGGAGCATAATTGCTTGAGCTAGACACCTGAGCGAAAGCACAGCCGAAGGTGTTAGCCACAACAAACGGATCAACAACAGCTCCTGCAGTTGTTTTCAGACCAGCAATTGGCAGGTGGGTTGATTTTCCGGCCACGCGCCTTAATTTATCCCATACAACAGATGAGGGTGTACATCTGTTAAAAGATGATACAGATTTGTTCCCTGAGGTCTTTTTGCTATCCGTAATTATTTGCCTAGACTTTGCACGCGCTTTCTTGTACTCAATTAGATTACATAGGGTAGGGTGTCGTTGGAATACCCTTAGAGCACGTCTACGAGCACGAATAGCATTCCGCCAGTCGTTGGTCCACCATGGGATAGGAAATCGACCGGGTTGGGTAGCCGAACGTGGAATAGACTGTTCTGCAGCGGAAAGAATTTTCTCTGTGAGATGATCAACTAAATCATTCACAGAATCGTGCTCGTTGTATTCAAAGACAGCCAACTGGGTGTAAAGATTCCAGTTGGCACAATCAAAGCGCCATCTAGGGATACGTGTGGGAGACACATCTTGTGCTAAGAGACTAAGAAGAGATGGAAAGTGGTTGCTGGAATGTAAATCAGAGATGACATTCCACTGTAATGAAACAGCTAACTGGGATGAACACACTGCCAAATCGATGTGCGAATATGTGTTAAACGCGTGTGAGAGGAATGTGGGCTCTCCGGTGTTCAGGAGAACCAAGTTATTGCTCTCCAGGCATTTTGCAATGAGGTTGCCTCTCGAACATGCCCGATTTGAGCCCCATAGTGGGTGATTTGCATTAAAGTCTCCAACTATTAGAAATGGTGTTGAAAGTTGGGAAACCAGATCTTCATGGTCAGTTAATGAGAGGTCATCTGATGGCGGGATATATACAGTGCAAATGAAAATTCGATTGATGGCAGCTTAATCCTTACAGCTACAGATTGTATATCAGACTGTAGCTGTAACGGATCTACAAATACGTCATCCCTGAGGAGCATCATAGTACCCCCGTGAGCAGGAATGCTCTCTTCTGTTTCAACATCACACCTCAGTGGTGTGTAGCGTCTGATTTTAAAGTTGTCTTGTGGTCGTAGCTTAGTCTCTTGTAAGCATACCAACAAGGGGTGATGCTTACTGAGCAAAAGTTCCAGTTCTGGTCGATGCGCTCTTAAGCCTCGTATGTTCCATTGTATGATAGCCATTGGAACTATGGGATATAAGATGTAAAGGTAGTCTACATTAAGACGACTTCATGGGTGGCCGAATCAATTTGCCCTTTTTCTTTGGTGTAGGGCTAGTTTCGGCAGGTTTATCCTGCCTCTTCTTTGCTGCAGATGTAGCAGCATGGTCAGATGTTTCCTGCTCCATATCCTCTATGGAAGAGTCTATATACAAGGAATCAATCAGAAGATTTCGAAAAAATGTTACAAAAGGATGTCCACAAGGATCAGTTTTAAGGCCAACATTCTGGGATATAGTTATGGAGACTCTCTTAGAAGTATTTGAAAATGATGATAATGTTTTAAAAATTACCGCATATGCTGATGATGTTGTATTTTTGATTGCTGGAGAGTCAAGATCACAATAAGAAATGCGACAAATTTTTAACAACCAAATTAGCTGAATGCTGCACGGAGTCCAAGTTATATATTGCCCCTCATAAATCAATGTACATGTTGGTGAAAGGAACATTAAAACGGAATCCTATTATCAAATACAATAATGAAAATATCAAATGTTGTAGAGATATCAAATATTTGGGTGTTATTTTAGATGAAAAGTTAAACTTCAACAAACCCACAGAGTTTGTTAGAACAAAGGCCGAAAGAGTTATGCAGAAATTAGCCAGAATTGTTAACTCAAAGTATAAAATATCTTTAAATAATATAACGTATCATTACACTATTTTTGGATCAATAATTACATATGCAGCAGCAGTTTGGGCTCAAAAATTAAACAATTTAACTTAAATTAAGAAGTACGCAACGAAAAATCATGTTACGTCATACTGGTGCAGTCTGTACAACTTCAACACTAGCACTTTTGATGGTAGCAGGAATCTGGCCCATAGATTTCCTAATTAGATTAAGGGGAGCTATGTTTTGGATGAAGAAAGGTGATGGTAATAAAGTGAAAAAGATTATTGGGAAAGTATGTGTTAATAAGTCAGATATTAAGAAATATTTATTGAGTGAATGGCAAGAAGAGTGGATAAATGCAAAGGTTGGAAGAAGAAGCTATGACTTCTTTCCGTCGGTAACTGAACGATTAAGGATCCCGCATCTCAAACCTACAAAGGGTTTAATACATTTTCTAACAGGACATGGACCTTATGGCACTTACTGGCACAAGATAAATAGCCCCATGTGTAATATATGTCAAGTAAGTGATAATCCGGAGCATGTTCTCTTTGAATGTCCTAAATATGCCGAACAAATTTCTGAGGAAAGGACTGCATTAAGTGGAATTAATATATGGAATATAATTAGATCTCCAGAACTTTACAAAATATTATCTAATCTGGCAAATACAGTAAGTGAATTAGCTTGGAAGATTCCACTAAATGAAGCCTTACCTAGACAAGATGTTCCAGTTGTTATTGAAGTAAGAAGATCTGAAAGAATCCTTGCCAACAGGATAAATAGAAATATTATTATCAACGGTGATATATAAGTTGATAATTTATAATCAATTAACAGAAGACGAAGGTATTTGGTTTATATGGGAAGACGCATTTGGGGAGAGTGACGGAGAATCAGATGGGCAAGATTACCTGATGAAGCCTATGGGGATTTCAAACTGAGGCTTGATGAATGAAGCACTCTACATTCCATATCATCCACCAGCTCGGATGAGGAGGAGGAGACTGCGAGCGATCAGGATCCTCAACCAAGGGCTAGCCATGCATCATAGTTTATTCAATATGTATCAGCTCAGACGAGGATCATATATAGATGATCCAGGTCCACAACCAGAGTCTAGGAACAGCATTGCATCATTCATCAGTTTTGAGGAGGAGTTTCTACATGCGGCAGTTAATATAGTGAAGGGTTTCAGTGATTTTTTTTCTTTCATTTTCTACAGTTTTATGGTAAATGGATTAAAGGGAGGGTAAACCCTCCCCTTTTAAAGTGGTTTTTGTATTTTTTTAAGGTTTTTATGTTTTTGGTCTGAGGGGAGGCTTTGCCCCTCCCTTTTTTAGGGGAGAAATTTTTCTCCCCGGTTTAAGTTTATTTTGAAGTAATGGTGTGAAGTGATGAAGATTTGGTGATATATTTTGTTGTGGTGATAAGTGGATTTGAAGAATAGAAGGAGGTGGTTTTTTGTGAAATGTGTTTTTTTTAATTTTGTTTTAAAAAGTTTGTTTTTGTTTGTTGATTTATGAATTAAGAGGAATGAAGTGAATTTTTGAACTAGAAGGAGATGGATTTAAGATATGGTTTAAAATTTTGTGGATTTGTGAGGTTTAAAGGATTGAAGTGGATGTTTAAAAGTGTTAAGATGATTGTAGAATTGAATGTGGATGGTTTGATGTAGGAGGTGATGGTGATGATGATGATGATGATGATGATGATGATGATGATGATGATGATGATGATGTGTATAGGGCGCTCAACTACGGCGGTCATCAGCGCCCTTTTTTTAAAAACAAGTCAACAAGTCATGGCAAAAGCCAGATATAAAAATTTCTAAAAATATATTATATATAAATCGAATAAAACTGCACACACATATACACTAAAAAAAAGGGAAAGAAAAAAGATACTTGAGATTAAATTCTAAAATCCACAGCTGAAACAAACGCTAAAACTTTGCCCATCGCCGTTTCGTCATCCACGAGGATCTCCGCCAAGCTGGCCGGCAGCTGGAGAGACCTGCGGAGACGTGCCAAGCTATAACAATCTAAAAGCAAGTGACGGACAGTCAGGTCACCACTGCACAATGGGCAAACGGGAACCGGGGTTCTATTCAATAAAAAGCTGTGGCTAAAATAACAATGCCCAATGCGCAACCGAGCCAAAGTCACCTCCTCGCGACGAGATGACCGCCAGGAGGTAACCCAGGGAATCGGAAGTTCCTTAATAGATCTAAGTTTATTATTGCGGAGAGCGGACCACTCTTCCTGCCAGCAGGTTAGCACAGCTCTCCGTAATATCGCCCTAAAATCTTCCGATGTCACACATGGTAGTCGAACCCTGGGCTTCATGGTAGCCGTCTTGGCTGCCGAATCCGCCGTTTCATTCCCCCGCAAGGCTACGTGACCAGGAATCCATGCACACACCACGCTCACGCCAGAAGTGTGTAAAACGTGGAGGGCCTCCTGTATCCCCTGCACAATAGGGTGGTAGTTGTACAGCTGCCGTAGGCTTTGAAGTGCACTGAGGGAATCACTCAGGATTAAGCAGTTCCCCAACTTTCGTCGACGTACGTGTAAAATGGCCCGGTATATTGCATAGAGCTCTGCGGTAACAATGGAAGTGCTAGTGTGGAATTCCAATGTATAGGGTACGGTTCCACACACGTAAGCACAACCAACACCATCTGAATTCTTGAACCCGTCGGTGTAAATTTTAATATGGTTCTGATATCGCGATAAAAATTCTAAAAAGCATGTGCGGATACTAGACATAGACATGGTAGATTTATCGTGTGCGGTCATGCCCAGATCAACGTGGGGCGCTCTGCACAACCAAGGACGGTATGTCCGCTCCCCCCTAGGATACATCTTGGGCATTTTGGTATTAAGACGTCTAAGGAGCTCCCGGAAACGAAAACCAGGTGGCTTTGGTTTTATAGAAGTGTTCCTATAACGCACGTCCATGAAGGTGTTAAAGATCGGCGTAAACGTTGGATGTGTGGGCATGCAATTAAGTCCACAGCCATAATTTGATAATAGCATGTTGCGCCTGTACTGCAGAGGAGATTCTGCGGACTCAGCATACAGGTTTATAACTCGGCTCGTTGGAAATGCCCCAACTGCTATACGTATGCCACAATTATGGACTGTGTCTAACCCCTTCAGCACATATGGTCGTGCTGAGCCATAAACGATACTACCATAATCTAATTTGGAACGGATGAGTGTGCGATACAGTCGCAATAACACTGTACGATCCGCTCCCCACGATTTTCCACTTAGTACCCGCAAGATATTTAAAGATCGGTCACATCGTGCTTTCAGTTGTGCTATATGCGACGACCAACTAAGTTTTCTATCAAATATCAATCCAAGGAACCTCGTCTCATCTGCAAAAGGTAGTAGATCAGCGCCTAGACGGAGCCTTGGAGGTAGTCGACTCCGCTGACGCCAGAAGTTAACGCAGATGGTTTTCTCAGCAGAGAATCGGAAGCCGTTCTTTAAACTCCAAACCTTAAGGTTGTCCAAGGTGGTCTGGAGACGGCGCTCTATAAACGAAGTGCGCTGAGATGTACAGTAGACGGCAAAGTCGTCTACAAATAGGCATGACGAGACCCCCGGAGGTACACATTTCGAGATAGAATTAATCGCAATAGCAAACAGCGTAACACTTAGTACCGATCCCTGTGGTATACCGTTCTCTTGAACGAAAAGGTTCGAAAAAACCGAGCCAACCCTTACTCGGAATACGCGGTCTTTCAAGAATTCCTGAAGGAAGAGTGGTAGGTGTCCACGTATATTCCAGATGTGCAGAGTACGTAGCAACCCTGCACGCCAACACGTATCGTAAGCCTTTTCGAGGTCAAAAAATATTCCGACTGTTTGACAGTTTTTAAGAAAGCCGTTCATAATCTGTGTCGACATGGACACAAGATGATCCACTGTTGAACGGCGTCGTCGAAAACCGCACTGGATGTTATTCAGTAGGTTGTGCGTTTCCAGCCACCATACCAACCGCCCATTTATCATGCGTTCCATCACCTTGCAGACGCAACTGGTGAGGGAAATAGGACGGTAGCTAGAAGGGAGGTGACGGTCCTTGCCAGCTTTCAAGATAGGTATGATGGTGGCTTCTCGCCACTTGTCCGGAAACGTGGCATCGACCCAAACACGGTTATAGACCTCGAGCAGGAATGCCTTACCTTCAGGTGAGAGATTTTGTAACATTTGAACGTGGATTCCGTCCGGTCCTGGTGCTGTCAGTCGCGATGATGATAGAGCGTGTTCTAACTCCGCCAAGGTGAAGAGGCGGTTATAATCTTCAAGGTTTCTGGAACTAAACACGAAACCTTGAGATTCTACCTGAGTCTTAATTGAGATAAACTCAGGAGCATAATTACTTGAGCTAGACACCTGAGCGAAAGCACAGCCGAAGGTGTTAGCCACGACGAACGGATCAACAACTCCTGCAGGTGTTTTTAGACCAGCGATTGGCAAGTGGGTTGATTTTCCGGCCACGCGCCTTAACCTATCCCATACAACAGAGGAAGGGGTCCATCTGTTAAAAGATGAGACAAAGTTGTTCCATGAGATCTTTTTGCTATCCTTAATTATTTGCCTAGACTGTGCACGCGCTTTCTTGTACTCAATTAGATTACATAGGGTAGGGTGTCGTTGAAATACCCGTAGAGCACGTCTCCGAGCACGAATAGCATTCCGGCAGTCGTTGTTCCACCACGGGACAGGAAATCGACCAGGTTGGGTAGCCGAACGTGGGATAGACTGTTCTGCAGCGGAAAGAATTTTCTCTGTGAGATGATCGACTAGATCATTCACAGAATCGTGCTCATTGTAATCAAAGACAGCCAACTGGGTGTAAAGGTTCCAGTTGGCACGATCAAAGCGCCATCTAGGGATACGTGAGGGAGACACATCGTGTGCTAAGAGACTAAGAAGACATGGGAAGTGGTCGCGGGAGTGTAAATCAGAGATTACATTCCACTGTAATGAAACTGCTAACTGGGATGAACATACTGCCAAATCGATGTGCGAATAGGTGTTATAGGCATCTGAAAGGAACGTTGGCTCTCCGGAATTCAGGAGAACCAAGTTATTGCTCTCCAAAAATTTTGCAATGAGGTGGCTTCTCGAACATGCCCGAGTTGAGCCCCATAGTGGGTGATGGGCATTAATGATGATGATGATGATGATGATGATGTGTATACGGGCGCTCAACTACGGCGGTCATCAGCGCCCTTTAAAAAACAAGTCAACAAGTCATGGCAAAAGCCAGATATAAAACTTTCCAAAAATATATTATATATAAATCTATTAAAACTGCACACACATATATACTAAAATAAAAAAAAGGAAAGAAAAAAATACTTGAGATTAAATTCTAAAATCCACAGCTGAAACAAACGCTAAAACTTTGCCCACCGCCGTTTCGTCATCCGCGAGGATCTCCGCCAAGCTGGCCGGCAGCTGCAGAGACCTGCGGAGACGTGCCAAGCTAAAACAATCTAAGAGCAAGTGACGGACAGTCAGGTCAGCATTGCACAATGGGCAAACGGGAACCGGGGTCCTATTCAATAAAAAGCTGTGGCTAAAATAACAATGCCCGATGCGCAGCCGAGCCAAAGTCACCTCCTCGCGACGAGATGGGCATTAAAGTCTCCAACTATTAGAAATGGTGTTGAAAGTTGGGAAACCAGATCTTCAAGGTCCATTAGTGAGAGGTCATCAGATGGCGGGACATATACATTGCAAATGCAAAATTCGATTGATGGCAGCTTAATCCTTACAGCTACAGATTGTATATCAGATTGCAATTGTATCGGGTCTACAAATATGTCATCCCTGAGGAGCATCATAGTGCCCCCGTGAGCAGGAATGCCCTCTTCTGTGTCAATATCACACCGCAGTGGTGTGTAGCGTCGGATTTTAAACTTGTCTTGCGGTCGTAGCTTAGTCTCTTGTAAGCATACCACCAAGGGGCTATGCTTACTGAGCAAAAGCTCCAATTCTTGTCGATGTGCTCTTAAACCGCGCAAGTTCCATTGGAGGATAGCCATTGGAACTATGGAGATAGGTTGTAAAGGGTGGTCTACATTAAGACGACTTTAACGGTGGCCGAATCAGCTTACCCTTTTTCTTCGGTGTAGGGCTAACACCTTTGGTTTCCAGTTTATCCTGGCGCTTTTTTGTTGCCGTTCTGTTATCGGAATCTTCTAGGTCCATCTCTTCGGCGGAGGAAGCCCCTTTCCCTAAAGAGAACTTAGGTTCGAGGGCTTCAAACTTATTAGACACAGGGACCGACGAAGATGAAAGTCGCCGATCCGATTCATCACCAGAAAGCTCTTCAGAAGAAGAGCTTCGGGATGCCCTAGAAGTTTTCTTCTTCCTGGGGGTATGGGTCGAATCTTTAAGGAAATCTGTCCTCTGGTAACTGGTCTTAAATACTTTAGGCGGCGGATCGTATACTACAGGCTTGCCATATTTACATGTAGAAGTCGACGGTTTGGCTTGGGACGGGGCTGAGGTTTTAGATTCCTTCGTCCGCTTAGGCGATGTATTTGCCGACGCTGGTGATGCATTTGTGGACTCCCGTACTTGTGTCGGGACAAGAACTCTATCAGAGATGGTAGGCTCCCATGCACCGCAGGTTTGCGTTGCAATTTCTTTCCTAGGAACGGGTTTAGCCACGACAGAGCTATAAGTACCGGACCTAGGGACGGAGGGCAAGCGAGTACGCAGGAGCTTCCGGGCATCCGAGAAGGAAACCTTCTCCTTAACCCAGATCTCCTGTATTGCCTTTTCTTCCACAAAACGTGGGCAGTCTTTGGAGCTAGATGGATGCTCCCCGGCACAGCTCACACATTTCACTGGTGATGTGCATGCACCCTCATGCTGGGACATCGCACAGTTACAACACGTAGGCGTCCCGTTGCAGAACGCGCTAGTGTGTCCGAAGCGCTGGCACTTAAAACATCTCAGCGGATTAGGGATATAGGGACGTACCTCGATGGTCTCGTACCCTGCCCTAAGCCTTTGCGGGAGATCCACCCGATCAAAGGTCAGGAACAGTGTACGGGTAGTGGTAGTAGTAGTAGTAGTAGTAGTAGTAGTAGTAGTAGTAGTAGTAGTAGTAGTAGTAGTAGTAGTAGTAGTAGTAGGGTTAAGGGCGCACAACGTCCAAGGTTATCAGCGCCCTGACAACGGTAAAATGTCTACACGATTAAAATACACTAAAACCATAAAATCATGGATTCAGGGATCCAATAGAAGGCTCAAAAGGAAACGTAAAAGAAAACTAAAGGCGAGGTCGGTCGACGAAGACGGCAAAGGATAAAAAAAGAGGACGGAGATGAGGGCACCATAAAGGGTCCTCAAACATGTCAGAGCAGGCGCCAGAAACCACTTTGTCGAATAAAATCAAGCACACCCTCCACAGCGCGGGCACTATCTGCCAATACGGAAGAAAGAGTAGCTGGCAGCGATAGACTGGCGCGTAATGGGGCTAAAAACCGACACTCGGTTAAAATGTGACGTACCGTTAACGGTACGGCACAGTGGTCACACAGAGGTTCAGGTTCATCGCGTAACAGGTGACCATGGCTAAAACGACAGTGTCCGATTCGTAAACGAGCTAAAATGACTTCTTCCCGCCTGGAAACTCGGGTAGAAGTGGCCCAGGCAACCGGAAGCGGTTTAACCGCTCGAAGTTTGTTTCCACGCAGAGCCGTCCACTCATCCTGCCAACGGGTATTAAGAGCTTGGCGTAAAAATACTGCAAAATCAATGGAGGGAACAACAGGTCTAAAAGTACTAGGTGACAGAATAGCGGATTTAGCCGCAGCGTCTGCAGCCTCATTGCCAGGCACGCCAACATGACCTGGCGTCCACACGAAGCTGATCCTGGTGCCAGAGAGCGCCAGGCTGTGGATGCTATCCTGTATCCGCTGCACCAGAGGATGGTAATTGTACAGCGTGGAGAGGCTTTGCAGTGCACTTAAGGAGTCCGCACAAATCACGCAAGTACGTAAGCGATGCCGTTCAATATATAAAATCGCCTGGTAAAGACTGAAAAGCTCTGCAGTGAAAATCGAACACTGTCGCCGTAAACGAAAAGTAAAACTCCGATTTCCAAAAACAAAAGCACATCCAACTCCAGAGTCGCTCTTCGAGCCATCAGTGTAAATAAAAGCGCAGTCCCCTAAACGCGCCTGGAGTTCGAGAAAGGTGGAGCGGTACACAGGTACAGGGGTCGTATCTTTCGGCATTGACGTGAGCTCGAGATGGCAACGGGCCTCAACGCGTGTCCAGGGAGGAAAGCGAGATTCTCCTCTAGGAAGCATTTGTACCAAGGTGACATGCAATTGCTGCAGAAGAGACCGGAAGCGAACCCCCGGAGGGAGTAAAGCCGACGGTGTAACTGCATATTGGGGATCCAGGGAATCGTCAAAAAACAGCTGAAAACCGGGGTGATTAGGTGAGCTGGAAAGGTGACACGCATAGCTGCACAGAAGAACCGCACGACGATGGGATAAAGGAGGTTCCGCAGCCTCAGCATAGAGGCTCTCAGCTGGACTAGTGGGAAATGCCCCGATTGCAACTCGAATGCCACGATGGTGAACGGGAGTTAAACGTCGGAGGACAGAGGGGCGGGCCGAGGAATAGACAATGCACCCATAATCTAGTTTAGATCGGACTAGAGACCGATATAAACGCAGCAGTGTAGTCCGATCAGCGCCCCAGGATGTGCCACTCAAAATACGTAAAATGTTCAGAGAACGGTCACACCTAGCCCGCAAATAAGAGATGTGAGTTGCCCAACTGAGTTTCCTATCGAAAATCAAGCCTAAGAATTTCGCCTCATCTGCGAAACGAAGGGCATCGTGGTCAAGGAACAGCTTGGGTGGAGCGAATGCCTTCCGGCGCCAGAAGTTGACGCAGATGGTTTTCTCGGCAGAGAACGTAAAGCCAGATGTAATACTCCAATGGTACAGCCGATCAAGACAGTTCTGGAGACGGCGCTGAAGGAGACAAGTCCGCCGAGAGCTAAGATAGACGGCAAAATCATCAACAAATAAGGACGACGAAATTCCAGGAGGGACACAGTTTACGATAGGATTGATTGCTATGGCGAAGAGTGCGACGCTAAGTACCGAGCCCTGCGGTACTCCATTCTCTTGAGTAAAATATCGTGATAAAACCGAGCCAACGCGAACGCGAAAGATGCGGTCCTTCATAAACTCCCGAATAAACAGAGGGAGACGGCCACGAATATTCCATGCGAGGGAACGGAGAATACCATATCTCCAGCAGGTGTCATAAGCTTTCTCCAGATCAAAAAATACAGCAACAGTTTGGCATTTTCTCAGAAATGCATTCATGATCTGGGTAGATAGGGAAACTAAATGGTCGACCGTGGAACGGTGACGACGGAAACCGCACTGCGCGTTCGCAAGAAGACTCCGAGACGCAAGCCACCACGTCAAACGACCATTTATCATATGCTCCATCATCTTGCAAATGCAACTGGTGAGAGAGATAGGCCGGTAGCTGGAAGGTAGATTGGGATCCTTACCAGGCTTGAGGATAGGGACGACGGTAGCTTCACGCCAAGCCGATGGAAAGTGCCCGTCGAGCCAAATGCGGTTATACACCTGGAGAAGAAAGAGTTTACCGTTGGCCGAAAGGTTTTGCAACATGGACACATGGATGGAATCAGGCCCAGGGGCAGAATGCTTTGAAGAGTGAAGAGCAGACTCCAACTCTCGCAGACTAAAAGGCTCATTGTAACACTCGTTGTTAGCAGAAGTGAAGTTCAAAACCTGCGACTCCGCCTTGGCCTTTAAGATTCGGAAGTCCTCGGAATAAAGACCGGAACTGGAATTCGCTGCGAAAGTTGCACCAAATGTGTCAGCTATGGCCGCCGGATCGACAAGAATATTATTAGCAACGTGAAGGCCAGATACAGCGGAAGGGGATCCTGTACCTGCAAAACGTCGTAGTTGTTCCCACACTAAGGAGGAAGGCGTAGACCGATTAAAAGAATGAAAACGAGACCAAGACGCCTTCTTGCTATCCTGAATTACGCGACGAGCCCTGGCACGCGCCTGTTTAAATGAAATAAGATTGTCCAAAGTCGGATGACGTCGAAAAATCCGAAGTGCAGATCGCCGGGCCCGAACGGCATCCCGACAGGCAGTAGTCCACCAAGGGACAGGCATTCGCCGGGGATGGGAGGACGAACGGGGAATGCTAAGCTCGGCTGCAGAAATTAGAGTGGATGTTAAGAAATGCACCATATCATCCACTGACTGAAAAGAAGGCGCGTCGAATAATGCAAGACGGCGGAAGAGTTCCCAGTCCGCCTTACATATTTGCCAAGTAGGTGTTCTTAAGCGTGGAACGTGATGCAAAAGGCGAACAACGCAAGGGAAATGATCGCTGGAGTGGGTGTCAGGAATGACATGCCACTGAAGATGAGTGGCAAGCTGCGCAGAGCAGAGAGCTAGATCCAGGTGCGAAAATGTGCCAGAGGAGTCAGAAAGAAAGGTTGGGTCACCAGTGTTGAGAATAGTCAGTGTGTGAGAATCAAAAAGATCTGCAAGGAGGTTTCCCCTCGCGCAAGCCCTAGGTGATCCCCATAAGGGATGGTGTGCATTAAAATCCCCCAGCAGAAGAAAAGGAGTAGGGAGTTGCAATAAAACCTGGTTCAAGGCGTTTGCAGTGAGGGGAATCGTCGGGGGCATATAGAATGAACAGACAGAAAAGGAAAGACCAGGCAAGAAAAGTTGAACGGCTGCAGCTTGTAGGGTCGTGGTCAGAGGAAGGATCCGACAATTAACGTCGGAACGGAATAGGATCATGACAACTCCATGCGCAGGATGTCCCTCAGCCGGTGCAAGGTCGAGGCGCACCGGAGTATAGTGGCGAAGATCAAAACGATCCTGAGGGCGTAACTTGGTTTCCTGCAAACAGATCACTTGAGGAGAGTATAGAGACAAGAGCTGTTGTAGTTCAGCCCTGTGCGTTCGGACGCCGCGTAAATTCCACGATAGGATAGCCATATAAAGGGAGGAGAGGAAGGAAACCGTTACTTATTTTGGCGAATCAGCCTAACTGATCTGCCACGAGTTGTGCTCGGACTTTGAGAGCGGACTATTTCGTGTTCCATGGGTTCCTCACCTGGAGGACTGTCACGCTCTTCGGCAGAAACCGATTCAAGCGCTGCGAATCGGTTCTGCGTCTTTAGGGGCGGAGTATTCCGCCGGTGGCGGCCTTGCCCAGGTTCCTGGGACAGGGACCGCCGAGGTGGCGATGGGGAAGTCTTCTTGCGCCCTGCATTGGACGCGGGAGCGCTAACAACATCACGAGTACATTTCTTGCTAAACTGTTTCTCCGGTGTCGGAGGCTTAACTTTCGGAAGGGCTGAAGTACCAGGCTTAGGCAACTGGGCCGTCTGGGTGCTAGTGCCGGGTGCGGACGGAAGTAAATGGGGCGCGATGATGGTGATGATGATGATGATGATGTGTATACGGGAGCTCAACTACGGCGGTCATCAGCGCCCTTTAAAAAAACAAGTCAACAAGTCATGGCAAAAGCCAGATATAAAAATTTCCAAAAATATATTATATATAAATCTATTAAAACTGCACACACATATATACTAAAAGAAAAAAAAAGGAAAAAAAAAAATACTTGAGATTAAATTCTAAAATCCACAGCTGAAACAAACGCTAGAACTTTGCCCACCGCCGTTTCGTCATCCGCGAGGATCTCCGCCAAGCTGGCCGGCAGGTGCAGAGACCTGCGGAGACGTGCCAAGCTAGAACAATCTAAGAGCAAGTGACGGACAGTCAGGTCAGCACTGCACAATGGGCAAACGGGAACCGGGGTCCTATTCAATAAAAAGCTGTGGCTAAAATAGCAATGCCCGATGCGCAACCGAGCCAAAGTCACCTCCTCGTGACGAGATGACCGACAGGAGGTAACCCAGGGAATCGGAAGTTCCTTAATAGATCTAAGTTTATTATTGCGGAGAGCGGACCACTCTTCCTGCCAGCAGGTTTGCACAGCTCTCCGTAATACGGCCCTAAAATCTTCCGATGTCACACATGGTACTCGAACCCTGGGCTTCATGGTAGCCGTCTTGGCTGCCGAAACCGCCATTTCATTCCCCCGCAGGCCTACGTGACCAGGAATCCATGCACACACCACGCTCACGCCAGAAGCGTGTAAAAGGTGGAGGGCATCCTGTATCCGCTGCACAATAGGGTGGTAGTTGTACAGCTGCCGTAGGCTTTGAAGTGCACTGAGGGAATCACTCAGGATTAAGCAGCTCCCCAACTTTCGTCGACGTACATGTAAAATGGCCCGGTATATTGCATAGAGCTCTGCGGTAAAAATTGAAGTGCTAGTGTGGAATCCGAATGTATAGGGTTCGGTTCCACACACGTAAGCACAACCAACACCATCTAAATTGTTGTACCCGTCCGTGTAAATTTTTTCATGGTCCTGATATCGCGATAAAAATTCTAAAAAACATGTGCGGATACTAGACATAGGCATGGTAGATTTATCGTGTGTGGTCATGCCCAGATCAACGTGGGACATTCTGCACAACCAAGGAGGGTATGTCCTCTCGCCCCTAGGATACATCTTGGGCATTTCAGTATTAAGATGTCTAAGGAGCTCCCGGAAACGAAAACCAGGTGGCTTTGGCTTTATAGAAGTGTTCCTATAACGCACGTCCATGAAGGTGTTAAAGAACGGCGTAAACGTTGGATGTGTGGGCATGCAATTAAGTCCACAGCCATAATTTGCTAATAGCATGTTGCGCCTGTACTGCAGAGGAGGTTCTGCAGACTCAGCATACAGGCTTATGACTCGGCTCGTTGGAAATGCCCCAACTGCTATACGTATGCCACAATTATGGACTGTGTCTAATCTCTTCAGCACTGATGGTCGTGCTGAGCCATAAACGATACTACCATAATCTAATTTGGAACGGATGACTGTGCGATACAGTCGCAATAACACTTTACGATCCGTTCCCCACGATTTTCCACTTAGTACCCGCAAGATATTTAAAGATAGGTCACATCGTGCTTTCAGTTGTGCTATATGCGACGACCAACTAAGTTTTCTATCAAATATCAATCCAAGGAACCTTGTCTCATCTGCAGATGGTGGTAGATCAGCGCCTAGCCGGAGCCTTGGAGGTAGTCGACTCCGCTGACGCCAGAAGTTAACACAGATGGTTTTCTCAGCAGAGAATCGGAAGCCGTTTTTTAAACTCCAAACCTTAAGGTTGTCCAAGGTGGTCTGGAGACGGCGCTCTATAAACGATGTGCGCTGAGATGTGCAGTAGACGGCAAAGTCGTCTACAAGTAGGCATGACGAGACCCCCGGAGGTACACATTTCGAGATAGAATTAATCGCAATAGCAAACAACGTAACACTTATCACCGATCCCTGTGGTACACCGTTCTCTTGAACGAAAAGGTTCGAAAGAACCGAGCCAACCCTTACTCGGAAAACGCGGTCCTTCAAGAATTCCTGAAGGAAGAGTGGTAGGCGTCCACGTATATTCCAGGCGTGCAGAGTACGTAGCAACCCTGCACGCCAACACGTATCATAAGCCTTTTCGAGGTCAAAAAATATTCCGACTGTTTGACAGTTTTTAAGAAATCCGTTCATAATCTGTGTCGACATGGACACAACATGATCCACTGTTGAACGGCGTCGTCGAAAACCGCACTGGATATTATTCAGTAGGTTGTGCGTTTCCAGCCACCATACCAACCGCCCATTTATCATGCGTTCCATCACCTTGCAGACGCAACTGGTGAGGGAAATAGGACGGTAGCTAGAAGGGAGGTGGCGGTCCTTGCCAGCTTTCAAGATAGGTATAATGGTGGCTTCTCGCCACTTGTCCGGAAACGTGGCATCAACCCAAACACGGTTATAGACCTCGAGCAGGTATGCCTTACCTTCAGGTGAGAGATGTTGTAACATTTGAACGTGGATTCCGTCCGGTCCTGGTGCTGTCAGTCGCGATGATGAAAGAGCGTGTTCTAACTCCGCCAATGTGAAGAGGCGGTTATAATCTTCAAGGTTTCTGGAACTAAACACGAAACCTTGAGATTCTACCTGAGTCTTAATTGAGATAAACTCAGGAGTATAATTACTTGAGCTAGACACCTGAGCGAAAGCACAGCCGAAGGTGTTAGCCACGACAAACGGATCTACAACAACTCCTGCAGGTGTTTTCAGACCAGCGATTGGCAAGTGGGTTGATTTTCCGGCCACGCGCCTTAACCTATCCCATACAACAGATGATGGTGTCCATCTGTTAAAAGATGAGACAAAGTTGTTCCATGAGATCTTTTTGCTATCCTTAATTATTTGCCTAGACTGTGCACGCGCTTTCTTGTACTCAATTAGATTACTTTGGGTAGGGTGTCGTTGAAATACCCGTAGAGCACGTCTACGAGCACGAATAGCATTCCGGCAGTCGTTGTTCCACCACGGGACAGGAAGTCGACCAGGTTTGGTGGCCGAACGTGGAATCGACTCTTCTGCAGCGGAAAGAATTGTCTCTGTGAGATGATCGAATAGATCATTCACAGAATCGTGCTCATTGTAATCAAAGACAGCCAACTGGGTGTAAAGGTTCCAGTTGGCACGATCAAAGCGCCATCTAGGGTTACGTGAGGTAGACACATCGTGTGCTAAGAGACTAAGAAGACATGGGAAGTGGTCGCTGGAATGTAAATCAGAGATGACATTCCACTGCAATGAAACTGCTAACTGGGATGAACATACTGCCAAATCGATGTGCGAATAGGTGTTATAAGCCTCTGAGAGGAACGTTGGCTCTCCGGAATTCAGGAGAACCAAGTTATTGCTCTCCAAGAATTTTGCAATGAGGTGGCCTCTCGAACATGCCCGAGTTGAACCCCATAGTGGGTGATGGGCATTAAAGTCTCCAACTATTAGAAATGGTGTTGAAAGTTGGGAAACCAGATCTTCAAGGTCAATTAACGAGAGGTCATCTGATGGCGGGAGATATACATTGCAAATGCAAAATTCGATGGTTCGCAGCTTAATCCTTACAGCTACAGATTGTATGTCAGATTGCAGCTGTACCGGGTCTACAAATATGTCATCCCTGAGGAGCATCATAGTGCCCCTGTGAGCAGGAATGCCCTCTTCTGTGTCAATATCACACCGCAGTGGTGTGTAGCGTCGGATTTTAAACATGTCTTGCGGTCGTAGCTTAGTCTCTTGTAAGCATACCACCAAGGGGTTATGCTTACTGAGCAAAAGCTCCAATTCTGGTCGATGTGCTCTTAAACCCCGCAAGTTCCATTGGAGGATAGCCATTGGAACTATGTAGATAGGTTGTAAAAGGTGGTCTACATTAAACCGACTTTAACGGTGGCCGAATCAGCTTACCCTTTTTCTTAGGCGTAGGGCTAACACCTTTTTCTGCCGGTTTATCCTGGCGCTTTTTTGTTGCCGTTCTGGGGTCGGTATCCTCTAGGTCCATCTCTTCGGCGGAGGAAGCCCCTTTCCCTAAAGAGAACTTAGGTTCGAGAGCTTCAAACTTAATGGACACAGGGATCGACGAAGATGACAGTCGTCGATCCGATTCATCACCAGAAAGCTCTCCAGAAGAAGAGCTTCGGGATGCTCTAGAGGTTTTCTTCTTCCTGGGGGTACGGGTCGAATCTTTCAGGAAATCTGTCCTCTGGTAACTGGTCTTAAATTCTTTAGGCGGCGGATCGTATATTACAGGCTTGTCATATTTCCTTGTAGAAGTCGACGGTTTGGCTTGGGACGGGGCTGAGGTTTTAGTTTCCTTCGTCCGTTTAGGCGATGTATTTGCCGACGCTGGTGATGGAGTAGTGGACTGCCGTACTTGTGTCGGGACAAGAACTCTATCGGAAATGGTAGGCTCCCCTGCACCGCAGGTTTGCGTTGCAATTTCTTTCCTAGGAACGGGTTTAGCCAATACAGAGCTATAAGTACCGGACCTAGGAACAGTGGGCAAGCGAGTACGCAGCAGCTTCCGGGCGTCCGAGAAGGAAACCTTCTCCTTAACCCGGATCTCCTGTATAGCCTTTTCTTCCACAAAACGTGGGCAGTCTTTGGAGCTAGATGGATGCTCCCCGGCACAGCTCACACATTTCACTGGTGATGTGCATGCACCCTCATGCTGGGACATCGCACAGTTACAACACGTAGGCGTCCCGTTGCAGAACGCGCTAGTGTGTCCGAAGCGCTGGCACTTAAAACATCTCAGCGGATTAGGGATATAGGGACGTACCTCGATGGTCTCGTACCCTGCCCTAAGCCTTTGCGGGAGATCCACCCGATCAAAGGTCAGGAACAGTGTACGGGTAGTAGTAGTAGTAGGAGTAGGGTTAAGGGCGCACAACGTCCAAGGTTATCAGCGCCCTGACAACGGTAAAATGTCTACACGATTAAAATACACTAAAACCATAAAATCATGGATTCAGGGATCCAATAGAAGGCTCAAAAGGAAACGTAAAAGAAAACTAAAGGTGAGGTCGGTCGACGAAGACGGCAAAGGATAAAAAAAAGAGGACGGAGATGAGGGCACCATAAAGGGTCCTCAAACATGTCAGAGCAGGCGCCAGAAACCACTTTGTCGAATAAAATCAAGCACACCCTCCACAGCGCGGGCACTATCTGCCAATACGGAAGAAAGAGTAGCTGGCAGCGATAGACTGGCGCGTAATGGAGCTAAAAACCGACACTCGGTTAAAATGTGACGTACCGTTAACGGTACGGCACAGTGGTCACACAGAGGTTCAGGTTCATCGCGTAACAGGTGACCATGGCTAAAACGACAGTGTCCGATTCGTAAACGAGCTAAAATGACTTCTTCCCGCCTGGAAACTCGGGTAGAAGTGGCCCAGGCAACCGGAAGCGGTTTAACCGCTCGAAGTTTGTTTCCACGCAGAGCCGTCCACTCATCCTGCCAACGGGTATTAAGAGCTTGGCGTAAAAATACTGCAAAATCAATGGAGGGAACAACAGGTCTAAAAGTACTAGGTGACAGAATAGCGGATTTAGCCGCAGCGTCTGCAGCCTCATTGCCAGGCACGCCAACATGACCTGGCGTCCACACGAAGCTGATCCTGGTGCCAGAGAGCGCCAGGCTGTGGATGCTATCCTGTATCCGCTGCACCAGAGGATGGTAATTGTACAGCGTGGAGAGGCTTTGCAGTGCACTTAAGGAGTCCGCACAAATCACGCAAGTACGTAAGCGATGCCGTTCAATATATAAAATCGCCTGGTAAAGACTGAAAAGCTCTGCAGTGAAAATCGAACACTGTCGCCGTAAACGAAAAGTAAAACTCCGATTTCCAAAAACAAAAGCACATCCAACTCCAGAGTCGCTCTTCGAGCCATCAGTGTAAATAAAAGCGCAGTCCCCTAAACGCGCCTGGAGTTCGAGAAAGGTGGAGCGGTACACAGGTACAGGGGTCGTATCTTTCGGCATTGACGTGAGCTCGAGATGGCAACGGGCCTCAACGCGTGTCCAGGGAGGAAAGCGAGATTCTCCTCTAGGAAGCATTTGTACCAAGGTGACATGCAATTGCTGCAGAAGAGACCGGAAGCGAACCCCCGGAGGGAGTAAAGCCGACGGTGTAACTGCATATTGGGGATCCAGGGAATCGTCAAAAAACAGCTGAAAACCGGGGTGATTAGGTGAGCTGGAAAGGTGACACGCATAGCTGCACAGAAGAACCGCACGACGATGGGATAAAGGAGGTTCCGCAGCCTCAGCATAGAGGCTCTCAGCTGGACTAGTGGGAAATGCCCCGATTGCAACTCGAATGCCACGATGGTGAACGGGAGTTAAACGTCGGAGGACAGAGGGGCGGGCCGAGGAATAGACAATGCACCCATAATCTAGTTTAGATCGGACTAGAGACCGATATAAACGCAGCAGTGTAGTCCGATCAGCGCCCCAGGATGTGCCACTCAAAATACGTAAAATGTTCAGAGAACGGTCACACCTAGCCCGCAAATAAGAGATGTGAGTTGCCCAACTGAGTTTCCTATCGAAAATCAAGCCTAAGAATTTCGCCTCATCTGCGAAACGAAGGGCATCGTGGTCAAGGAACAGCTTGGGTGGAGCGAATGCCTTCCGGCGCCAGAAGTTGACGCAGATGGTTTTCTCGGCAGAGAACGTAAAGCCAGATGTAATACTCCAATGGTACAGCCGATCAAGACAGTTCTGGAGACGGCGCTGAAGGAGACAAGTCCGCCGAGAGCTAAGATAGACGGCAAAATCATCAACAAATAAGGACGACGAAATTCCAGGAGGGACACAGTTTACGATAGGATTGATTGCTATGGCGAAGAGTGCGACGCTAAGTACCGAGCCCTGCGGTACTCCATTCTCTTGAGTAAAATATCGTGATAAAACCGAGCCAACGCGAACGCGAAAGATGCGGTCCTTCATAAACTCCCGAATAAACAGAGGGAGACGGCCACGAATATTCCATGCGAGGGAACGGAGAATACCATATCTCCAGCAGGTGTCATAAGCTTTCTCCAGATCAAAAAATACAGCAACAGTTTGGTATTTTCTCAGAAATGCATTCATGATCTGGGTAGATAGGGAAACTAAATGGTCGACCGTGGAACGGTGACGACGGAAACCGCACTGCGCGTTCGCAAGAAGACTCCGAGACTCAAGCCACCACGTCAAACGACCATTTATCATATGCTCCATCATCTTGCAAATGCAACTGGTGAGAGAGATAGGCCGGTAGCTGGAAGGTAGATTGGGATCCTTACCAGGCTTGAGGATAGGGACGACGGTAGCTTCACGCCAAGCCGATGGAAAGTGCCCGTCGAGCCAAATGCGGTTATACACCTGGAGAAGAAAGAGTTTACCGTTGGCCGAAAGGTTTTGCAACATGGACACATGGATGGAATCAGGCCCAGGGGCAGAATGCTTTGAAGAGTGAAGAGCAGACTCCAACTCTCGCAGACTAAAAGGCTCATTGTAACACTCGTTGTTAGCAGAAGTGAAGTTCAAAACCTGCGACTCCGCCTTGGCCTTTAAGATTCGGAAGTCCTCGGAATAAAGACCGGAACTGGAATTCGCTGCGAAAGTTGCACCAAATGTGTCAGCTATGGCCGCCGGATCGACAAGAATATTATTAGCAACGTGAAGGCCAGATACAGCGGAAGGGGATCCTGTACCTGCAAAACGTCGTAGTTGTTCCCACACTAAGGAGGAAGGCGTAGACCGATTAAAAGAATGAAAACGAGACCAAGACGCCTTCTTGCTATCCTGAATTACGCGACGAGCCCTGGCACGCGCCTGTTTAAATGAAATAAGATTGTCCAAAGTCGGATGACGTCGAAAAATCCGAAGTGCAGATCGCCGGGCCCGAACGGCATCCCGACAGGCAGTAGTCCACCAAGGGACAGGCATTCGCCGGGGATGGGAGGACGAACGGGGAATGCTAAGCTCGGCTGCAGAAATTAGAGTGGATGTTAAGAAATGCACCATATCATCCACTGACTGAAAAGAAGGCGCGTCGAATAATGCAAGACGGCGGAAGAGTTCCCAGTCCGCCTTACATATTTGCCAAGTAGGTGTTCTTAAGCGTGGAACGTGATGCAAAAGGCGAACAACGCAAGGGAAATGATCGCTGGAGTGGGTGTCAGGAATGACATGCCACTGAAGATGAGTGGCAAGCTGCGCAGAGCAGAGAGCTAGATCCAGGTGCGAAAATGTGCCAGAGGAGTCAGAAAGAAAGGTTGGGTCACCAGTGTTGAGAATAGTCAGTGTGTGAGAATCAAAAAGATCTGCAAGGAGGTTTCCCCTCGCGCAAGCCCTAGGTGATCCCCATAAGGGATGGTGTGCATTAAAATCCCCCAGCAGAAGAAAAGGAGTAGGGAGTTGCAATAAAACCTGGTTCAAGGCGTTTGCAGTGAGGGGAATCGTCGGGGGCATATAGAATGAACAGACAGAAAAGGAAAGACCAGGCAAGAAAAGTTGAACGGCTGCAGCTTGTAGGGTCGTGGTCAGAGGAAGGATCCGACAATTAACGTCGGAACGGAATAGGATCATGACAACTCCATGCGCAGGATGTCCCTCAGCCGGTGCAAGGTCGAGGCGCACCGGAGTATAGTGGCGAAGATCAAAACGATCCTGAGGGCGTAACTTGGTTTCCTGCAAACAGATCACTTGAGGAGAGTATAGAGACAAGAGCTGTTGTAGTTCAGCCCTGTGCGTTCGGACGCCGCGTAAATTCCACGATAGGATAGCCATATAAAGGGAGGAGAGGAAGGAAACCGTTACTTATTTTGGCGAATCAGCCTAACTGATCTGCCACGAGTTGGGCTCGGACTTTGAGAGCGGACTATTTCGTGTTCC
The DNA here is from genome assembly GCA_030765055.1 of Mantis religiosa. Lineage (NCBI taxonomy): Eukaryota > Metazoa > Arthropoda > Insecta > Mantodea > Mantidae > Mantis > Mantis religiosa. The sequence continues at coordinate 162,829,612 of CM060950.1, forward strand.
ATGGGTTCCTCACCTGGAGGACTGTCACGCTCTTCGGCAGAAACCGATTCAAGCGCTGCGAATCGGTTCTGCGTCTTTAGGGGCGGAGTATTCCGCCGGTGGCGGCGATGCCCAGGTTCCTGGGACAGGGACCGCCGAGGTGGCGATGGGGAAGTCTTCTTGCGCCCTGCATTGGACGCGGGAGCGCTAACAACATCACGAGTACATTTCTTGCTAAACTGTTTCTCCGGTGTCGGAGGCTTAACTTTCGGAAGGGCTGAAGTACCAGGCTTAGGCAACTGGGCCGTCTGGGTGCTAGTGCCGGGTGCGGACGGAAGTAAATGGGGCGCGACGGAAGGCGTCGTCCAGGTCTGAGTGGAGGCGTCAACTTTAGGTACGCGCGTAGCAACTACCGAACTATAAGTGCCGGAACGCAAGATTCTTGGTTGGCTGGCCCGAAAACGCCTGCGGGCTTCAGAAAAGGAGATTTTTTCCTTAACTCGGAGCTCCTGAATGGCCTTTTCTTCTTGATACACGGGGCAAGCCTGAGACGATGCAGAATGGGAGCCCTGACAATTAACACACGAGGGTGGGGAGCGGCAGATGTCGTCATGGGTCGGTTGACCGCAAGTAGCATAGGTTGGAGGGTCGCGTTTGCATGAGGTTTGCGTGTGGCCAAAACGATGACACTTAAAACATCGCATCGGTCTCGGGATATACGGGCGGACGGTGATTCGCTCGTAACCCGCTTTAAGGTGTGAGGGAAGGTCGACACCTTCGAAAGTAAGAAACACAGTGCGGGTTTCCACCAATGCACCGTCGCGCTTTGACAGCACACGTTGAGCCGCCGTTACTCTCTGGTCGGAAAAACACTCCACTATTTCGGCGTTTGTCATGCCATCGAGGCTAAATGAGTTTACGACACAACGTGAGCTGTTCAGTGTGCGATGCTTCTCGACACGGATAGGATACCCGTGGAGAATTGACGCCTGCAGTAGGGTCTTGGTCTGCAAATCTGATTTCGTCTGGACCAACAGAGAACCATTACGTAAGCGTGTACACGAGGTAACAGCACCAGCAATTGCATCGAGACCTTTTTGGATGACAAACGGATTAACTTTCTGAAAGGACTGGTTGTCTTCTGTTCTGGATATAAGTAGATAAGTGCCAGATGGCAGCGGTGGCACATCGGCTTCTAGCACTCTACAGCGTTTGTTTGTGGTGGAGAAAGACTTCTCCAAGGAGGTTGGAGTGAGGCGCATTGGATCCATGATGAAATGTCCCCCTTCCGGTACTGTCGGCGTCAGCCTGCCATCCGGGGGAAAATGAAAAAAAGACACCGAGATCTTTCGGTCTGTGCCGGCCTGGGCACCCGCTTCAGGCCCGATCTCACAGAGTACGTCAGAGGAGTTACCCTCCGCCTATCACTACGTACCGGTATGCGACAGTTTCACCGTAGGCAGGCCCAACTTTATGCCCCTACCATTGGAATAACAGCCAATGGCTCCCCACTTTAGGCCACGCTGCCTCAACGGAGTCTATGGCAGATACTGAAAGTACAATGTTTAAACATAATTATACGGCAAAAAATGGAAAATGCCATTGTCATTTTGGATGAAATTTCACCAATGCCTCCGCTTAACTTAATTGTGCATGGCTTCACAAGTAAAGCCATCACAAAGTAAACAATGGTAGAAATTGGAATTGACAAACACTTTATTTTGGAAATACTTTATTGAATGAAGAATATTCATACAGTAGCAATGAACCAGATAATCAAATACTTAGTCTCTTCAGCAACATTAAAATACATCTTTGGAAAGTGAATTATTGTTCCATCATATTCACAGTTTTCTTCTTTTTTTACACTTTTAAATGAACACAACTTTCCTCAACTTACTAGAAAAAAATCAAATGACTTATTTCAACATTTATTAACATCTTTAATATCTAAAATTATTTAAATGACTAAACAAATGAAATGTTACAGAAAATATATCTCATAGCATGTAACATAAATGTCTTATAAAACTAAAGCTACAATGTGCAGGAGAAAAAGAGGAGAAAATTAGGGCATTTAATGTTAATGCTAAAACAAAATATTCAGCTTGTTAACTGAAATTATAATTAATAATTATAATTAACTATAGTTTATAATTATACTACAGTTAATGATTATAATTAATAATTATTATCTAAGACAATCAAGCTTAAAATGTATAGTACTAAACTTCAGGTACAGATCATTTATTTAAAAAAAAGAAACAACTAATTTTCTAGAAACAAGAAAAGGTATTACTTAGAACAAGTTCATTATTTTTACGTGTAACAAATTATACCACAGAATGTCCTCCTTCAAGCAAGCACCAAACAATTAACTGGCATTTGGCAGCAATAGTAGTTGTATATTCAGGTTTCTGCCTAAATGGCTTAACAGCAAGATATAGCTCCTAACGGAGGAGACAGGAAGGGAAGAATTCCCCCCCCCCCCCCCCCCCCCAAGCAATGGGCAGCAGATATGTAGATTTTACATCATAGCAATAAGTTGAAAAATGACGTAGTACCAAGCTTTAACATTTCAATTAATACAAAACAAATGTGTACATTTGTCAGTTAAAATTTGGAAAAATGCCTTCAGCATTTGGAATCTGCTAAGTGCTATGCTTGAACATACACTTTTTTTGTAGTGAAAATAAAATAGCACCGCAAGCTTCTCTAGTTAATTTTCATGGTAGAGAATGCTCCGTTTCATAATATACATATATATAGTGTGGAAGGGTTATAGATGTCATCTTCACTAAGCAAGTTTATACACACCTTTGCTCCAGTGTTCATATATAAACATAAAAACACTTTGAAATGGAGAAAATGTCTGGCAATTGAGTGTTTTCCCTAGCAGGTGGGTGGCAAAATCATGCTTGATTCATAAAGAAAGGTCTACTACAGAGTAAAATTGCATGCTTTAACTCCATATTGCATTATGTAAGCAATATTAACATGATTATCTGGCCTTGTACTCTTGTCTGCCAGAAGATGGTGGAATGGGGCTTGAACTGTTATTCTGGTCACTTGGTTCACTTGTTTAGTAGCAAATGTGCATGTATGTCTATCACCCATGCTGCCATATCTAATAATTGTATGTAGTTGTTGTGATAGGTATTACGCATATATCTGACAACACTGTATGGTACGTGATACTACTATATGACGGGAGACAGCAGAAAGTGTAGCACACTCCTCTATCTGGCCTTTTGGCGGTCAGACAAATAGGCTGTGGTATCTTGGACAGTCTTCAGACATTTTGTCTGAAGCACACTCTTGTTGACCTTGGCAATGAGTTATTACATAAGCTTTATTTACATGGACTGCACAGAAGAACCTTTAAACTTAGCAGCTATTTGGGCTGGACTAGCAGAGAAGGGGCTATCCCACTATTAGCAGGTAGTCATTAAAAGCACCATTTCTTAACTGGAATGTCAATACAAACTCAAATTGGTAGAGTACTTTATTTAGAAGAAGGGCTGCCTATTCAAATATACAGAACATTTGTTTGAGGATATCCTTTATGAGGTGACAGTGGTTTACTGTGATTTAATTGGGGTGGCAGTTCTATGTTGAACATGTTTTGTTACTAGATGAATCAGCTGGATTGGATTAAAGTTGGAATTCTGCTGCATTGTTTTTAATACACTATGCACGATTGGTGGAATTTAGTAACAGCGATGTCAAAATTAATTGAAAAACCTATTTGTAGTTGGCTTTTTGACACTTTGTCACTTACATTTTTATATTAATAATTTTATATTTATAAAAATGTAAGTGACAAAGTGTCAAGAAACCAACTACACAAAGCTTTTTCATAAAATTACATATTTTAATACTTTTCATATATTGTATAAACATTTTCAATAATTTTTCTGCAAGTACACACATTTTAGCAAACTCTATTTTAAGCTAGTCCCCAATGCGAAAAAGTGTTCCTAAAAGCCTTATCATGGATTCTACTTCAAAAATATCAATTCTGAATTGAAAAAAACTATTTGTAGTTGGTTTTTTCAATTAATTTGATGTCACTGTTACAATCATGAATAATCATTCCCGAAGTTCCACTGCTTTCTACATTGGGAGTCACACATTGACATACCTGGCTTAAAGCCATGGTATATTATGCAAATCATTTTGAAGTATCTGAAGCAGTAGTAAATGAACTTGACAAAGATGTTTCTGCACTATCCAAAATTTAATTTAAAATAGTAATGGATTAAAATGGGAAGTTATAACCTATCTTGATTTAAGTTCCAGTTATGAAACAGTCAAAAAGGTTAATGAACACTGACCATAATTTTTGGGAGCATGATGGAATCATTTAATACATTGCCAAAATTTTGGAAAAAAAAAAAAAAAAATTGAAACAAGATCAACAGGCTGAGAGATATAGTTATGTAATACTTAGAACAAGACCCAAATACCCCTAGTATTAGGAGAGAAAAAGAAATTCTAAATTTTGTTGGGGAAATCTAAAAGGCTTTGTTTGGTACTTCAATAAATTCAGATGCAGCAGGCACATAAGTGAGTTAGAAAGAAAATAAATGGAATACTTGCACTTAGCGAAATAGCAAGTTATTAAGTCCATATTAGCTAGTAACAGTACTATTTAAAAAGTTAATATAAATGAAAAAATATAAGTCAGAAAAAATAACTTAGCTGATTTAGAAAATAAGTTTGATGAGTACCAAAAAGAGATACATCAGGTTAACTCTAATTAATGAACAATACCGATTAGTTCAGAGAAGTATTGAGGAAAGCCAACATGCTTCTGAGCCACTAGTATATGCATCTGTTCATGCTTAAATGGGCATTATACAAACACAGCTTATCATTTTTATGAGAATAAAAAGTTTTAAGTCAGAAACTCTGTCAAGTGGACTGGAATATCAAAATCGTTCCTTCTCAGAACTAAAAATCATTCTTTCTGCTATTTATTCCTACCAAAAAATACCTTGTTTGTGTGTTAAACTTTCCATAACTCTCTCTTGCTCATTATGCACTTTAGACTCTAACTGTTACCAGTGTTATAATTTCTTTACGTATATGATCATATTTACTTTAGGAAGGAATGTTTGTCTTCGGTGACACACTAAGGCACTATGTTAAAATGATTGAAAATGAACTTCAAATTTATTTCAAACCTAATGGATTTATGTTTTATCTGTACAGAGAACATTCTAATTTACAGTTATGTTCCAGTGAAAAACTGAAGCCACTTTGCTCAACCCTTCAATGCAAAAAGTTCCTGAAAATCGTGATGCAAGAACTGTTAAATTTAGTCACATATTCTGGGTTCTATTACATCCAACAAACAGGTGGTTGTATACAACAATGCACAAAGAAACATTTACTATGCTATGTTGAAGAAAATTCAACACTGTTGAGTTAAATAATACAGATTTACTGTCATTAGAACCTGGATGCAAAGGGTATTCAACATATTTAAAATTGACAGCATTGTCAAGATATCCAATGAAATTATTTTATAGAATAAGCTGAAATAAATTTTGACTGTTACGTGGACAATATAAAATAAGAACACAATACCTATCTATCCACCATTAGAAAACATACTATCATCTAGTGATGATACTGGAACTAGCAAGTATCAAGGTTGGCAAGGTAGAAACATTGATCACTGTTTAAGAAAAGAATTGAGCCATTTGTATGTAACAGTAGTATCTTCAAGCTCAGTATTGGGAGCATGTTACTTGTTGACACTTTTTTATCTTGTTGCTATTCTGAATGTTTTTGGCTTTTGTGTGACAAAGTAACTCCAAAAAGATGTATGAAGCAAACCATCAAAAAATGTAGAATATGGTTGCAAATACTATTAACATTACACAGCCACAGGAAAACATAAAATAAAGGTACATTCACAGTAATCACAGAACAGCCTATATCAAGTAGTGACTACGTTATCTCCAAAAGATCAAAACAGAAAGAGTAATTAAACTCAAAGAGTGACCCTATAGCAAGGAGGACAAGAAGTAAGGCCTTCTTTCATTACAATTTTTAAAGAATGAACCACAGGCACAATCTCTCATAAGGGAAGGAGTGCAATAAGTGCATGTAATAAATGTATGTACTAAGTAATTGGTGCATATGAGTGCTAAATAGTGACTGGATCACAGTAAATGATGGTCATTATTCTTGAGGAATATCTTGTTTTTGCGAATAAAGCAAGTTATCTAATTTCCTTTCATGGAAGAGTTGAAAACAGTATTGTAAGAAATTAAATTTAAGGGTGAGTCGATTAATGACACTGAACAACACTTACTTTTAAATTTCCTGGAATATGTTTCGGGAAATTTAAAAGTAAGTGTTTAGTGTCACTGTTTGACTCACCCTTAAATTTATCTAGTCTTCGCTTGTTTTATAAATAATTATCAGACTTGATAACCAAGCAGCAGCTGAACTTTACGTTATCTTATTTGTGAAACAAAGCCTATCTGGTGTACCCAATTTGCACACTACCCTCAATTTTTGTAAGAGAGTACAAAAATTTTGTGCTAACACAAATCCTTGCTATTGAAGGTAACACCAGACAGCTAGGATGCAAATTTTTTGGGGGGCAATCACCAGGGGTTGTAATGCCCTCTGTCCAAGGTTCAACTGTAATATTTTCTGTCATTGAGCGAGGCCTGTGCTAGAACACATGTCTGGAATTAAACATTGCATCCTCATACAGATGGCTTGAGGCTTTAATTAAGCGAATTAGCTCCTTTACTTACCTATCCCAAAGAAAAATTTCATTATAATGTCCTCAGTGCACCATTGCCAACTTTAAGCTCATTGATAATTTTGCTTAATCCATACTACAATTTAATCCTATTTAATGAAGATTTTGAACTATTATTTAACTTATAAATTAAATAGTTAAAATGAATTTAGGTTAACATGTTATACAGAAGATGTAAAAGCAAGTGGGCGAGAGAAGCTGGGGCCATTTGAGGCTTATGTATTGGTTTAATTATTTAGCCACTGCAGTGTGCTGTTGTGTATAAAACATAGATGACTTCTTTTAATGAGGTATTAAGGAACAAGGTGAACACAAAAATGTGTATTAATTGCTGTTCTATCATACTCTGCAACCGTTTCAAACATGTGAATTATAATGCAACAAAAACATGGAAAACCATTACTAAAATTAGGCAAGTGAGTCAACCTTGTATATACTTTTCTCCACTTATAAGTGGAGAAAAGTATATACAAGGTTGACTCACTTGCCTAATTTTAGTAACAATGGCACTCCACTTTCTGAAATACTTCTTTTTATTCTATATGGAAAACTATTTTCTGAAAAAATATGCACTCATTGATTAAATGCTACTATTAACTTCATTTGTCCTTGTTTTTGGAATCACCATCTACATCCCTTCCACCAAGTATTTTATTGCACTGAAATACTCAACTTAGAGCAGAACCTAACCTTATCTTATAACTTATTTGGTTGTTGATTAGTTGCTTGAGACTGAGCACATAAATCAAGATTATCAAGAAGGTAGTGCCCAAGACACTGTGATAAGTGTTTTTCTTTAATACATGCATTTTAGAACCACTTTTGATGAAAAAAAAAATCACTGTCAAACATGAAATAAGTTCATTATATCAAGAACTCTTGATCAAGTGCTGCTTTACGCACACATAGCTCAATCTAGAGCACATAATCAAAATAACCTCCCCAATAAAAAATTAAGTATAAATTTAGCATAAACATTAAGAACTAAAATGTATTATGGGGCAAGGATAGAATTTAAAAATTATATTGTAAGAAATAATAGCTGGAAAAGCAGAAATACTTTTATTTATTTTGATTAAAGAGAACTTGCAATATAAGTGAATGGGCAGTTTCAGTATTGAAACAGCAAATCTTGCAGAAAATAAAAAAAGTAAAGAATAACAAATAACTTAAATGTACATAGTTAATAACAAAATGAACCTTGCTATACACTTCGTAGGCAAACCAAAAATAATAATGGATCCACAATTTAAAAATCTTTACTCCATTGAATTTTGACATTGGTTAACCTGCATTATTTTGCTTGAATTGGAAGCAGATAATGCAAGTCTAAATGCAGGAAGCAAGACAGCTTATTGCTTGTCCAATAACAAACCAGAGCTTAACATGTCATAACCAATAACAAGCTTTAACTTTTATAAGGTCACTCAAAATCATCTCCACTTCAGCACTCAAGAAAGAGCATGGGGTGAAGATAGCATCAGATGAGAACACTTCACTGATTTCCCATGAGATCATATTTAATAATTAACACTAGGAAAGCTTCAAATCTTTAACATAATAATATGGATGCCTTATTCAACATGCTGCCCCTTGATTTTTAGGAAACAGTGAAGTAAAACAACTTGAGCTGGATTTCTAATACTATATTTACTGGTTGGACCAAGGCTGAGAATAGAAATGTTCCAAATTTGGATATAAGTTACTGATTTTAGTTGCACAAATCTGCTCAACAATCTTACAAATTAATGCTGCCCCTTGCTTCAGATAGGAAAGAAAAGGAGGGAAAGGCTGAAATCCAAGACACTAATAAACAGGGAATCATGGAACATGAAAATAGTAAAATCACAGAGTAGTCAGAGAACCAAGAACTCCTGCACACATGAAAGCTTTTAAGAGCTTGTGATCAATTATTTCACATAACCCAGTAGTGCTACCTATGGTAATCTCCCAGTAGCAAGGAACTTCAATATAATTAAGCTTCATTCTTTAATTTTGGTGTGTGAATTTATAAACACTTGCAACAAACATTTGGTCTTCCTGCACTTAGGTGATTCTTTTTGCAAGGTATTCAAAGCTTGTGATCACTTAACTTACATGAATTAGTTGCTGCCTATAGTAATATCTCCCAGTAGCAAGTAACATTTTATCTTAATTGAACAATAAAACAGTATCAATAAGTCTCAATCTTTAATTTTGGAGTAGGAATTTTAACAAAGCTGTCAATATTCCCATTTTCAAACTCAAGCTTACCAGCTTCCAAGATACTGGTGTTCTGCACCTGTTAGACATTGATGGTAACAATGTGGGGCAGGAGAACTGAAAAATTACCAACCATTCATATTTAGGTTAGCCAAAATGGTTTAATTGGCCATGATACTGACTGTTAAAAATGTTAAACATTCATTCCTACATGTTTTCATACAATGCAAAGAAAGAGATAAAATGTTTTTGAATTAATACTCAATTTAATGGAACTTGTGTGTGCAACCACTCCAAAAGCTTTTAAGGAACACAACATCTATCATTCTCTTGAATATACATTGATATGTCCTGCACTGCCTCGTTACAAGCACACAGTTTAGTTAAAAGTTCTCCAACTACGAGGAAATGGACAAGTTGCAATAGGCTATGGAATCCATGAAACCAGTTTGCTTTTGGGGCTAAATTGCATTATCAAAGGAAATGGGCAGAGAAGTTTGCCTTGTCTTGACAGTTTTACATGCTTATGCAACACAGATAAAACTTTTAAATGTGATTTTATGAAAAAATATACAACTAAAAGTGCAGATCAACAAGCTTGAAGGTCAATTCACACACCACTTTCAGCTAAATAATGAAAATTAAACATTAAAAATCGAAATGCTTTCAACAGTTGACACTAAACACTTAAATATTTTATATTTCATATATATATCTCTATCCACTTAGAATGTATATATGTATGCAAAGTCATATATACACACTATGTGAATATAATTTTATGGAGGGAAGAAAAGAAACTAAATGAGGCAATAATAATCAGTCTCAATTTGTAAAAATCATGTCTTTTTTTTCTTTTTTTTCCTTCTGTTCTGCTTTTAAGCAAATCCGAAACCTTCTGAGCATTCATGGATTGCTTTCAGGAGATTCGAACGCAGCTTATCATATGTTTCATAGACAGGAAGATCCAACTGGTTAAAGCTGTAAAAGAAAAAAAGAAAAAACAATATCAATTTCTTTTCTACAGCCTACTTATAGTTTGTCACCTTGTATATGTCCTTGTGCAATATTTAAGTTTCAATAACACTATTATAATCAGAAATAGCTTAATGTTAAGCATGCAGCAATATCCATTCAAAGAACATAGGTAAGCATTAAAATCATAGATCTAGTATAACATTCTTGTAAAAAATGTAAGTTTAGAGCACCAACTCTAAAAATGGAAAGAAAGAGAAATAAAATTCATTCCTTAGGAGCAAATGAGAAGGGCAAAGGAGCAGGACAGAGAAAGCCTTCGTTACAAAGTGAACACTGAACGCGCTGATGACCAGGAGAAAGATATTAACAAGCACAAATTGATGACGACACATGAAATTATCAACGGGAGCTGAACACATAGCTCTAGCTGAATTGGTAAGCAGACCAATGGACATAACAAAGAAGACAGCTTTTAGTTAATTGATGGAAATTAATCATTTCTCCATACTAGCCGTTTATAGGCTAAGGATAGAGTCAGGGATAGATGGATAGTCAACATGAAAAATTCAATGCCATGGCTGGGATTTGAACCATGGATCTCCTGGTTTCCGTCCAGTCGCTCTAACCCATTGAGCTACCATGGCCAACGTGCCCATCTGCCGCAGTTATCAGCACCCTTTAAAAAATCATTCATGGCAAAAGCCACATATAAACGGTTCTAAGACTTAAGTGTAAATAAAGACACAAAAAATACATGTACACAACAAAAAAGAAAAAGAAATATGAGGCCAAACAGGGGGGGAAAAAACAAAGAAAAACCACCTTCACTAAATTCTAAAATCAAACTTAGAAAAGATCTTAAAAACCTTCTCCACCGCTTTGTTGTCATCCACCAGCATTTCCGCAAAGTCGACCAGCAGCTGCAGAGACGTACTAAGGTGTGCCAGGCAAAAACACTCCAGCAGCACGTGTCGGACAGATAACACTTCACTGCAAAATGGGCAGACTGGAGCAGGCTCCCCTCTAAACAAAAAACTATGCGTAAAAACGCAGTGTCCAATCCGCAATCGAGCCAAACTCACCTCCTCTCGACGAGATGAATGATAGGAGGTAGCCCGGGGAATCGAAGTTCTTTTTAAGATCCAAGTTTATTGCTGTGGAGAATGGACCACTCATTCTGCCAGTAGGACTGCACAGCTCTCCGCAATAAAGCTCTAAAATCTTCAGATGTAACTAACGGTACTCTAACCCTGGGCTACATGGTAGCCATCTTAGCTACTGAATATGCCATTTCATCCCTGGCAAGCCAAAGTGACCAGGAATCCATGCAAACACCACGAAATGCCGGAAAGAGGAGAAGGATATGTGTATAAGGGCGTTCAACTGCAGCGGTTATCAGAACCCTTTCAAAAATTATTCATGGCAAAAGCCAGATATAAATGGTTCTAAAACTGTATAAAAGTGTACATAAACTTACAAAAAATATATGTAAATAACAAAAACAAAAATAAAATAAAAATAAATATAAATCCAAAGTGCAAATAATTCTCTTCACTAAATTCTAAAATCTAACCTAGAAAAGAACCTAAAAACCTTCTCCATTACTTTGTTGTCATCAGCTAGCATTTCTGAAAGCTGGCTGGCAGCTGCAGAGACGTCCTAAGGTGTGCTAGGCAAAAACACTAATTTAATTTGTATTTAAGGGTGCTCAATTCAATGGTCACCAGCACCTTTTCAAAACTGTACTTCACTGTACTATCCTTCCTCTGACTTAACTTTGCTTTGGCTTTAAATTAGCTTTACTCTGGCTTTCTTCTAGCTCCGCTTTGGCTTTCCTTTGGTTTTACTCTGACATTCTTTCTCTCCTCTAGCTCTACTCTGGCTTTGTTTTGGGTTTACCCAGGCTCCGCACTGGTTCTGCTCTGGCTTCTCTCCGGCTGCACCCTACCCTCACTCTAACTCCACCCTAAAATCACTCTAACTTGGCTCTGGCTTTGCCCTGGCTAGGTTCCAGTGCTCTTCCGGTCCTGCTCTGTCTTCGCTCAGGCTAGACCCCGGTCTCCACTCTGGTCCCGCTATGGCTGGACTCCGGTCAACGCTATGGTCCCGCTCTGGCTTGGCTCTGGTTTCGATCTGGCTTCACTCTAACATTCTTCTACTTAACTCTGGCTTGGCCCTGTCTTTGGTTCTGGCTTGGCTCTTGCTACATTCCTGCCCTGCTCCGGTCCAGCTCTAGCTTTGCTCTGGCTGCACACTAACTTCATTCTGTAACTTTTGTTCCTTTTCTTTGGGGCTGGGCTAGCACTTTCAGCAGGTTTTTCCTGCCTTTTCCTCACTGTCGTTTGGGCAGTGAGGTCAGCATCTACTGGCTCCAGATCCTCAATGGAGGAGGACAGCTTCAGCACTTGTAACTTCGAATCCAGTCTCTCGACAGGATCGGAAACTGCGACCGGCGAGGATGGAAGTCACCGATCGGCATCCTCTCCAGATGATTCCTCAGATGTTGATGGAGATGTTCGCAGACTTTTGTGCTGGCTAGCTTTCCTTTCATTGGTCTCACTATTTTTCTTGAGGAAGTCAGTTTTGTCATATACGAGGTCTTAAATTTCCTTGGCGATACATTATATATTACCGCATGATGATGATGATGATGATGATGATGATGATGAGTATAAGGGCGCTCAACTGCAGAGGTTATCGGCGCCCTTTTTTAAGAAAACTGGTCATGGCAAAAGCCAGATATAAATTTCTGTAAAAAACTATAAATATGTACATAGACTTACAAATAATAAATGCACATAAAAAACTACACAAACAAAAGAAATATATATTTAAAATGGCATAAATTCGCTTCTCTAAATCCTAAAGTCTAGTCTAGAAAAGAATCTCAAAACTTTCTCCACTACTGCGTTATCGTCCGCTAGCATTTCTGCAAAGCTGTCCGGCAGCTGCAGAGACGTCCTAAGGTGTGCTAGGGAAAACCACTCTAGCAGCACGTGTCGCACAGATAATGCTTCATTGCAAAACGGACACAGTGGAGCAGGTTCCTTTTTAAAAAGAAAACTATGAGTAAAAAAGCAGTGCCAAATGCACAACCGAGCCAAACTCACCTCCTCAAGACGAGATGACCGACAGGAGGTAACCCAGGGAATCGCAAGTTCTTTCACAGATATAAGTTTATTATTGCGGAGAGCGGACCACTCTTCCTGCCAGCAGGTTTGCACAGCTCTCCGCAATACAGCCCTAAAATCTTCCGATGTCACAGATGGTACTCGAACCCTGGGCTTCATGGTAGCCATCTTGGCTGCCGAATCCGCCATTTCATTCCCCCGCAAGCCTATGTGACCAGGGATCCATGCACACACCACGCTAACGCCAGAAGCGTGTAAAACGTGGAGGGCATCCTGGATACGATGCATAATAGGGTGGTAGTTGTTCAGCTGCCGTAGACTTTGAAATGCACTGAGGGAATCACTCAGGATTAAGCAGTCCCACAACTTTCGTCGACGTATGTGTAAAAATGGCCCCGTATATTGCATAAAGCTCTGCAGTAAAAATGGAAGTGCTAGTGTGGAATCCGAATGTATACGGTTCGGTTCCACACACGTAAGCACAACCAACACCATATGAGTTCTTGGAGCCATCATAATAATTATACAATCGCGATAGAAATTCTAAAAAACATGTGCGGATACTAGGAGTGATGATGAGTATAAGGGCACTCAACTGCAGAGGTCATCAGCGCTCTTTTTAAAAGAAACTGGTCATGGCAAAAGCCAGATATAAATTATTCTAAAACACTATAAATATGTCAATATAATGACAAAAAAAAAAAAAAAAAAAAAAAAAAAAAAAAAAAAAAAAAAAAAAAACAATAGAAATGTCATCTAAAAAGCCATAAATTCTATTTGCTAAATCCTAAAATCTAATCTCGAAAAAAATCTAAAAACCTTCTTCACTACTGCGTTATCGTCCGCTAGCATTTCTGCAAAGCTGACCGGCAGCTGCAGAGACGTCCTAAGGTCTGCTAGGTGAAAACACTCTAGCAGCACGTGTCGTACAGACAACGCTTCATTGCAAAACGGACACAGTGGAGAAGGCTCCTTTTTAAAAAGAAAACTATGAGTAAAAAAACAGTACCCAATTCGTAACCGAGCCAAACTCACCTCCTCGCGACGAGATGACCGACAGGAGGTAACCCAGGGAATCGGAAGTTCTTTGACAGATCTAAGTTTATTATAGCGGACCACTCTTCCTGCCAGCAGGTTTGCACAGCTCTCCGCAATATGGCCCTAAAGTCTTCCGATGTCACCGATGGTATTCAAACCCTGGGCTTCATGGTAGCCGTCTTGGCGGCTGAATCCGCCATTTCATTCCCCCGCAAGCCTACGTGACCAGGGATCCATGCACACACCACGTTAACGCCAGAAGCGTGTAAAACGTGGAGGGCATCCTGTATACGCTGCACAATAGGGTGGTAGTTGTACAGCTGCCGTAGGCTTTGAAGTGCACTGAGGGAATCACTCAAGATTAAGCAGTCCCCCAACTTTCGTCGACGTACGTGTAAGATGGCCCAGTATATTGCATAAAGCTCTGCAGTAAAAATGGAAGTGCTAGTGTGGAATCCGAATGTATACGGTTCGGTTCCACACACGTAAGCACAACCAACACCATTTGAGTTCTTGGAGCCATCAGTATACATTACAAAATGGTCCTCATATCGCGATAAAAATTCTAAAAAAACATGTGCGGATATTAGATATAGACATGGTAGATTTATCATATTTAGTCATGCCCAGATCAACCGGGGACGCTCTGCTCAACCAAGGAGGGTATGTCCTCTCCCCCCTAGGATACATCTTGGGCATGTCAGTATCAAGATGTCTTAGCTCCCGGAAACGAAAACCAGGTGGCTTTGGTTTAATAGTAGTGTTCCTATAACGCACGTCCATGAAGGTATTAAAGAACGGCGTAAATGATGGATGTGTGGGCATGCAATTAAGTCCACAGCCATAATTGGCTAATAACATGTTGGGCCTGTACTGCAGAGGAGGTTCTGCAGACTCAGCATACAGGCTTATAACTTGGCTCGTTGGAAATGCCCCAACTGCTATACGTATGCCACAATTATGGACTGTGTCTAATCTCTTCAGCACAGATGGTCGTGCTGAGCCATAAACGATACTACCATAATCTAATTTGGAACGGATGAGTGCCCGATAAAGTCGCAATAACACTGTACGATCCGCTCCTCATGATTTTCCACTTAGTACCCGCAAGATATTTAAAGATCGGTCACATCGTGCTTTCAGTTGTGCTATATGCGACGACCAACTAAGTTTTCTATCAAATATCAATCCAAGGAACCTTGTCTCATCTGCAAAAGGTAGTAGATCAGCGCCTAGCCGGAGCCTTGGAGGTAGTCGACTCTGCTGACGCCAGAAGTTAACACATATGGTTTTCTCAGCGGAGAAACGGAAGCCGTTTTTTAAACTCCAACTCTTAAGGTTGTCCAAGGTGGTCTGAAGACGGCGCTCTAAAAACGGAGTGCGCTGAGATGTACAGTAGACGGCAAAGTCGTCTACAAATAGGCATGACGAGCCACCTGGAGGTACACATTTCGAGATAGAATTAATCGCAATAGCAAACAACGTAACACTTAGTACCGATCCCTGTGGTACACCGTTCTCTTGAACAAAAAGGTTCGAAAAAACCGAGCCAACCCTTACTCGGAATACGCGGTCTTTCAAAAATTCCTGAAGGAAGAGTGGTAGGCGTCCACGTATATTCCAGGTGTGCAGAGTACGTAGCAACCCTGCCCTCCAACACGTATCATAAGCCTTTTCGAGGTCAAAAAATATTCCGACTGTTTGACAGTTCTTAAGAAATCCGTTCATAATCTGGGTCGACATGGACACAAGATGATCCACTGTTGAACGGCGTCGTCGAAAACCGCACTGGATGTTATTCAGTAGGTTGTGCGTTTCCAGCCACCATACCAACCGCCCATTTATCATGCGTTCCATCACCTTGCATACGCAACTGGTGAGAGAAATAGGACGGTAGCTAGAAGGGAGGTGACGGTCCTTGCCAGCTTTCAAGATAGGTATGATGGTGGCTTCTCGCCACTTGTCAGGAAACGTGGCATCAACCCAAACACGGTTATAGACCTCGAGCAGGAATGCCTTACCTTCAGGTGAGAGATTTTGTAACATTTGAACGTGGATTGCGTCCGGTCCTGGTGCTGTCAGTCGCGATGATGAAAGAGCGTGTTCTAACTCCGCCAAGGTGAAGAGGCGGTTATAATCTTCAAGGTTTCTGGAACTAAACACGAAACCATGAGATTCTACCTGAGTCTTAATTGAGATAAACTCAGGAGCATAATTGCTTGAGCTAGACACCTGAGCGAAAGCACTGCCGAAGGTATTAGCCACAACAAACGGATCAACAACAGCTCCTGCAGTTGTTTTCAGACCAGCAATTGGCAGGTGGGTTGATTTTCCGACCACGCGCCTTAATTTATCCCGTACAACAGATGAGGGTGTACATCTGTTAAAAGATGTTACAAATTTGTTCCATGAGGTCTTTTTGCTATCCTTAATTATTTGCCTAGATTTTGCACGCGCTTTCTTGTACTCAATTAGATTACATAGGGTAGGGTGTCGTTGGAATACCCTTAGAGCACGTCTACGAGCACGAATAGCATTCCGGCAGTCATTGGTCCACCATGGGACAGGAAATCGACCGGGTTGGGTAGCCGAACGTGGAATAGACTGTTCTGCAGCGGAAAGAATCTTCTCTGTGAGATGATCAACTAAATCATTCACAGAATCGTGCTCGTTGTATTCAAAGACAGACAACTGGGTGTAAAGATTCCAGTTGGCATGATCAAAGCGCCATCTAGGGATACATGAGGGAGACACATCTTGTGCTAAGAGACTAAGAAGACATGGAAAGTGGTCGCTGGAATGTAAATCAGAGATGACATTCCACTGTAATGAAACAGCTAACTGGGATGAACACACTGCCAAATCGATGGGCGAATAGGTGTTAAACGCGTCTGAGAGGAATGTGGGCTCTCCGGTGTTCAGGAGAACCAAGTTATTGCTCTCCAGGAATTGTGCAATGAGGTTGCCTCTCGAACATGCCCGATTTGAGCCCCAAAGTGGGTGATGGGCATTAAAGTCTCCCACTATTACAAATGGTGTTGAAATTTGGGAAACCAGATCTTTACGGTCAATTAATGAGAGGTCATCTGATGGCGGTACATATACATTGCAAATGCAAAATTCAATTGATGGCAGCTTAATCCTTACAGCTACAGATTGTATGTCAGATTGTAGCTGTAACGGATCTACAAATATGTCATCCCTGAGGAGCATCATAGTGCCCCCGTGTGCAAGAGTGCCCTCTTCTGTTTCAATATCACACCTCAGTGGTGTGTAAGGAGTGAGTGATGATGAGTATAAGGGCGCTCAACTACAGAGGTCATCAGCGCCCTTTTTAAAAGAAAATGGTCATGGCAAAAGCCAGATATAAATCATTCTAAAACAGTATAACTATGTTAAAAAAGACAACAAATACATACGCGTTGGAAAAAAAAAAAGAATAGAAAAAAAAAGGCATCCAAAAACCATAAATTCTATTTGCTAAATCCTAAAATCTAATCTCGAAAAGAACCTAAAAACCTTCTTCACTACTGCGTTATCGTCCGCTAGCATTTCTGCAAAGCTGACCGGCAGCTGCAGAGACGTCCTAAGGTCTGCTAGGTGAAAACACTCTAGCAGCACGTGTCGTACAGACAACGCTTCATTACAAAACGGACATAGTGGAGAAGGCTCCTTTTTAAAAAGAAAACTATGAGTAAAAATGCAGTGCCCAATTCGTAACCGAGCCAAACTCACCTCCTCGCGACGAGATGACCGACAGGAGGTAACCCAGGGAATCGGAAGTTCTTTGACAGATCTAAGTTTATTATTGCGGAGAGCATACCACTCTTCCTGCCAGCAGGTTTGCACAGCTCTCCGCAATTCGGCCCTAAAGTCTTCCGATGTCACAGATGGTATTTTAACCCTGGGCTTCATTATAGCCGTCTTGGCTGCTGAATCCGCCATTTCATTCCCCCGCAAGCCTACGTGACCAGGGATCCATGCACACACCACGTTAACGCCAGAAGCGTGTAAAACGTGGAGGGCATCCTGTATACGCTGCACAATAGGGTGGTAGTTGTACAGCTGCCGTAGGCTTTGAAGTGCACTGAGGGAATCACTCAGGATTAAGCAGTCCCCCAACTTTCGTCGGCGTACGTGTAAAATGGCCCGGTATATTGCATAAAGCTCTGCAGTAAAAATGGAAGTGCTAGTGTGGAATCCGAATGTATAGGGTTCGGTTCCACACACGTAAGCACAACCAACGCCATTTGAGATCTTGGAGCCATCAGTATAAATTACAAAATAGTCCTCATATCGCGATAAAAATTTTAAAAAACATGTGCGGATACTAGACATAGACATGGTAGATTTATCATATTTCGTCATACCCAGATCAACCGGGGACGCTCTGCACAACCAAGGAGGGTATGTCCTCTCCCCCCTAGGATACATCTTGGGCATGTCAGTATCAAGATGTCTAAGGAGCTCCCGGAAACGAAAACCAGGTGGCTTTGGTTTAATAGTAGTGTTCCTATAACGCACGTCCATGAAGGTATTAAAGAACGGCGTAAACGATGGATGTGTGGGCATGCAATTAAGTCCACAGCCATAATTGGCTAATAACATGTTGCGCCTGTACTGCAGAGGAGGTTCTGCAGACTCAGCATACAGGCTTATAACTCGGCTCGTTGGAAATGCCCCAACAGCTATACGTATGCCACAGTTATGGACTGTGTCTAATCTCTTCAGCACAGATGGTCGTGCTGAGCCATAAACGATACTACCATAGTCTAATTTGGAACGGATGAGTGCCCGATAAAGTCGCAATAACACTGCACGATCCGCTCCCCACGATTTTCCACTTAGTACCCGCAAGATATTCAAAGATCGGTCACATCGTGCTTTCAGTTGTGCTATATGCGACGACCAACTAAGTTTTCTATCAAATATCAATCCAAGGAACCTCGTCTCATCTGCAAAAGGTAGTAGATCAGTGCCTAGCCGGAGCCTTGGAGGTAGTCGACTCTGCTGACGCCAGAAGTTTACACAGATGGTTTTCTCAGCGGAAAAACGGAAGCCATTTTTTAAACTCCAACTCTTAAGGTTGTCCAAGGTGGTCTGAAGACGGCGCTCTAAAAACGGAGTGCGCTGAGATGTACAGTAGACGGCAAAGTCGTCTACAAATAGGCATGACGAGACACCTGGAGGTACACATTTCGAGATAGAATTAATCGCAATAGCAAACAACGTAACACTTAGTACCGATCCCTGTGGTACACCGTTCTCTTGAACAAAAAGGTTCGAAAAAACCGAGCCAACCCTTACTCGGAATACGCGGTCTTTCAGGAATTCCTGAAGGAAGAGTGGTAGGCGTCCACGTATATTCCGGGATGACAGGGCTACACAGGGGATATAGTGAGCTCGCCATCCCACTCACCCTGGAGTTCGGTACAATACCTAGTCCTGGTCGATTGATTAGGGGTGGGTTAGTCCCTAACCTCCCGTTTAGGCGAAGCAGAAGCCAAAGTAGTGTATTAGAAATGCGCACCCTCCCCGAATTCAGAAGAACACTGTTACGAGCTCAGATACGCATCCCTCAACCACCAGGACAAACCTTTCCACCGACACGGGTCTCCACGCACGGCCTACACGTGGGTGGGCCTGTTGACTGTCTCCCTCAACCATGAAGAGGAGCCCACACGAGGAAGACTGTTGGCTCTGGACACCGGGTGCGCCAAACCCATACCTACCGAAGTAGGCCCCTTGGGGGGGAATATACAGAAAAGCAACACATGTTGGCATTAAATGCAACCCATTTAACCCAGTACATCATCAATAATGCAGTATTCCATAGTTCGGTTCACAGATTAATCAACATTCCGCTAACAAAAACAGAATAAGAACAGGAGTACACTCACACACACCAGGTTGCCAAATTGAACAACTATAACACATATTTCACCAAAAAATTGATCTACAGACATAATAGAAACAAAAACCTAAAGGACATTACTACGTTAAAAAAAAACTAGAAAACCCAAACACCAGATATGGCAAATTTACATTTCATCCAAAATACTTCAAAAAATTTGAAATGATATTTAAGAGCTTCAACATAAAATTAGTCCCTCAGGACAAACATAGCATCCGCAACTTACTAAACCACCCTCTAAAAAATAGCACCCTGAAAACTGAATTATCAGGCATTTACCAAATGAGCTGCCAGGATTGTGACAAGATATACATTGGTAAGACCAAAAGGAATCTAGGAACAAGAATGAAAGAACACTTCAGAAATATTAAATTCAAAAACATGGACAAGTCGGCCATAGCACATCACTTTTGGTCTGAGAATCACGACATAAAACAAGAAATAGAACTGATCAAACAGGCAAAGAAACCTCTGGAACTACAGATTTGGGAAAACATATTTATTAGGAAGAAACAGGACCTCTTGATGAATTTTGAAATTCCCACCGTATTTGACGTCATCAAACTTACCAGAACATTAGATGGCAGCATGACACCAAGCCAGATGCAGACACCGGATGCATCATCAGTCAACCACAGAACTGACGATAGGGAAAAAGTTGCCAGAAACTAGTCTTCATAAAAAAAACTTGTAAGTGGGGAAAAGTATATACAAGGTTGACTCATTTGCCTAATTTTAGTATGACTTATCTATTGCTCCATTCTGTCCATAGATCCTATTTTGTCTGTGAGCTTTTTCAACAGTGCCTGCCTATCTCCTGGTCTTAGGTTTAACTTCCTCCTATCACTAAGCGTATCACAACTCACTACTAGTACATAGCTTCTCACTATACAGCCTCCAGGGTACCTTTTCAAGTTTTACCTGCATAAAAAGTCCAGTCTTTGCCCTATACATTGCCAAATCCACTCCCATAGCTGCTATGCTGCTCCTCCTCTCATTTCCAGAGCTTAAACCAAATACAACTATTCACTTCCTATGCTTGCT
Source organism: Mantis religiosa (assembly GCA_030765055.1). Classification (NCBI taxonomy): domain Eukaryota; kingdom Metazoa; phylum Arthropoda; class Insecta; order Mantodea; family Mantidae; genus Mantis; species Mantis religiosa. The sequence goes on from CM060950.1 coordinate 162,850,688, forward strand.
CAACACTCCTCATATGTGCAACAGAACTGTGTTCTTGTAGTAGCATGCACGTTAATCCTACTTTTGTACCATATTATTCATTATTAATTCATCAACTAATGCCACTGGTCCGTACAGGTGAAGATCCTCTAAATGCTCCCTACTGTACATCTTTCTTCTTGCTGAGAATGTAAGATAATCACAATGGTGTCATGGGACATACAGTTGAAAATATATGAACTATAGCCACCAAGGACGCATACTCTACAGAAGTCTGAAGGTGTCAATATTGCAAGGCAATCTAAGTCATGAAGGTTAAGTGTGACATCAGACACACAAAAATTTCTGAGAATTGCAAGTGGAAGCAAATAAACAACATACACACAAAGTGTAAAACACATGAATGTGTTGTTTCATTGTGGTGGACCAACTAAGTAACTTACTTTCTCTTCTAAGTTTCTCCACATGCAAAAATTATACTACAGATGGACATGACAATATAATGCATGTCAGCATGTAGTATCTCATTACAAAAGGTTCTACAAATGCTTTTAATGGCTACTGGGAATGAATAAATGTCTCTTCAATTGCAGCCAAGTAGAGATTCAATAAATCCTTAATAAGCAATACTTAATATGCTGGATTCTCAGAATATCACAAATACAAATTTTATGCCCAAAGAAACAAAACTGATGTTACAAAAGTCTGGGTGTGTTTTGTACTTACCATGTGTGCGCTGATGGTAGTCGATCAGTTGAACGATCATCACGATGAATTTGGAATTTCTGTACTCCATTCATACCCTCTAGTGCAGCAAATCCTTGGAGTGGCACTTTAGATGTACCAGTGACAAATTGGAGGAACTTTGCACGGTCAGCTTGATCAAATGATCGAAGAGCTCGCCAGAACCATTGTATCTATTAAAAAAATGTTTTAGTTATTTGGCATCCTACATTACATTAGACTTTTATTCACTGTAAATATGCATAAAATAATAAATACATTACAACTAAAATTCCCTCACTATAACATTAATAAGAGTGCTTGGTATAAATTATTTCTTTATGAGGTAGAATATTAAATATTTTAATGAGTTAGTGATTCATTAAATATATTGCCTCAGTAGTTTCAGTGTTATAAGTAAAAAATCTTTATTACTTTTAAACAGCAACAGAAAGTAACTCTTCAGCTGTATTGTGGTTTATTTATTCTTATTGATTCAAATGAAATTTATAATTCTTAATTAATATATTCTTTTAAATATTTGAAGGCAAATGAAATATGCTTATAGCAGTTGGTTTGAAACTCCTAACATTCTTATACTGCCCTTTAACTTATGGAATCATATCAAGCTATGACTAACATGCTTCTTATATTATCTTTTGGTATATTTGTCTTTAATGACATTTTTTAGTGTCACGTTGATATTAACATGTTAGTTTATGTTTACATTATTCTGTTATTCATGAACAAAGATTTAGTTGCCTGCCTCGGTAGCATGGTGGTAGCATGTCTGCCTCATGTTCAAGAGGTCCCGAGTTTGAATCTTGGTCAGCATGAGTTACCAGATAAGGTTTTTTCTGGGGTTTTCCCTAATAGTGAAAGAGAAATGTCGGTTAACTCTAAGCTCCATGGACCCTAGGCATCATTTCATTCATCGTCCAATATGATGGAGGATGTAAATACAAAAAAAAGAAATTAGTTTAGTGTCCTAGAGGTCTTCTCAATGCTTGTATAATCAAAGTAGTTTCAACAGTCAAGGTGACCAGTTCTGTGATATGCGAACTGTTAATTGTGCAGTAAGCATATTAGTATATGCATTAAGTGCCTCAAATAAACAAGAATGGATAAAAGAGTGAATGCAAGTGCAGAAAAAAGAGCAATTGCATGCACAAACAAAGATGCAGAATGTCCAACGGAAAAATAGCAAATTAACTAGGCATTTCTGACCATAGTGTTCCCTCTGCATTGAAGCGCAGAGAGTGAGTGAGTGATGATGAGTATAAGGGCGCTCAACTACAGAGGTCATCAGCGCCCTTTTTAAATGAAACTGGTCATGGCAAAAGCCAGATATAAATTATTCTAAAACAGTATATGTTAAAAAAGACAAAAAATACATACGCCTTGAAAAAAAAAAAAAATATATATAAATAAATAAAATAAAAATGTCATCCAAAAACCATAAATTCTATTTGCTAAATCCTAAAATCTAATCTCGAACAGAATCTAAAAACCTTCTCCACTACTGCGTTATCGTCTGCTAGCATTTCTGCAAAGCTGGCCGGCAGCTGCAGAGACGTCCTAAGGTCTGCTAGGTGAAAACACTCTAGCAGCACGTGTCGTACAGATAACGCTTCATTGCAAAACGGACACAGTGGAGCAGGCTCCTTTTTTAAAAGAAAACTATGACTAAAAAAGCAGTGTCCAATACGCAACCGAGCCAAACTCGCCTCCTCGCGACGAGATGACCGACAGGAGGTAACCCAGAGAATCGGAAGTTCTTTCACAGATCTAAGTTTATTATTGCGGAGAGCGGACCACTCTTCCTGCTAGCAGGTTTGCACAGCTCTCCGCAATACGGCCCTAAAATCTTCCGATGTCACAGATGGTACTCGAACCCTGGGCTTCATGGTAGCCGTCTTGGCTGCCGAATCCGCCATTTCATTCCCCCGCAAGCCTATGTGACCAGGGATCCATGCATACACCACGCTAACACCAGAAGCGTGTAAAACGTGGAGGGCATCCTGGATACGCTGCACAATAGGGTGGTAGTTGTACAGCTGCCGTAGACTTTGAAGTGCACTGAGGGAATCACTCAGGATTAAGCAGTCCCCCAACTTTCGTCGACGTATGTGTAAAAATGGCCCCGTATATTGCATAAAGCTCTGCAGTAAAAATGGAAGTGCTAGTGTGGAATCCGAATGTATACGGTTCGGTTCCACACACGTCAGCACAACCAACACCATATGAGTTCTTGGAGCCATCATAATAATTACAAAATGGTCCTGAGTATCGCGATAAAAATTCTAAAAATCATGTGCGGACACTAGAAACAGACATGGTAGATTTATCATATTTAGTCATGCCAGGATCAACGTGGGATGCTCTGCACAACCAAGGAGGGTATGTCCTCTCCCCCCTAGGATACATCTTGGGTATTTCAGTATCAAGATGTCTAAGGAGCTCTCGGAAATGAAAACCAGGTGGCTTTGGTTTAATAGAAGTGTTCCTATAATGCACGTCCATTAAGGTGTTAAAGAACGGCATATACGATGGATGTGTGGGCATGCAATTAAGTCCACAGCCATAATTTGCTAATAACATGTTGGACCTGTACTGCAGAGGAGGTTCTGCAGACTCAGCATACAGGCTTATGAATCAGCTCGTTGGAAATGCCCAACTGCTATACGAATGCCACAATTATGGATTGTGTCTAATCTCTTCAGCACAGAGGTCGTGCTGAGCCATAAACGATACTACCATAGTCTAATTTGGAACGGATGAGTGCCCGATAAAGTCGCAATAACACTGCACGATCCGCTCCCCACGATTTTCCACTTAGTACCCGCAAGATATTCAAAGATCGGTCACATCGTGCTTTCAGTTGTGCTATATGCGACGACCAACTAAGTTTTCTATCAAATATCAATCCAAGGAACCTCGTCTCATCTGCAAAAGGTAGTAGATCAGCGCCTAGCCGGAGCCTTGGAGGTAGTCGACTCTGCTGACGCCAGAAGTTTACACAGATGGTTTTCTCAGCGGAAAAACGGAAGCCGTTTTTTAAACTCCAACTCTTAAGGTTGTCCAAGGTGGTCTGAAGACGGCGCTCTAAAAACGGAGTGCGCTGAGATGTACAGTAGACGGCAAAGTCGTCTACAAATAGGCATGACGAGCCACCTGGAGGTACACATTTCGAGATAGAATTAATCGCAATAGCAAACAACGTAACACTTAGTACCGATCCCTGTGGTACACCGTTCTCTTGAACAAAAAGGTTCGAAAAAACCGAGCCAACCCTTACTCGGAATACGCGGTCTTTCAGGAATTCCTGAAGGAAGAGTGGTAGGCGTCCACGTATATTCCAGGTGTGCAGAGTACGTAGCAACCCTGCCCGCCAACACGTATCATAAGCCTTTTCGAGGTCAAAAAATATTCCGACTGTTTGACAGTTCTTAAGAAATCCGTTCATAATCTGTGTCGACATGGACACAAGATGATCCACTGTTGAACGGCGTCGTCGGAAACCGCACTGGATGTTATTCAGTAGGTTGTGCGTTTCCAGCCACCATACCAACCGCCCATTTATCATGCGTTCCATCACCTTGCATACGCAACTGGTGAGGGAAATAGGGCGGTAGCTAGAAGGGAGGTGACGGTCCTTGCCAGCTTTCAAGATAGGTATAATGGTAGCTTCTCGCCACTTGTCAGGAAACGTAGCATCAACCCAAACACGGTTATAGACCTCGAGTAGGAATGCCTTACCTTCAGGTGAGAGATGTTGTAACATTTGAACGTGGATTCCGTCCGGTCCTGGTGCCGTCAGTCGCGATGATGAAAGAGCGTGTTCTAACTCCGCCAATGTGAAGAGGCGGTTATAATCTTCAAGGTTTCTGGAACTAAACACGAAACCATGAGATTCTACCTGAGTCTTAATTGAGATAAACTCAGGAGCATAATTGCTTGAGCTAGACACCTGAGCGAAAGCACTGCCGAAGGTATTAGCCACAACAAACGGATCAACAACAGCTCCTGCAGTTGTTTTCAGACCAGCACGTCTACGAGCACGAATAGCATTCCGGCAGTCATTGGTCCACCATGGGACAGGAAATCGACCGGGTTGGGTAGCCGAACGTGGAATAGACTGTTCTGCAGCGGAAAGAATCTTCTCTGTGAGATGATCAACTAAATCATTCACAGAATCGTGCTCGTTGTAATCAAAGACAGCCAACTGGGTGTAAAGGTTCCAATTGGCATGGTCAAAGCGCCATCTAGGGATACGTGGGGGAGACATATCTTGTGCTAAGAGACTAAGAAGACATGGGAAGTGGTCGCTGGAGTGTAAATCAGAGATTACATTCCACTGTAATGAAACTGCTAACTGGGATGAACATACTGCCAAATCGATGTGCGAATAGGTGTTATAAGCGTCTGAAAGGAACGTTGGCTCTCCGGAGTTCAGGAGAACCAAGTTATTGCTCTCCAAGAATTTTGCAATGAGGTGGCCTCTCGAACATGCCCGAGTTGAGCCCCATAGTGGGTGATGGGCATTAAAGTCTCCAACTATTAGAAATGGTGTTGAAAGTTGGGAAACCAGATCTTCAAGGTCCATTAGTGAGAGGTCATCAGATGGCGGGAGAGATACATTGCAAATGCAAAATTCGATTGATGGCAGCTTGATCCTTACAGCTACAGGTTGTATATCAGATTGCAGCTGTATCGGGTCTACAAATATGTCATCCCTCAGGAGCATCATAGTGCCCCCGTGAGCAGGAATGCCGTCTTCTGTGTCAATATCGCACCGCAGTGGTGCGTAGCGTCGGATTTTAAACTTGTCTTGCGGTCGTAGCTTAGTCTCTTGTAAGCATACCACCAAGGGGCTATGCTTACTGAGCAGAAGCTCCAATTCTTGTCGATGTGCTCTTAAACCCCGCAAGTTCCATTGGAGGATAGCCATTGGAACTATGGAGATAGGTTGTAAAAGGTGGTCTACATTAAGACGACTTTAACGGTGGCCGAATCAGCTTACCCTTTTTCTTCGGTGTAGGGCTAACACCTGTTTCCTTTTCATCGGGTTTGTCCTGGCGCTTTTTCATTGCCGTTCTTGCAGTGTGGTCCGTGTCTTCCTGGTCCATTTCTTCCACGGATGAGGCCCCTTTTCCTATAGAAAACTTAGGTTCGAGGACCTCAAACCGATTGGACACAGAGATCGACGATGATGACAGTTGTCGATCCGATTCTTCACCAGAAGACCCCTCAGAAGATGAACTTCTAGATGCCCTAGAACTTTTTTTCTTGCCGGTGCCTTTGTTAGTATCCTTGAGGAAGTCTGATTTTGTGTAAGTGGTCTTAAACTTTTTGGGCGGTGCATCGTACACTATAACGGGCTTGACGGTCGATGAGGTTGACGGCTTAGGTGAGGACGGTGCGGACTTCTCCCTCGGCGATTGAGGTGAGAGAGGAGCCAGCTTGGATGCCTTGGTAGGCTTTTGTGCAGGTGTGGCGGTAAGGACCTTATCGGTTATAGTAGCCTCACAATCGCTGGTCTGAATTGCGATTTCTTTCCTCGGTGCCACCTTAGCAGCTATGGAGCTGTAAGTAGCAGATCTTGGGACCGAGGGTTGACGAGTACGTAGGAGTTTACAGGCATCCGAGAAGAATAACTTCTCCCTTACTCGGATCGCCTGTATCTCCTTTTCCTCTAGGAAAAGTGGGCACTCTCTGTGGCTGTATGGATGTTCACCAGCACAGTTGACACATTTTACCGGGGATGTGTAGGCATCCTCGTGTTTAGGCAGACCACACTCAACACATGATGGCACACCCTTACAAAATTCACTTGTATGACCGAAGTGTTGACATTTGAAACATCTGAGAGGGTTGGGTATATATGGCCTAACCTCCATGGTCTCATACCCTGCCCTAAGCCTTTGCAGGAGGTCTACCCGATCAAAGGTCAGGAACAGGGTACGGGTAGGCACCAATTCCCCTCGTTCTCTGCGTTGTACTCGGTATACAGCGGTGACACCCTGGTCTTGTAAGTTCTCCTTGATTTCCTCATTTGACATCCTGTCCAACGCACGAGTGGTGACGACCCCGCCGGAAGAGTTCAGGGTCTTGTGCACCGCAATTGTGACGGGATAGCTGCCCAATAACGTGGCTTTTAATAATGTTGCTGCCTGGGAAAACGAGTGCGCTTCCACAAGGAGCGTGCCGTTTCTGGAGCAAGTACAGGACTTGACTGGACCGGCAATTTTATCTAATCCCTTCTGGATGATAAACGGGTTCACTGTCAAAAAGTTTTGCCTTCCTCCTTTCTTGTTACAACTAAGTAGCGAGGACCACTAGACTCGACTACTTCCTTTCCATCTTTCTTAAATAAATTATTGTTGTTAGATTTGGCATTAAAAAAATGGGCTAGGTTTCATCCCCCAGTGCTCCCCACCCACCACGGAGCCCAACAAGGGGTCATGCCACTGGGATGACAGGGCTACACAGGGGATATAGCGAGCTCGCCGTCCCACTCACCCTGGAGTTCGGTACAATACCTAATCCTGGCCGATTGATTAGGGGTGAGTTAGTCCCTAACCTCCCGTTTAGGCGAAGCAGAAGCCAAAGTAGTGTATTAGTAATGCGTACCCTCCCCGAATTCAGAAAAACACTGTTACGAGCTCAGATACGCATCCCTCAACCACCAGGACTAACCTTTCCACCGACACGAGTCTCCACACACGGCCTACACGTGGGTGGGCCTGTTGACCGTCTCCCTCAACCACGAAGAGGAGCCCACACAAGGGAGACTGTTGGCTCGGGACCCCGGGTTCGCCAAACCCGTACCTACCGAAGTAGAACCCTGGGGGGGCACTGAGGGAATCACTCAGGATTAAGCAGTCCCCCAACTTTCGTCGACGTACGTGTAAAATGGCCCGGTATATTGCATAGAGCTCTGCGGTAAAAATGGAAGTGCTAGTGTGGAATCCGAATGTATAGGGTTCGGTTCCACACACGTAAGCACAACCAACACCATCTGAATTCTTGGACCCATCGGTGTAAATTTTAACATGGTCCTGATATCGCGATAAAAATTCTAAAAAGCATGTGCGGATACTAGACATAGACATGGTAGATTTATCATGTGTGGTCATGCCCAAATCAACGTGGGACGCTCTGCACAACCAAGGAGGGTATGTCCTCTCCCCGCTAGGATACATCTTGGGCATTTCAGTATTAAGATGTCTAAGGAGCTCCCGAAAACGAAAACCAGGTGGCTTTGGTTTAATAGAAGTGTTCCTATAACGCACGTCCATGTAGGTATTAAAGAACGGCGTAAACGTTGGATGTGTGGGCATGCAATTAATTCCACAGTCATAAGTTGATCAAACAGACAAAGAAACCTCTGGAACTACAGATTTGGGAAAACATTTATTACGAAGAAGCAGGACCTCTTGATGAATTTTGAAATTCCCGCAGTAGATGACGTCATCAAACTTACCAAGACATTAGATGGCAGCACGACACCAAGCCAGATGTAGACACCGGATGCATCATCAGTCAACCACAGAACTGACGATAGGGGAGAAGTCCCCAGAAACTAGTCTTCATAAAAAACTTGTAAGTGGAGAAAAGTATATACAAGGTTGACTCACTTGCCTAATTTTAGTAATAACAACACTTGTCAACACTTCCAAGAAAGGAATTCTATAGATAATTTTATGTATATCAGAAACTACCATAAGGGAATGTTCTGAACGGGTGTTTTATTCCTAGAACAAGTTAGAACCAAACTCAGTACCAATACATTAGCACAGCGGTTTAACAAGCTAGAATTTGTTGACTAGAAACATTTCTCTGGAATGTTACCACTGACAAGTTTATTAGGAAGTTAAGCTGGCCCTTAACAAAATTGAGTTTTTTTTTTAAATAAAAAAATAGTAATTTACTAATATAGAGAAATTTACACTTCACCATGTCTAACTTCAGGACTTAATCTTGATCTATTAGTTGTGCAGTAGAGAAAAACAATCTGATGGAGGGAGAGAAAAAAAAATGCAGTAAATAAACAACTATAATTTAATAATTATTTCGCTTCACTGTGGTGTTCCAATACAGTTAAAGTTCGATGAACAAATTTTTATTACTTTCACTTTTTCCCTATTTAATACTTTCTGAAAGATGGACTTTCACATTACATATTTTAATTTATATTTATTTAGTTTATAACAAAGTTTCTTCATCAAACTGCGTAAGCTTTCATGGCCGGTGTCATAATATAAAAACTGATTATCCGGGCTTGTGGGCCGTGGTCTAGTTAGGAATCTTCTTCCAGACGTTTCGTCCGAAGCTGCGTCGAACGAAACGTCTGGAAGAAGATTCCTAACTAGACCACGGCCCACAAGCCCGGATAATCAGTTTTTAGTTTCTTCAGCTTTGGTTTTAGAAATAAATATTTTTAGGATATTGGAGGCTTTATACAAATCTTCCATTAAGTACCTATAAATAAAATGTATGAAATATTTCTTACCTGGAGGGATGTAGGCTGATATTTGTGATATTCAGTATTTGCTCTCAACTCCTCAATATCCACATTTGGCAATCCTGAGATTAGTAACTCTAGTTCTTGTTCATTGAAGATGGAAATGAGACGTTTGGGAATGATATCATAAAAGCCTTCCAAAAAGGAATTTATCCTGGAAAATATTAATATAATTTTAAAAATTTTAATAATATTAATGTGGATTTGCATTAAAAATATTGCAATTTTTCTTCCTTATGCTGAGGGACATGAATATATTTTATTAAGTGCATGATAAGTTCTCAGAGGCTTCATTCAGTAGGGTATACTGATGTCTCAATGGGTTATCCATCACTCCAAATACTTAAGATTGCTTATTGTACATATAATGCTTAACTGTAATTTCATTGTTATTGTATTATTACATAATGTTGCACTGCAATTATGTTCTATATTGGTGGCTAAAATAAGGAATGTAATGTGTACAGAACAAAATAGAAAAGGGATGAGAATACAAAAATATTTTTTGTTTATTGTTCTCATGAAAATGATATAACAAGATGTGAGTGAGTGGTGAAAACATTAGGACACTGATATAGTCAATGGCCAAGCACAGCACAGAGCAAAAGTGTAAGTGCACTGCAGGTGCAAGTACATATTTAACATAGTTTGTAACTGGCTATCAAAGCAGGAAGATTTTCTCAAAACCAGGTAAATCATATAAAGCTGGTTTAACTTCAATCACGCAACAAAATGTGAATGAACAAATCAATGAAAACAGTGCTGGAAAAGGAATTAAAATTAGCACAATACACAAAGCAGATGAGAACTGTATGCCTCTCTCCATTCACTTTTAGATGAAATGGTTCAACTTTGTATTTATTTACAAGATGCCATGATATTCAGCCATCGGCAACATCTTTTCTACACATGTTATTGCTCTTGTATGTTGCTGTGACCTCCTTTGGTAAGTTAGCTAAAATTTAGGTTCTTTAGAATGCACTGTATGGTTTAAAAGTCCTGCATCACACCAACAGTACACAATTTGTACTTGTTTCATGGGGAACAGAACAAAAATGCATGGTCATGCTCAAGCTCTGCACACACCATACTTGTCAACTTCCTGAAATTGCAACCCACAAAACCTTCCCTTATATAGTACAGCATAATAATTTTGCAATGACATGAAATTTAAGTAAATAGGAAGTATATCCTATTTATATATAAAGTAAATAGGAATACTAGCAGCACTGATTCTTTCTGTCTCAGACATTTTAAAATTCTTTCTTACAATGCAGTGAGTATTATACTTGACATAGAACACCACTTCCTTGGCTATACATACATTTTTAGTCCACAGTTTATACTATGTATCAAATTATCAAAATGTGTCATAAAATACATGAAATTTAGGTTCTGCAGTTATAAAACATAAAATAAATAACTTATAGGGGGAAGAGTTGATTTTAGTATTCAAAGTATCTGTTGCTGTGCCAATGTAATGCTCACTGGTTATTGCTAGAAATCGGTACATTTGATCCAATAAAATTTTAAATTCCATTAAACAAAGTATACATGTATTACCTTTAATGCAGTCTTGTGAAGGAGGATCATGACGAGTAGATGCTTAGATAATCTCTGATCTATCACAGCACTATATTACACCACAGTATGTTTGGCTGTAATCTTAAATAACGTAGCTTACATACTATCTTAAAAAGTTAACAGTATGAGGGTCAGCTGATAAGTCCCGGGCCTCACGATAAAAAAACATTATTATTTTTTTTTTCCCTTGATCTCTCAACATAATCTCCAGAAAGGCTTCTGTAGTGTGATTTATCATGGTCCTCAAAATAGCTGTTTACCGCATCAATGACCTGCTCGTTGCTGTGAAATCATCATCCTCCAAGAAATTTGAGGTTTGAGAACAGGTGTAGTCACCGGGTGCCAGATCTGGTGATTAGAATGGTTCTTCAAGCAATTCGATCTTTAATTTGCACATTTTTGCTATTGCAATGATCGAACGATGAGCCAGAGCACTGTCATCTGTCATGAAGGAACAAGATTTTTTTTTGTGCCAAATGAGGTCTTTTTCCTTTCACATTACACAAATGCTGCAGTAAGCTTGTGTAGTAGTCACCAGTGATACTTGCCATAGCCTTGTTAGCTGAGCAAATTGATTTTGCCTCTTTTTTTTTTTTGGAATTGGTTCCTCTGGCACAATCCACTGTTTTGACTGATTTACTTTCTGGAGTGTAGTGATATAAAAAAGTTCCATCCATGGTAATAAGCCGTCTCAAAAATTCACTAGGATTTCTACAGTAGAGCTTCAAATTCTTAAGAGAAACAGTTTTTCTTTGCAAGCTCTGATCAGGTGTCAAACGTGGCACCCATCTTGCACAGACCTAGTGAAAGCCCAAAGCATTACTTAAAATATTACCTGTACATTCTTTTGATATGTTTACAGCCTCTGCTATCTCAAATAACTTTGATCTGCAATCTTCCAGTACTAAACAATGCATTTTTTCAATGATCTCTGGAGTTGTGACTTCTACAAGGCATGCAGAGCGAGGCTCATCACTAGTGCTCGTACGTCCCATTTTAATCTCTGCAACCCACCTTTTAATTAATGTATATGATTACTGTCCATTTCCTTTTTGATTTCTTTAGGTGTTAAGCCTTTCAAATGGAAGTATTTAATCACTGCTTTTTCCAAATCCATTTTCGTAAAACCTCTACACTTGTCTTATTTAAAATGCTGTCATTCAAAAACTAAACAAGCTATTGACCTGTAACTATGAATACAAGCTTGTCTAGAGTTACTGGCACAGTGGCGCCATCTCTATGCAAGGCCCAGGACTTATCAGCCAACCCTTGTACAATGTAATAGACGTTTTGTCAAGACTGTGGTGAAAATTTGTGACCCTTTGAATCACCCTACCCAAAAATGTATCTTATATCATAAAGTTGTGAAAATTCTCAATTGCTGTACATTTGATGGCAAATGGTAAAATGTGCAAGTACGCAGTACAATGTTGACATTAAAATGTATAGGTAGAGTCAGACTGAAAAAATTCAATGACACAGCCAGGATTTGAACAATGGATGTCTCGGTCTCCATCCGGTTGCTCCAAACCATTGAGCTACTATGGCTAACATGTCAGCATGACATTAAGTTCTCCAACTCACTCATATTTTCTCGGTAAACCACTAAGGGCTCTCATATACAATGAGATACACATATTTTGTGGCAACTTACTATGCTGTAAGTACTTGTCCCAGGCTTCACAGTTAAACCACTATTAGGTTAATTGTTCAATCTGACTCTACCTATCCATATCATCACCTACACACTGCTAGTGCGGAAGAATGATTAATTTCTGTGTAAAATGTAGTTTCTCCATAATATGAATAATGATAATGATAAATATACAGTATGATCAACACCACTTAAGCTCTTATTTGCATTTTATGCTCTTTTTAGCTGACTCTCACATTTATCTAGTATACTGGGTTTTAAACAGTTATAAATTACAACAAAAAAAAAAAAAAAAAAAAAAAAAAAAAAAAAAAAAAAAAAAAAAAAAGTAAGTTGCTTTATTGTACATTTCTACTTACTGTTTACGAATAGCTCCAGTCATCTTCATTTGGCACACTAACCGGATATAATCCATTTTATTTTGTTCAGAAACCTGAATGTTTCTACCATTCGGAATAAGATCCCGGATATCAGTAACTCCAAATTCCTGCACCTGTATGAATGTAAATGAGTCTCCAATTAAAGGACTGAAAAGCTGTGTTCCCAGATTTACGAGGGCAGTCCAGAAAGTAACCTCCAGTTGATTGCAAATAATTCACCAAGTTAAATAAAAATATTTTAATATATACATCTTACAACTACATCTTTGCACTATTTTTCTACATAGTCTCCATAACGATTGAGGCACTTATCGTATCTGTTCACAAGCTTTGAAATTCCTTCTGCATAAAAATCACCCGCTTGTGCCTGGAGCCAGCCTGTTACCGCATTAAGCTCTTCGTCATCAAACCACTGGGACCCGAGCCATGTCTTCATATGCATGAAGAGGTGATAATCACTTGGCGCCAGATCTGGGCTGTAAGGTGGATGGTTGACAATGTCCCACTTGAAGGACTCAAGAAGGGCTGTTGTTCTGCGAGCAGAGTCAGGACGGGCGGTATCGTGCAAAAAAACGATACTGGAAGTCACGATGAATAGCTGCTGCAGAATATCCTTTGGCTGTAAAAAACCTTATAACAGCACGCACTTCACATTTGGCGGGGTTTTCTATTGCAGCACACATTTCAAACAGCCACAAACATTAAACTAGCGCAGATACGACGTTCACTCGACCACGGCTTGATGCCGACTGACCTGCTGAGTGCGTGAATGCACAGATGGCATCGCTACTCCCCCCACTACCCGCACTGTGACCGATCGGAGGTTACTTTCTGAACGGCCCTCGTATTTAACATGTAAGAAACACAATAGCACCAAAACAAAAGACAGGTATATATAGAACAGATTGTGAGGATTTTGACATTCTATATTGGAATGACAAAAAGGAATTTAAGAACTAGGTTAACAGAACACAGAAGGAAGATAAAATATAAACAAATACAAAAATAGGCAGTTTTCCATTTCTGCAATGATAACCACAATATCAGTCAGAAGCCAAAATTCTAATTCTGATAATGATAAAATGTGCATAAGGGCATTCAACTGCAGCGGTCATCAGCGCCCTTACAAAAAACTAATTCATGGCAATAGCCAGATATAAATTATTCAAAATTTTAAACACAGAGGAAAACAAAATGACAATAAAATAAATAAGCCCAAATGGATAAAAAACAATTAAAAACTATAAGTACCAAATAAGTACCAAAATGCATAAAAATTACTACTTTCAATATCAACTTGCCAGGACAAAAGCTACCTGCCCAGTGGTGGTCGAACCATTTTGTTCCTTTTCTTTGAGACATGGCTAGGGCTTTCAGCAGGTTTTTCCTGCCTTTTCCTCACTGTCGTTCGGGCAGTGAGGACAGGATCCACCTGCACCAAATCATCAATAGAAGAGGACGGCTTACGCACTGGTGACTTCGAATCCAGTCTCTCGACAGGATTGGAAACTGCGACTGGCGAAAATGAAAGACTCCGATCGGCATCCTCTCCAGATGAGTCCTCAGATGTTATGGATGGAGATGTTCGCGGACTTTTGTGCTGGCTAGCTCTCCTTTCACTGGTCTTACTATTTACCTTGAGGAAGTCTGTTCTGTCATAAGTGGTCTTAAATTTCCTTGGCGATACGTTATAAACTACCGGTTCACTTGTTCTTGAAGTAGATGCTTTCTGCGGTGACTTGGCAAAAATCTTCTTAAGACTGAACTTGGTCGGCATGCTCACTGTCGTTCGTGTTGGGGTTTGTTGCTTTGGCTGTGATCTTGGTGTAATTGATCTTTCGGATACTACTTCCCTGTTTATTCGCAGGTTTGTGTTGCGATTTCACATCTAGGTACCAGCTTAGCTGCAACTGCACTATAAGTAACAGTCCTAGCTTCAGAAAGCTGGCGAATTCGCAAGAATTTCTGGGCTTTCACGAAGGACACCCTCTCTCTTACCCGGATCTCTTGGATCGCCTTCTCCTCCATAAAACTGGGACATTCTCTGGAGTTTGCTGAGTGATTACCACTGCAGTAAACACACTTTGCGGGTAAAGTGCATGAATTGTCATGCTTGACTTCCCCGCAGTCAACGCAAGTGGCAACTCCATTACAAGAATCACATGTGTGGCCAAAGCACTGGCATTTATAACACCTCAGTGGACTGGGTATATACTGCCTCCCTTCAATGGCTTCATACCCTGCCTTAATCCTTTTCGGAAGTTCTACACGATCAAAGGTAAGAAACAGGGCACGAGTGGGCACTAGTTCACCTCGTTCTTTGCGGTGAACTCGATATACATTAGTCACACCTTGTTCCGCCAAGTTTTGCTCAATATCCTCATTAGACATACCATCTAAGGCGCTGGTGTTTACAACACCATGGGAGGAGTTCAGAGTCCTATGCAATTCAACGCGCACTGGATAGCTTGCAAGCATATTGGCTTTCAAGATTTTAGCAGCCTGTGTCAAAGATACTGCTTCGACCAGGAGTGTGCCATTGTGAGATCTAATACATGTCTTCACAGAACCAGCAATACTATCTAAGCCCTTCTGAATAACGAACGGGTTCACGGTACTAAACTTCCGACCTTCCTCAGTTCCGTAAATAAGTAGCGAGGACCACAAGACTCGACTACTTCTTTTCCACTTTTGTTAAAATTTTTGTTATTAAATTTTGCCACAATAAATGGATTAGGATTCATCCCCCAGTGCTCCCCACCCACCACGGAGCCAAACAAGTGGTCACCCCACTGGGATGACAGGGCTACACAGGGGAAATAGTGAGCTCGCCGTCCCACTCACCCTGGAGTTCGGTAGATGATGATTTGTGTTTATGGGCGCTCAACTGCTAGGTCATCAGCGCCCATTAAAGACCATTGTGCGAATGATACTAAAAAACTTACACACTAAGTAAAAATATATCTATAAAAATAAACATTTAAAAGAAATACAAAAAACAAAACACTCTTTATTGCTAAAATACAAAAACGCAATAGATATAACATGTATAAATGAAACAAAAATATATTTATAACAAAAGCCGGCCGAAACCAGCAATAGACTATGAAAATAAAAACGTATAAAATAACAGACGATAAAAGCATAAACTATTAAATTCTTAACTGAACTCTGGCGATGTACTTCAGGACTTTTTCCACCGCAGAGTTATTGTCTGCTAGGATCTCCGTCAATCTGTCCGGCAGCTGCAGAGACTCCCGCAGGTCTGCTAGGTGAATACACTCGAGCAGCACATGACGGACCGAGAGAGCCTGACCACATGACTCGCAAACAGAAGCAGTGACCCTCCTCAACAGGTGACTGTGTGAGAAGTAGCAGTGCCCAATACGCAACCGAGCCAAACTCACCTCCTCCCGACGCGATGAGCGATAGGAGGTCGCCCAGTTATCCGGAAGTTCTTTTACCCTTCTCAGCTTGTTATTACGCAGAGCAGACCACTCATCACGCCAGCGTGACAGTGCCGCTCTACGCACAACAAGCCTAAAGTCTTCCGCGGTGACAAAAGGGATGTTGACACTCGGTTCTACGCTTGCCACCTTTGCTGCCGAATCCGCCAGTTCGTTCCCATGCAGGCCTACGTGGCCAGGAATCCATGCGCACACCACGCTAACGCCAGAGACGTGTAAAACGTGGAGTGCATCCTGTATGCGTTGCACAATTGGGTGTTGGTTGTACAACTCACGGAGGCTCTGAAGTGCGCTTAGGGAATCACTCAGGATAAGACAATTTCCTAACTTTCTTCGGCGAACATGTATGACGGCTCGGTATATTGCATAGAGCTCTGCACTATAAATGGAGGTACTGCCATGGAAACCGAATGTATAGGGTTCGGCTCCATGGATGTAAGCACATCCAACACCTGTATCGCTTTTGGATCCATCTGTATAAATTAAAGTATGGTCCTTATAATAAGTTACAAACTCTAAAAAACTACTGCGGATACTACACGAGGGTGTCGTAGCCTTCCTGTGCACCGTCATCCCAAGATCTACGTGGGATCCTACACGCAACCATGGAGGATACACTCTTTCGCCCTTGGGTAACATCCTAGGCATTTCGAGTGCATGACTCCCTAGGAGCTCCCGGAACCGAAAACCTGGCGGCTTCGGGTTTATACTCGTGTTCCTATAACGTCTGTCAAGTAAGGTGTCGAAAAACGGTGCATACGTCGGATGCGAAGGCATACTATTTAGCCCACAGCCGTAATTCCCCAGCAAAACCTCGCGGCGATATTGCAGAGGAGGTTCTGCTGCTTCGGCGTAGAGGCTCACCACTGGGCTAGTTGGAAATGCTCCAATAGCGATACGAAGCCCAGAGTTATGAACCGTGTCTAGTTTCTTCAGCGCAGATGGACGAGCTGAAGCATAAACGATGCACCCATAGTCCAATTTGGATCGGATCAGTGTGCGATACAAACGAAGCAGCACTGAGCGATCCGCTCCCCACGATCGTCCACTAAGTACCCGCAGTATGTTAAGAGAACGCTCACATCGTGCTTTCAGCACTGCTATATGAGATGTCCAGCTAAGCTTCCGATCAAAGATCAGTCCCAGGAACCTCGTTTCATCTGCAAATGGTAAGAGGTGTGGACCGAGTCGGAGTGAAGGTGGTAAACGACTCCTATTGCGCCAGAAGTTGACGCAGACAGTTTTTTCTGTGGAGAATCGGAAGCCGTTTTTAGCACTCCAATCGCGGAGATTGTCTAAACATTGCTGCAGACAGCGCTCCACGAATGCAGTGCGTCGTGAAGTGCAGTACACGGCGAAGTCGTCTACGAACAAGCACGATGAAACCCCTCGAGGAACACATTGGGAAATAGAATTGATGGCAATAGCGAACAGTGTAACGCTCAGCACCGATCCTTGAGGAACACCGTTCTCTTGTACGAAAAGATTCGAAAAAACCGAGCCGACCCTTACCCGAAAAACGCGGTCGCTCATGAACTCCCGAAGGAAAACAGGTAGGCGCCCACGTACATTCCAGCCGTGCAAGGTGCGTAGGATACCTGCACGCCAACACGTATCATAGGCCTTCTCCAGATCGAAAAATATGCCGACGGTCTGACAGTTCCTCATAAAGCCGTTCATGATTTGTGTCGACATCGACACCAGATGATCTACTGTGGAGCGGCGACGTCGGAATCCACACTGGATGTTTGTCAGGAGGTTGTGAGTTTCCAGCCACCACACCAACCGCTCATTAATCATGCGTTCCATCACCTTGCATACGCAACTGGTGAGGGAAATAGGACGGTAACTGGAAGGCAGATGGCGGTCCTTCCCGGCTTTCAAAATGGGTATGATGGTGGCCTCCCGCCACTTCTCAGGAAAAGTGCCGTCAACCCACACACGATTATACATCTCCAGTAGCAATGCCTTCCCTTCGGGAGAAAGTTGTTGCAACAATCGCACATGGATGCCGTCTGGTCCCGGTGCAGATGCCCGCGAAGATGAAAGCGCGTGATCTAACTCTACCATGGTGAAGAGGCGATTGTAGTCTTCAAGGTTTCTAGAGCAGAAGGAGAAACCTTTGGATTCCTCCAGAGTCTTAATTTGGAGAAACTCAGGCGAGTAATTATTTGAGCTAGACACTTGAGCGAACGCACTGCCGAAAGTATTAGCCACATCGTGCTGATCAACAACAGCACCTGTAGCGCTTTTAAGACCGGCGATTGGCATGTATGTGGACTTTCCGGCCACGCGCCTTAGCCTATCCCATACGACTGAGGAAGGTGTATGTTGATTGAACGATGACACGAAGTTGGTCCATGAGGTCTTTTTGCTATCCTTAATCACCTGTCTGGATTTCGCACGCATTTTTTTGTACTCGATCAGATTATCGAGAGTAGGGCGCCGCTGGAAATTCCTAAGAGCGCGCCTCCGAGCCCGAATAGCAGTCCAGCAATTATCTGTCCACCATGGGACAGGGAAACGACGTGTGTGCGTTCTCGTTCGCGGAATAGATTGTTCTGCTGCCGAAAGAATCGTCACCGTGAAATGCTCAACTAAGTCGTCCACAGACGCGTGGTCATCATAGTTGAAGACAGCCAACTGCTTGTAGGCATTCCAGTTGGCACGATCAAAGCGCCAGCTGGGCAGACGTGCGGAACACGGATCTCGTGCTAAGAGACTGACAAGACACGGAAAGTGGTCGCTAGAATGTAGGTCAGAGATGACATTCCATTGAAGGGAGACTGCTAGCTGTTGCGAACAGACGGCCACGTCAATGTGTGAAAAGGTGTTGAATGCATCGGATAAAAACGTGGGTTCTCCGGTGTTCAGGAGAACCAGGTTATTGCTGTCTATGAAACTTGCAATTAATTTGCCTCTCGCACATGCTCGAGGAGCACCCCATAGAGTATGGTGTGCATTTAGGTCTCCCACGAGCAGATAAGGTGTTGGTAGCTGGGAGACCAGATGTTGTAAGTCAGTAAGCGAGAGGTCATCGGAAGGTGGTAGATAAATGTTGCAGATAGCAAAATGTATGGATGGAAGTCGGATGCGTACAGCAACTGACTGGATGTCAGACTGTAAAGGTACAAATTCAACAAAAATGTCATCTCTGAGGAGCATCATAGTGCCTCCATGCGCAGGCATACCCTCCTCAGGTTCAACATCGCACCTTAGTGGAGTATAGCCTCTGATTTTGAAGTCGTCTAAAGGACGCATCTTAGTCTCTTGTAGGCAAATGACGAGTGGTTCGTGTTTATTGAGCAACAATTCGAGCTCGGGTCTGTGTGTTCTAATTCCGCGTAAGTTCCAATGAATAATAGACATGGTGGTAGATTTGCTTTAGCATATGACGACTTTAAAGGCGGCCGAATCAATTTACCCTTTTTCTTCGGTGTTGGGCTAACACCTTTTTCAGGAGATTTTTCCTGCCTCTTTTTCACTGCCCCTTGGGCAGTGTGGACGGGATCCTCCTGTTCCATCTCCTCTTCTGAGGAGGCACGTTTCCCGATGGAGAACTTCGGTTCGAGAGCCTCGAACCGATTGGAAACGGAGATCGACGACGACGATAATCGCCGATCAGTCTCCTCTCCTGAAGAGTCGTCAGAAGACGATCTCGGAGGAGATGGCCGTGGACACTTCCGCCGGTTTGCCGACTTGCTACAAGTATTTTTATCTTGCAGAGAGTCGCTTCCTACATACGCTTTCTTTAGCTGTTTTGCTGGTGCGTTACATGTAACTGGCTGAGAACCTTTTGAGGTCGATGGTCTTGGCGGTGATTTGGATGACAGCTTTCCACGACTGGCTTCGCTAGGTGTGCACACTGCTACACTTGCTGATGACTGTTGCTTTGTCTGTACCCTAGGTGCTATTGTCTTTTCTGCAATTGTTGCGCCATTTAAATCAGCAGTTTGAGTTGCGATTTCGCGTCTAGGTACCGGCTTAGCTACAGCTGCGCTGTAACTAACGGACCTAGCAACCAACGGTTGGCGAGTATGCAAGAGCTTCCGAGCTTCCGAGTGAGTGAGTGAGTGATGATGAGTATAAGGGCGCTCAACTACAGAGGTCATCAGCGCCCTTTTTAAATGAAACTGGTCATGGCAAAAGCCAGATATAAATCATTCTAAAACAGTATATGTTAAAAAATACAAAAAATACATACGCCTTGAAAAAATAAATAAATAAATAAAATAAAAATGTCGTCCAAAAACCATAAATTCTATTTGCTAAATCCTAAAATCTAATCTCGAAAAGAATCTAAAAACCTTCTCCACTACTGCGTGATCGTCCGCTAGAATTTCTGCAAAGCTGACCGGCAGCTGCAGAGACGTCCTAAGGTCTGCTAGGTGAAAACACTCTAGCAGCACGTGTCGTACAGACAACGCTTCATTACAAAAAGGACATAGTGGAGAAGGCTCCTTTTTAAAAAGAAAACTATGAGTAAAAATGCAGTGTCCAATTCGTAACCGAGCCAAACTCACCTCCTCGCGACGAGATGACCGACAGGAGGTAACCCAGGGAATAGGAAGTTCTTTGACAGATCTAAGTTTATTATTGCGGAGAGCAGACCACTCTTCCTGCCAGCAGGTTTGCACAGCTCTCCGCAATACGGCCCTAAAGTCTTCCGATGTCACAGATGGTATTCGAACCCTGGGCTTCATGATAGCCGTCTTGGCTGCTGAATCCGCCATTTCATTCCCCCGCAAGCCTACGTGACCAGGAATCCATGCACACACCACGTTAACACCAGAAGCGTGTAAAACGTGGAGGGCATCCTGTATACGCTGCACAATAGGGTGGTAGTTGTACAGCTGTCGTAGGCTTTGAAGTGCACTGAGGGAATCACTCAGGATTAAGCAGTCCCCCAACTTTCGTCGGCGTACGTGTAAAATGGCCCGGTATATTGCATAAAGCTCTGCAGTAAAAATGGAAGTGCTAGTGTGGAATCCGAATGTATAGGGTTCGGTTCCACACACGAAAGCACAACCAACGCCATTTGAGTTCTTGGAGCCATCAGTATAAATTACAAAATGGTCCTCATATCGCGATAAAAATTCTAAAAAACATGTGCGGATACTAGACATAGACATGGTAGATTTATCATATTTAGTCATGCCCAGATCAACCGGGGACGCTCTGCACAACCAAGGAGGGTATGTCCTCTCCCCCCTAGGATACATCTTGGGCATGTCAGTATCAAGATGTCTAAGGAGCTCCCGGAAACGAAAACCAGGTGGCTTTGGTTTAATAGTAGTGTTCCTATAACGCACGTCCATGAAGGTATTAAAGAACGGCGTAAACGATGGATGTGTGGGCATGCAATTAAGTCCACAGCCATAATTGGCTAATAACATGTTGCGCCTGTACTGCAGAGGAGGTTCTGCAGACTCAGCATACAGGCTTATAACTCGGCTCGTTGGAAATGCCCCAACAGCTATACGTATGCCACAGTTATGGACTGTGTCTAATCTCTTCAGCACAGATGGTCGTGCTGAGCCATAAACGATACTACCATAGTCTAATTTGGAACGGATGAGTGCCCGATAAAGTCGCAATAACACTGCACGATCCGCTCCCCACGATTTTCCACTTAGTACCCGCAAGATATTCAAAGATCGGTCACATCGTGCCTTCAGTTGTGCTATATGCGACGACCAACTAAGTTTTCTATCAAATATCAATCCAAGGAACCTCGTCTCATCTGCAAAAGGTAGTAGATCAGCGCCTAGCCGGAGCCTTGGAGGTAGTCGACTCTGCTGACGCCAGAAGTTTACACAGATGGTTTTCTCAGTGGAAAATCGGAAGCCGTTTTTTAAACTCCAACTCTTAAGGTTGTCCAAGGTGGTCTGAAGACGGCGCTCTAAAAACGGAGTGCGCTGAGATGTACAGTAGACGGCAAAGTCGTCTACAAATAGGCATGACGAGACACCTGGAGGTACACATTTCGAGATAGAATTAATCGCAATAGCAAACAACGTAACACTTAGTACCGATCCCTGTGGTACACCGTTCTCTTGAACAAAAAGGTTCGAAAAAACCGAGCCAACCCTTACTCGGAATACGCGGTCTTTCAGGAATTCCTGAAGGAAGAGTGGTAGGCGTCCACGTATATTCCAGGTGTGCAGAGTACGTAGCAACCCTGCCCGCCAACACGTATCATAAGCCTTTTCGAGGTCAAAAAATATTCCGACTGTTTGACAGTTCTTAAGAAATCCGTTCATAATCTGTGTCGACATGGACACAAGATGATCCACTGTTGAACGGCGTCGTCGGAAACCGCACTGGATGTTATTCAGTAGGTTGTGCGTTTCCAGCCACCATACCAACCGCCCATTTATCATGCGTTCCATCACCTTGCATACGCAACTGGTGAGGGAAATAGGGCGGTAGCTAGAAGGGAGGTGACGGTCCTTGCCAGCTTTCAAGATAGGTATAATGGTAGCTTCTCGCCACTTTTCAGGAAACGTGGCATCAACCCAAACACGGTTATAGACCTCGAGCAGGAATGCCTTACCTTCAGGTGAGAGATGTTGTAACATTTGAACGTGGATTCCGTCCGGTCCTGGTGCTGTCAGTCGCGATGACGAAAGAGCGTGTTCTAGCTCTGCCAAGATGAAGAGGCGGTTATAGTCTTCAAGGTTTCTGGAACTAAACACGAAACCTTGAGATTCTACCTGAGTCTTAATTGAGATAAACTCAGGAGCATAATTGCATGAGCTAGACACCTGAGCGAAAGCACAGCCGAAGGTGTTAGCCACAACAAACGGATCAACAACAACTCCTGCAGTTGTTTTCAGACCAGCGATTGGCAGGTGGGTTGATTTTCCGGCTACGCGCCTTAATTTATCCCATACAACAGATGAGGATGTACATCTGTTAAAAGATGATACAAATTTGTTCCATGAGGTCTTTTTGCTATCCTTAATTATTTGCCTAGATTTTGCACGCGCTTTCTTATACTCAATTAGATTACTTAGCGTAGGGTGTCGTTGGAATACCCTTAGAGCACGTCTACGAGCACGAATAGCATTCCGGCAGTCGTTGGTCCACCATGGGACAGGAAATCGACCGGGTTGGGTAGCCGAACGTGGAATAGACTGTTCTGCAGCGGAAAGAATTTTCTCTGTGAGATGATCGACTAAATCATTCACAGAATCGTGCTCGTTGTATTCAAAGACAGCCAACTGGGTGTAAAGATTCCAGTTGGCACGATCAAAGCGCCATCTAGGTATACGTGAGGGAGACACATCTTGTGCTAAGAGACTAAGAAGACATGGAAAGTGGTCGCTGGAATGTAAATCAGAGATGACATTCCACTGTAATGAAACAGCTAACTGGGATGAACACACTGCCAAATCGATGTGCGAATAGGTGTTAAACGCGTCTGAGAGGAATGTGGGCTCTCCGGTGTTCAGGAGAACCAAGTTATTGCTCTCCAGGAATTTTGCAATGAGGTTGCCTCTCGAACATGCCCGATTTGAGCCCCAAAGTGGGTGATGGGCATTAAAGTCTCCAACTATTAGAAATGGTGTTGAAAGTTGGGAAACCAGATCTTCAAGGTCAACTAACGAGAGGTCATCTGATGGCGGGAGATATACAGTGCAAATGCAAAATTCTATTGATGGCAGCTTAATCCTTACAGCTACAGATTGTAAATCAGACTGTAGCTGTAACGGATCTACAAATATGTCATCCCTGAGGAGCATCATAGTACCCCCGTGTGCAGGAATGCCCTCTTCTGTTTCAACATCACACCTCAGTGGTGTGTAGCGTCTGATTTTAAAGTTGTCTTGTGGTCGTAGCTTAGTCTCTTGTAAGCATACCACTAAGGGGTGATGCTTACTGAGCAAAAGTTCCAATTCTGGTCGATGCGCTCTTAATCCTCGTATGTTCCATTGTAGGATAGCCATTGGTATTATGGGATATAAGATGTAAAGGTAGTCTACATTAAGACGACTTCATGGGTGGCCGAATCAATTTGCCCTTTTTCTTTGGTGTAGGGCTAGTTTCGGCAGGTTTATCCTGCCTCTTCTTTGCTGCAGATGTAGCAGCGTGGTCAGCTGTTTCCTGCTCCATATCCTCTATGGAAGAGGACGGTTTTCCTTCTACAACTTTCGATTCGAGGGGCTCGAAGCGATTGGAAATTCCGACCGACATAGATGACGGTCGCCGGTCGTGGTCCTCCCCAGAAGATGACTCCGTCGATGATCTCGGAGACGCTCTAGGGCTACGTTTCTTGGACTTTTCTGGAGCAGACTTTGTGCTTTCTTTCAGGAAGGCAGTTCTATCATACTGCGTCTTGAACTTGATCTCTGGTGCTTGGTATACAATGGGCAATTTCGTCCTGTTGTTAGAAGTGGATGCTTTCTCAGGCGACTTCACTGACTTGTTATTTTCAGTAGTCTGTGTTCTCGGAGTTTTAGATGTTGTTACTGATGCTCTTGGTTGCGATCTAGGCACTAGAACTTTCTCGGATATTGTTGCCCCGTTTATATCAGATGTTTGGGTACCAGCCTCCCGTTTCGGTGACGGAGTAGCCGCCACAGAGCTATAGGTACGGGAGGTGGTTGAAGAGGGCTTGAGAATACATAGAAGTTTCCGGGCTTCCGAAAAGGATACCTTTTCTTTAACCCGGATCTCCTGAATAGCTCGCTCTTCAATATAACGGGGGCAATCTCGTGAACTTGATGGATGTTCACCGCTACAATTTACGCATTCCGGAGGTGATGTACATGCATTTTCATGCATGCCGGCTCCACAGCTGACACATGTAGGTGCGCCTTTACAGAATGCACTAGTGTGACCGAACCGCTGACATTGGTAGCATCTCAGAGGGTTAGGTATGTATGGTCTAACCTCAATCACTTCATATCCTGCCCTGATCCTTTGAGGGAGATCTACCCGATCAAAGGTCAGGAACAGGGTACGAGTAGGAACCATATCCCCTCGTTCTCTCCTTTGGACACGATAGACTGCAGTTACGCCTTGTTCCTGGAGGTTTTCCTGAATATCCTCGTTGGACATTCCATCCAACGCGCTAGTGTTTACAACACCGCGCGAGGAATTCAGGGTCCTATGCATCTCCACTTTGACTGGATAACTGCCCAGCATGTTGGCTTTCAGTATCTTTGCTGCCTGGGATGCTGTAGTTGCTTCCACCAGCAGCGTGCCATTTCTAGATTTTGTACATGATTTAACTGCACCAGCTATATTGTCAAGACCTTTCTGTATAATAAACGGATTAACCGTAGAAAACGTTCTACCTTCCTCCGTTCGTTTAATAACTAAGTAGCGAGGACCACACTCAACTACTTGTTTAACACTGTTTTCAAACAGATCCTTTCCACGTTTATTGTTTTTTGGGGGGTGTATGTTAACCATAATTTTAGGTCTAAATTTCATCCCCCAGTGCTCCCCACCCACCATGGAGTCCAACAAGGGGTCACCCCACTGGGATGACAGGGCTACACAGGGGATATAGCGAGCTCGCCGTCCCACTCACCCTGGAGGTCGGTACAATACCTAGTCCTGGCCGATTGATTAGGGGTGGGTTAGTCCCTAACCTCCCGTTTAGGCGAAGCAGAAGCCAAAGTAGTGTATTAGAAATGCGCACCCTCCCCGAATTCAGAAAAAATAACTGTTACGAGCTCAGATACGCATCCCTCAACTACCAGGACAAACCTTTCCACCGACACGGGTCTCCACGCACGGCCTACACGTGGGTGGGCCTGTTGACCATCTCCCTCAACCACGTAGAGGGGCCCACTCGAGGGAGACTGTTGGCTCGGGACCCCGGGTTCGCCAAACCCGTACCTACCGAGGTAGGCCCCTGGGGGGACATGAGATCCAGACACCTTCTCTTTGACCCGGATCTCTTGGATCGCACGCTCTTCTATGAAACGGGGACATTCGCGGGAATTTGATGAATGTTCACCGCTGCAGTTAATGCATGCTGGAGGTCTTGTACAAGCATCTTCATGCAAGACGCCTCCGCAGCTAACACAAGTAGGTACACCGTTACAAAAGTCACTAGTGTGACCCAAGCGCTGGCACTTATAGCATCTCAAGGGGTTAGGAATGTATGGTCTGACTTCAATTGCTTCATACCCTGCCTTTATCCTTTGAGGGAGGTCAATCCTATCAAAGGTTAGGAACAGGGTACGAGTCGGCACCAATTCCCCGCGCTCACGTCGTTGCACGCGATACACTGCCGTGACACCTTGTTCTTTAAGGTTCTCCTGAATCTCTTCGTTGGACATACCGTCCAATGCACGGGTGTTTACAACACCTCGCGAAGAGTTCAGGGACTTATGCACCATAACGCTGATAGGGTAACTACCAAGCATTGTAGCTTTCAGTACCGCCGCTGCCTGGGTGACGCTTTGTGCTTCAACCAGGAGTGTGCCGTTTCTCGACTTCACACACGACTTGACTGCACCAGATATTTTATCGAGACCCTTTTGAATAACAAAAGGGTTCACCGATGTAAATGTCTTACCCTCCTCTGTCCGTTTTACTACTAAGTAGCGAGGACCAAATGCCTCGGCTACTTCTTTTACCATACTGTTACACGATGTAGTTGGAGTTTTTGGGCGCAAGGGAGCCATGATGAATAGGTCCCCCCTCCGGAACCGTCGGCGTCAGCCTGCCATCAGGGGGATAAAGAAAGAAAGACACCTAAATCTTACGGTCTGTGCCGGCCTGGGCACCCGCTTCAGGCCCGATCTCACGGAGTACTTCGGAGGAGTTACCCTCCGCCTACCACTACTGACCGGTATGCGACACGTTCACCATAGGCAGGCCCGACTTTATGCCCCTACCACTGGAATAACCGCCAATGGCTCCCCACTTTAGGCCACGCTACCTCAACGGAGTCAGCGTGGATTCAGGGGACTTGTGGTTGTTTACATCGGGCCTCAGACAGCGGTAACACGTCGGGTCTCCCCGTCCACCCCAGCGATACGCGTCCGCCGAGATGTCCGAGGGTACCCGGCCCCATCGCAGCTACGTGGGGGAGTTCGGTACAATACCTAGTCCTGGCCGATTGATTAGGAGTGGGTTAGTCCCTTACTTCCCGTTTAGGCGAAGCAGAAACCAAAGTAGTGTATTAGAAATGCGCATCCTCCCCGAATTCAGAAGAGCACTGGTACGAGCAAAGATGCGCATCCCTCAACCACCAGGACAAACCTTTCCACCGACATGGGTCTCCACGCATGGCCTACACGTGGGCGGACCTGTTGACTGTCTCCCTCAACCCCGCAGAGGAGCACACACGAGGGAGAATGTTGGCTTGGGACCCCGGGTGCACCAAACCCGTACCTACTGAAGTAGGCCCCTGGGGGGATTCTAATTCTGAATTGGCACCTAAAAAAAGCATGAAATCCAAATTTGATTAATTAAATGTTACTCTTGTAATAGTTTATAAAAAATGAGCAGAATGTGCAACTGTTTTGCCATGATATGAGCTGAAAAGGTTGTTCTGTTAATCTAGTTTTTAAATTCCTTTTCATCATTCCAATATATAAAATTTGGAATCTACAGAAAACCTACTCATACATATAATTACATGAAACACAATGGCTTCAATCCTTTTCACATAAATTAGCAGTTTTTAGAAGCTTGATTTATAGACATAACAGCATACCTTTAGATCCAAAACAGTACATTATGAATTTAAATATAAATAAATTTGTCCATAAATTGCATATACACAACAGTTCTGACATACGATACATAAATATTTATTGTACTAGATTATCTTTTACAGACAGCATTTCAGTATCAGTAAACTTTATTATTTGGGGTAATAAGTGGGTACGAGAAGATGCATGAAAAATTAAAACATGAATAATCCAGAAAGCTGTCGAGGCAAACAGTATATGTACAGAATAAATGTAAAGAATATTCCTTAGCACTGATTTCTCCCTGTAAATGGAGGAGTGGCTTTTCATTTCTGGAATGAGAATAGCAACATTGGAGATGAGATTAAATTATTGAAACCATTAACAACTAAGCTTGAACTTTCAACATAGATGTTTTTAAAGAACATTTTGCATATTTTAAATCCTGACATGATGTTGGTGAATGGTCTAATGCAGCTATGTAGTAAACCTCAGAGAGGAAGCCAATTACAAGAGGGCCTGATTACCGCTGTGAAGGAAGTGGTCAGTAACAAATCAGTTGATGATAGGGC
Source organism: Mantis religiosa (assembly GCA_030765055.1). Taxonomy (NCBI): domain Eukaryota; kingdom Metazoa; phylum Arthropoda; class Insecta; order Mantodea; family Mantidae; genus Mantis; species Mantis religiosa. The sequence goes on from CM060950.1 coordinate 162,879,237, forward strand.
TGGTACATTCCTGAAAACATTCCTATTTTTAATATTGATGTAAGTAAAGTTTAAGTTTTAATATTTGACTCATTCTTAAATGTATCCTCCTTGAAGCTCAAACTAATTCTAATGTTGGTTTTAATGTCAACATTTTTTTTCTGCTTCTTTGTCACCTCTTATTAACTAACTTACTTCACTGAAAGATATATGCAAGCCCATAGCAATGAAAACAGTACTCAAATGTCAGGCAGCGGGGTCATTTATTGCCATCTCCTATAGCGCATGCATGCACACACACGCGCACACACTCTCTCTCTCTCTCTCTCTCTCTCTGGAGCTCAAAGCAGAAACCTTAATTCTCAAATGGATGAAAAATCATTACTTTTTATTTTTTCCTGTAAAGGCATAATCCTAAAGCTGAACAACCTGCTTATGAGTTATCAAAAGTTTACTGTACTTAAGTAATATAATGCACACACAGCATATGCAATTTAAACATAATTTGAAAGAAGCACACAAGAAAATATGGCTTCTCACACTTCAAACTGTACAAAGCTGCGGCCCGCAACATAAGAACTGGTCCACAGTGTTCTATTGCTTACACCTTAAAATGCATTAAGCACTGAATAGAAACATGGGCCTATGGAATATTCTAGGAAAATTACAGCAAACACAATACCACCGTTTATCTCGTACTCTGTCAGTTTCCTACCATCTACTTTCACAGTTGAAGTGTGACTTGGACTCTCCATTAACTGAACTTATTATTTAATTTCGGTTTATATTTTTGTTAGAATAATCATATATGCTCAGGCACAAAAATTCAAAAGTTATCCAACATTAGAAGTTTTTTCAGTGTGCAAGATAATCACTGATATGTACCTAATCCAAGACATTCATCCCAACCCATACTTGAATTCTTTATAAAACTATGTTAATTGAGATGTGAAATAAAATTCAAAATTTGAATTTGAGAATACTAGGCAGACTTGTTAAACCAGAGGTGGGTGTCACATTGATAAAAAAGGAATGCAATAGTGAAAAGCTAAAAAGTTATGCTGTTAGTCTAAGGAAACTGAGGAATATGCTCTACTTTAATCTGTACATATACAGTTAAATATTCATGTTTTGTATATTCTCTCTTGGTTTCAAATTCAAAAGATAAGTCATTCTTTATGTGGCCATTATACAGAAAAATTAAAGCTGTAATGACCAAATGACCAAATATATGCAATAAAAATACTAAATTATGAAAGAACTTTTTCTAATGCAACAAAATGAGGGAAAGCTTTAAAACTACATATCTCAGGAGAGGAATAATTCAGAAAGGAAAACATTAAAATCTGAGCAAGAACTTACCTCTGTACTGAATGTAAGTTCTGATCCAAGGTCAGAAACATGGTTCTCCATTAAGTAAACCAATCCTTGATAAAAACTATAATCCTCACTTTCCATATCAGTATGCTTAACTAGTATACCAAGGATGTGCTTGTAGAAGGAGCGTGTGAAATAGCATTCCAAGAGTTTATTATCATATATTGCTTTAGCTGCAAAATAAACATAGTTCAAAACATTTTGATACAGTTCGTTGCTTATAAAATGCACAGCTGTAAGAAACATGAGTAGAAACAATATGCTGACACAAATATATTCATTGAAAGAAATGCACTTGAAGAGCTAAAAATCTTATCAAGCAGAATGCTCAGTAATATTTCTAAATGGATCAGCAATAATAATTTAATCGTAAACTTGGATAAGATACGTGTAATTCATTTTCAGTTTTGTCAGAATAAGTCTTCTGTACAGTCATGCTAATATGTAATAAAGTAATTAAGCATGTAAATACTACTAAATTTCTTGATCTTTGGATACAGAGTAACCTAAAATGGGACACATTTGTTGATCACCTAATTAAAACTTAGTACAATTTGTTATAATTTCATACAACTGGTACGCATAGTTAACATAACTCTCAGAAGCATGTATTATGCATGTGCTCACCCCATTTTAAAATATAGCACTACATTATGGGGTAACTCACCACATTGTAAATCATTATTCATAATGCAAAAACGGATTCTAAGAATACTTGGAGGAGTTCAACCAACATCTACATGCCGACAATTATTTAAAAATGTTAAAATCTTAACTCTCCCATGTATTTTCATTTTTAAAATTTTAAAATTTACAAAGACAAATTTAATGAAAGGAAACGGCCACTATACCTTTAATGACACAGTTCATAACCATAATACTGGACAGAGAATGGATAGTCATGTGAATAGAAGTAACACAAGAGCTCATCAAAACAGTGTAATAAACCTAGGAATCACTTTTTTTAATAAACTGCCTATAGCCAGTTAAACCACTAGCAAATTTTTCAGCATTTAAAGTCAGTTTTGGCATACTTGCTAGACAACTGTTTTTATTCTGTTAGTGAATTTGTGGAAAGTTCATAATAATCTTATATTTCTGAATGAATTGAGTATATTATAAAATTCTTGAGATATCTTTATAAATCATTATTTTGTACAAACATTGACTCGTCCTTATTGGATTTAACTTGTTAATTTACAAGTATAGCCCAAAATTCTGTATGAATTCCTATGGTGAATAAATATGAATGTAGTTATTTGCGCCGTATTTTCACAATTTGACTTGTCTTATATAGTATTCATATTTACAAGATGAATAAATTCCTAACCACCCCTGGTTTGTCAGGTGACTCAATTGAGGTGTTCTTATTTGCAGTAGCCTTAGGTGGTTTGGACGGAGATGTATGTGTTGTTGGCAATTCCTTTGGTGGTGATCTAGGCACTAAGAATTTCTCTGATATGGTTGCCCCATTCATATCGCATGTGTGAGTACCAGTTTCCCATTTTAGTGATAGGGTAGCTGCCACAGAGTTGTAGGTTGTAGGTTGCATTTTCAGGCAAGATGCCTCCACAGCTGACACATGTAGGTACACCATTACAGAAGTCACTGATATAACAGAACTGCTGACACATAGTATCTCAGGGGGTTAGGAATATATGGTCTAACCTCTATTACTTCATACCCTGGCCTTATCATTTGTGGGAGATCTACCCGATCAAGGGTCAGGAACAGGGTATGAGTAGGTACCATTTCCTCTTGCTCTCTCCATTGCATAAGATATACTGCTGTTATGCCTTGTTTCTGAAGGTTCTCCTGAATATTGTCATAAGACATACCATCCAACCGATGTTTACAACACCGTGCAAGGAATTCAGGGTCATATGCAACTCAAACCTTTACAGGATAGCTGCCTAGCAAGCTAGCTCTCTGTATCTTAACTGCCTGGGATGCTGAAATTGCTTCCACCAGGAGCGTGCCACTTCTTGATTTAGTACAGAACTTTAATGCACCAGCTATATTGTCAAGACCCTTCTGTATTAAAAACGGATTAACAGTTGAAAAGTTCCTACCTTCCTCTGTTCTTTTAATCACTACGTAGCGAGGACCACACTCAAATACTTCCTTTACACTCTTCTTAACTGTTTTGTTAATTCTTTTGCTCGAACTCATATTGGCATCATCCTCCATCATCGCAAACATCTCTGATGGCGTGCTCACATCCTGGGCGCCAACCCAGCTTAGGCATCTTGGCCTGGATCTTTCTCATCTCAGGGTGTCACCTTCCATGTAAAGACAGAGGGACCCAACCCCTTCAGGGGTTCTTCAGCTCATGCAATGGCCCCTCCCCGGGACTGACCTTTATCAACGGATACAAACACAGTCCTACATGATAACCAGGAGCTGGGACTTATGCATTACCCAGTCACCCCCTGCACTTCCCACTCCACCAACCTACGCTAGGTTATCCGTCAGATGTGTTCAGGGAGGTTAGGGTCAAACACAGATGTGGACCTTGTTTGGGTGTGTGGCATTAGCTCTCTCGCCACTCAGAGGCACCCAATAGAGAGATTTGGCTCAGGACCCCAGAATTGCCAATCTTTCTGCAATAATCTGGCTTGGTGACTCAGAATGACAAAGTATGGAGTGACATTAGAAGATAGATGGTAAGGATAACTATGAATAGAATGCACAGCTGAGGAATGACCAAGAAAGTGCATGTCATAGCCAGCTTTGCTTCTACATTAACTCCACGCGTAAAGCCCATATAACACTTAGCTTATAGAAGATGCTGGAAGTGTCATCCACCCTCGGCTAAAGAAGCATTATATCGGGAGAATGTATTCTAATTCACACGAATAAGTTGGACCACTGTAATGTTTTTGATTTCATTTCTAATATTTATGTTAATATTTTGTTTTATTTTGCATTTTTGCTGGCCACATACTTTGCAATTAAACTATATAGAGTATTTGTTCACATCATCACAAGAAGCCATCATTTCCTATCTTGTATTCACTATTTGAAAGAAATGGCTGGAACTGCTAATTTCATTTTTAGCAATATAGTGTTACTGGAGAACATGCACTCCTTACAACAGTAAGTGAATTAGCCAGATACTATTTATGAGCTTACATTTTATTCTTCTACCCAACACACACATGAATGGCTGTGTACAGTAAGATGTCTGTGCAATAACTTTTTGCTTATTCAACTACTTTGTCTGCACACAGACAATAAACAAGGTAAGAACTTTCCAAAAATTACTGCTACTTAATTGCTTTCACATGTTATTACCTATTCTGCACATTATAAGATTTTTGCAGAAGTCTGTTGTTTCTTCATTGGTGAACCTTTGGTCTTGCATTTAATTGTTAGAAGAGTCAAATATTCTAACACAAACCAAAAGTTTACTCAGACATATTTTAATTTTCTTCTTTCTCATTAAAGAAATTGGTTAGGAAATATGTTAACATGGGATTCGCACATCACCAGTATTTGCAACAAGTAAGCTAAAAGATGGAAATTAATCATTTCTTCACACTAGCCCTACATAGGCTGAGGTTTTTGATAGATAGAATCAACATGAAAAATTCAATGCCATGGCCAAAATTTGAACCACAGATCTCCTGGTTTCCGTCCAGTCACTCTTACCCATTGAGCTACCATGGCCAACTTGCTATCATGACAAATTCTCCATTTGACTCATATTTCCCCGGTAAACCACTAGGGGCTCTCGCATTCGAGATACACCGTTTGTGGCGACTTACTTTCTAAGTACTTGAGTCCAGGATTCATCATTTAACACTTATTATTTTAGTTAATTGATGGAAATTAATCATTTCTTCACACTAGCTGTACATAGGCTAAGGTTTTTGATAGATCCGTGGTTCAAATCCCAGCCATGACACTGAATTTTTCACGTTGATTCTATCTATCAAACACCTTAGCCTATGTACAGCTAGTGTAAAGAAATGATTAATTTCCATCAATTAACTAAAATAATAAGAGTTAATGATGAAGCCTGGACTCAAGTACTTACGATAGTAAGTCGCCACAAACGGTGTATCTTGAATGCGAGAGCTCCTTGTGGTTTACCAAGGAAATATACGAGTCAAATGAAGAATTTAATTATTAAATTTTAGATGAGTCGTATTTTTTACACAGTTAAATCTCGAAGAATTTAATGTTATGACGGCAAGTTGGCCATGGTAGTTCAATGGGTAAGAGCGACTGGACGGAAACCAGGAGATCCGTGGTTCAAATTCCGGCCATGGCATTGAATTTTTCATGTTGATTCTATCACGCTAGCTAAAAGCTTGTTTTATTTTAAGGCGACTTGCTATTTAAACATAGATTCTCTAATAAATATATATTATGGCTTATTTCATTCAAATATTAATTATGGCATAGCATTGTCAAAGGGTTCTGCAAAGAATAATGGATCGAATCTTAAAATTACAAAAGAGCTCTGCGAAGTATTTATGAAATAAAGAAAATAGATTTGTGCAGAGAATGTTTCTTCAAAGTGGAAAAATGACAGTACATTGCCTATATATTTACAGAACCATTCTTCTTGTTAAGGATAAAAATACCAAAAAGACATTATTGAAATACCAGAAACAAACAAGACTACTTCAGAAACAGAGTTAATAAAAAACTAAGTGAAAATAATCCCTTTACTAAAGGAATAATTTTATATAATAAATTACCCCGGCAATTAAAGGCACTGGAAGGTTTAGCTTTTAAAACGACCATAAAAATTTATTTTATAAAACATATTATATATTGCATGGAAGTATATTAGAAAATATGATTGACATATATCATTTTGTGGAATGTGTAAAAATAATTTTTGTATGTGCTAGTTTTAATTATTTATTGCAAAATTGCTAACCCTTGTAATAGAATTTATTATTTTGTTATAATTTTGTGTAAATTTAAGTTTACTAAATTTGTAAATATCCATGTGATTACATTCTTTTAAATTGTAAATATTGTATCAAATCTGAATCATGTGTTCAATAGCATGTTTTCAAGGACAAAATAAAAATTGAATTCTTAAATATTGGTTGAAATCAAAATAATGGAAAAATATGTAATAAACTAAAATCTTCCACTATGACTAGCTGAACTGTTCTGTAGGTATTACTTACCAATCACTCTGCCCACGAACTTGAAGTACAAGAGATGGTTAGGATTACAATGTGAAGATGGATTGATCATGTATGTAACACGGTCTCCAGGAGAAGTTGTAAACAGTGCATACATGGGATTGAAGATCTCCCGTGAAATTATCACATACCATTCACGCAGTAATCCACCAGCATCTTGGCCTTCTTCCCCTAGACAAAAGGAAACAATTTGTTATATCTCACACACTTTTAACTAGAAGAAAAAATTATAGATTCCTTCCCAAAGAATTGCAGATTTAAAGCATGTGATGCAGGAATTAATATTTGCCTATTCTGTGTATTATAAAATTGGGAGCATCTGTTATGGCAGCAACAACCATGGTTGACATCATTGATTTATTACTTTCCACTGCTCTGCCGCATGCTTTAAGTGCACAATGTCTTTTTGCTTTACCAAATGGTATCTAATGCTGCTAATACTCTATAAATTTAATATTTAAACAATTTAAACTATTTTGTAAGCAACAATTGCCGATAGTAGCACAATGAAAATTTAATATCTAAGTAATAGCCAGTAGGTTATGTTGATTAAAGTTCAAAGGAGCAGTCCACAAAAACCCAAATTAACTTTGAAAAGAAAGGCCATGAGATTATAACATAACAGGATTTCTAGATCTTAATGATTCCATGAACATATGACATTGTGGCAGAGAGCACAATTAATGCTGTGACTGCAGCAAAGAGCAGCACAGTAATATGACATACCACTGTTTCTTGTGTAAATTTCTTTAGTGGCTAACAAATAATAATAATAATAATAATAATAATAATAATAATAATGGCCCTGATCACTTAATCATCAGTTTTGTTTTTACAAACTTATAAACGTGTCCTGAGCATTAACTACACATGGTTGGTATAATTTTGTTCACAACCTCCCCCGTTCTTGTGTACACTTGTGTGTTAGTCATATTTACATTTTTTTTTTTCATTTCTTTCTTTTTCTTGGGCACATACACATATATGAAACTTTCTTTTCGTTAGTCTTCAGCTCCTTCAGCGATTCTCTTTTTATCTCATCATGGTGGCAAAACAATGTCCTTTCATGGTTCTCTAAGTTTTGGAGTGAGTGATTGAGTGGTGTTTTAGGGCCCCGTCGACGAGGTCATTTGGGCCCGTCTAAGTCTTGGAAATAGAAAGAAGTTACAGGGGGCCATGTCTGGGAATTCAGTGGCTGATGCAAAATAACTGTTTTGTTTTTTGCCTAAGAATCATGAAGCATTGAGGTGAGAGCAGGAACATTACCATGATGCAATTTCTTCGTCTGTTTTGCCATAATTTTGGTCAATCTCTCTGCTCATTATTAGATGATTTTCCAGAACCATTTTCCTTACTTCTTCCATATAGTTGTCAGTAATTTTGTCCAGAGCAGTTATCTTCGTCTTTTCAACCCTAACATTTATACCACTTGTAAACTATTCTTACTCATAGAAGATTTGCCAAAAGCCACGGTCAACGTTTCTGATGTGATGTATTTTATTCCATTTTTCCAGCAAAATTTAATGTAAATTAAGTAAAAATTAAAAGAAGCTGAAAATGCAAATTTACAACTGGAACATATAACCAACACAATAAACAAGTTTTGAAAATCTTGAAGTATAAAGCCCGTGAAATTAAATTCCCATTGTGTTTTGATCACATTTTGTGTAAACACAGTTTTCTGTTATGAGTTTTGCTTTAATTTCTGATTCCATCATAATTTGATTTGACTGTTAGCTGTATTTGTATTCAGTGTAACCATTTAAAGTTTTGCACAGTATTTTAACTTGTTCTTGGGCTGTCAGTAATAAAAATAATAATAATAATAATAATAATAATAATAATAATAATAATAATAATAATTTTATTGTCGTTGAGCTTTACAGCAATGGACAACGTCAGAAGATACAATACAAATTACAACAATATGATACAGAGTATGTACAAAGTCGAGCTTAAAAGCAATTGATGCCAGAAGATAACAAGTATTACTATACAATCTTTCTATTCTATTTTACAGGATATATACAAATGAGAAAATAATGTTCAGTGAATAAGTGACACTATTTACAACTGAGATGCATTTTCAAAAAATTCCTGTAAGGAGTAGAATGGGTTGACTAATAATCTGACATAAAGCCTATGTTCAAAGCTGTTATTTGGCAGTTGAGTTACATAATCTGGAAGTGCATTATACATTCTTATACCTAATATTTCAAAACTATTATGTGATTTTGTAAGCCTATGATAAGGTGTATCAATTTGGTTTGTATACCTAGTATTATATCGTATTTATGGATATCTTGTCTATAGTTGTAATCAGATAAATTCTTTTATATATAAATTAGGACGGTATAGATGTATAAGTTTACTACTGTCATTATTCTTAATTTAATGAATAATGACTTAAAATGTGCAAATTTGTCTGTATCAGATATAATACGGATAATCCTCTGCAATAATAGGATATTACTAACATGGCTACTATTACCCGAAAGTAAGATACCATATAATATAATGCTATGAAAAAAAGCAAAGTAAGCAGATCTAATATATGTATTCGGTACACAGCTTTTTAAGTTTTTGACAAGATATATAACTCTTGTGAGCCTCGTAGTGATATAATTAATATGTGGTTCCCAGAAGATAATATGAGAATAAGGGCGCTCAACTGCAGCGGTCATCAGCACCCTTACAAAAAACTAATTCATGGAAATAGCCAAATATAAATTACTCAAAAATTCTGAAAACAAAATGACAAAAATAAATACGCCAAGTAGATAAAAACAATTAAAAACTATAAGTACCAAAATGCATAAAAATTACTACTTTCAATATCAACTTGCCAGGACAAAAGCTACCTGTCCAGTGGTGGTCGAACCATTTTGTTCCTTTTCTTTGAGGCACGGCTAGGGCTTTCAGCAGGTCTTTCCTGCCTTTTCCTCACTGTCGTTTGGGCACTGAGGACAGGATCCACCCGCTCCACATCGTCAATGGAAGAGGACGGCTTACGCACTGGTGACTTCGATCCAGTCTCTCGACAGGATCGGAAACTGCGACCGGCAAATATGAAAGTTGCCGATCGGCATCCTCTCCAGATGAGTCCTCAGATGTTGTGGACGGAGATGTTCGTGGACTTTTGTGCTGGATAGCTCTTCTTTCCCTAGACTTACTATTTACCTTGAGAAAGTCCGTTCTCTCATAAGTGGTCTTAAATTTCCTTAGCGATACATTATATACTACCGGTTCACATGCACTTGAAGTGGATGCTTTCGGCAGTGACTTGGCTGAATCCTTCTTCTTAGGACTGGACTTGGTTGGCACGCTCACTGTTGTTCGTGTTGGTGTTTGTTGCTTTGGCTGTGATCTTGGTGTAATTGATCTTTCGGATACTACTTCCCCATTTACTTTGCAAGTTTGTGTTGCGATTTCACATCTAGGTACCGGCTCAGCTGCAACTGCACTATAAGTAATGGTTCTAGATACAGAAGCCTGGCGAATATGCAAGAGTTTCCGGGCTTCCACGAAGGACACCCTCTCTCTTATCCGGATCTCTTGGATCGCCTTGTCTTCCATAAAACGGGGACATTCTCTGGTGATTGCTGAGTGATTACCACTGCAGTTAACACACTTTGCGGGTGAAGTGCATGCATTGTCATGCTTGACTTCCCCGCAGTCAACGCAAGTGGCAACTCCATTACACGAATCACTTGTGTGGCCAAAGCGCTGGTATTTATAACACCTCAGTGGATTAGGTATATACTGCCTCACTTCAATAGCTTCATACCCTGCCTTAATCCTTTTTGGGAGTTCTACCCGATCAAAGGTAAGAAACAGGGTACGAGTGGGCACTAGTTCACCTCATTCTTTGCGGTGAACTCGATATACATTAGTCACACCTTGTTCCGCCAAGTTTTGCTGAATCTCCTCATTGCACATACCATCCAATGTGCTGGTGTTTACAACATCACGCGAGGAGTTCAGGGTCCTATGCAATTCAATGTGCACCGGATAGCTCGCAAGCATATTGGCTTTCAAGATTTTAGTGGCCTGAGTCGAAGAAACTGCATCGACCAGGAGCGTGCCATTGCGAGATCTAGTACATGCCTTCACAGAACCAGCAATACTATCTAAGCCCTTCTGAATAACAGATTCACGGTGCTAAACTTCCGACCTTCCTCAGTTCCGTAAATAAGTAGCGAGGACCACAAGATTCAACTACTTCTTTTCCACTTTTGTTAAAATTTTTGTTATTAAATTTTGCCACAGAAAATGGATTAGGATTCATCCCCCAGTGCTCCCCACCCACCACAGAGCCAAACAAGTGGTCACTTCACTGGGATGACAGGGCTACACAGGGGATATAGCGAGCTTGCCGTCTCACTCACCCTGGAGTTTGGTACAATACCTAGTCCTGGCCGATTGATTAGGGGTGGGTTAGTCCCTAACCTCCCGTTTAGGCGAAGCAGAAGCCAAAGTAGTGTATTAGAAATGCGCACCCTCCCCGAATTCAGAAGAACACTGTTACGAGCTCAGATACGCATCCGTCAACCACCAGAACAAACCTTTCCACCGACACGGGTCTCCACGCACGGCCTACATGTGGGTGGGCCTGTTGACCATCTCCGTCAACCACGAAGAGGAGCCCACACGAGGGAGACTGTTGGCTTGGGACCCCGGGTGCGCCAAACCTGCACCTACCGAAGTAGGCCCCTGGGGGGCGAAATTTCAAGCAGAGGAACCATGCGTATTTTTAATATTTCACGTATTTGCATATTTCAGGAACCAGTAGCCATACTATTATAATAGCGATAATAATAGAACTAATGAACACTAAAAATCTGAATTCACGCACGCAAAATATAGCAAAGAAAGTTCACCAGTGCAAGCAGCTAAAGCCATGTGGCTCAAATTTAAGCTGACAACACAGTGTTGGGTTCGGAAGCCATGCCTAGCAGCGACAATGCTGATTGGCGCTAGCAGACAGTTTTAACTTCCTGACCACAACACCGGATGTAGAGACTCACAGTACTACCAACAGATGCAGTTAGTGTGTGTGAACGAAATATTCAAATAGATTGGTGTTGTAATACATATTTTGCATGATAATGAAATTGCAAGTTGGATTTCAGTGTTTTAAAGCTAATATAGTACTATATTTTCATTCTAAAGATAATTTTGAGGATATGTTTTCAATTGCTCTTTACTGTATGTTGGTACTATTAACCTTCCCCCCTCCTTTTTTGCAGTTGCAAAACATCAGAGCCAGAGGTACAACGGCCGGACTGTATAAGCTGATGTCTTATTTGGCCCATCCAGCTCTTTGGTGAATGCACTTCTCCTGAATATCTAAGCAATCTTTCAGAATATGCCCCTGCAGTAAGAACCCTCGTACACTCACTTTGCCTAATTCTACCATAGCTTCTTCCCCAGCCGAATTATATGGAACTCTTATGATCATATTGCAAAACATTCTCAGTATACTATCCATCTTTTCCCGACCTTCCCCTGCACCCCATATCAATACCATACATCCATCTTGACTCTACTAAAGCTTTATTATGTTCCAACCATGTTACATTTATTGTTTGTGCTATGTACAAACATTTACTAACCATCTTCAAAGCCAATTTTCCTTTCACCAAGGCCATTTCTTTATGCTTCCCTCCTGTGCTGTTAAGCTTTATCCCCAAATAAATAAAATCCCTCACGATTTGAATTTCCTTACCTTTAAATAGCCAACGCTCATCTTTTCTTAATGTGCTACCTTGTTTAAATACAATAAGCTTGGTCTTATCAATGTTGACTTTAAGCCCCCACTTATCAGAATACCTTTCAATATCATTTATTGAGTTTCTTAGGCCTATCACTGTATAGGAATGCACCAACAGATCATCTGCATATAACAGCCCTGGGATTTCTCTATTTTTAATTATTGGCATATGCTTATTAACTGCCTTCACTCTAACACATTATCCATAAATAAATTTAACAATATAGGGCTGAATTTACAACCCTGCCAAAGGCCTCTATCTTGTTCCACCTCCTCTGTAACTTCTCCCAACTGCACTTTAATACAAAATGAATTTTGTTTATACAATTCCTTTAAAGTCCTCACAATCCCTATACTTAATCCCTTCTTTAACAATTTATACCATAATGCTTCTCTAGTTATATTATCATAAGCTTTCTCTAACTCCACAAACATTGTGTATAGCCTGCCACGCTTCTTGTTTGCATATTTATCTACCACTGTGTTCAAAATCAAAACATTATCTACTGTTCTTCCCTTTCTAAATCCTGACTGATATGGAGACACTAAATAATACGTTTCTGACCAGGTTTGAATTCTCTCACAAAGGAAACCAGTAAATATTTTCCCAAAGTTAGACAGTGCAATCCCCCCTGTAACTATTGGGATTATCCATATTACCTTTTCCTTTATATATTGGGTGTATAACAGCTACTTGCCAGCTTTTCGGTATACCATTACTCTCCTTAATTTCATTCAACAATGTTGTTAAACACTGAAGCCTATCTGTATTCTCTACCCACACATGGTAAAATTCTGATGGTAACCCATCCCACTGTTTTACCTTTCTTAAGATTTCGTACTTGTCTTAACACTTTCCCTTCTGGAAATGGAATATCCAATTCCTCTATATACTGATTTTCAATTCCAAAACTCTGTTTATACATCATCTCTGCTTTAATCTCAAACAATTTTTGAAAATGCTCCACCCATACTCTTGATGTGACTTGTACTGACTTCACATGACCTCGAGAGCAACTTCTGATAACCTCCCAAATCTGATGAGCCTTACCTAAACTAATTTGCCTTTCAATTTCCTTGCCCCCATTTCGACTTTTTCTCTTTCAATAACTCCCTATACTGAGCTCGCAAGTCCAAAACCATTGACCTCTCTTCTTGCCCATTCCTCTCTCTCCACTTAATTACAGCTTCCTTTAACTCCTTTCAAATTCCTACACTCCTCATAAAAGCAATCATTATATTTCCTACCAACCCTTTTATTTGTTAACTTCATGTTATCACCAGCCCACCTTAAAATAAAATCCAAAATATTCAGTGCATACCCCACACTGTGCTCTATCACCATTGCATTAATACCATGGATGTACAACCCTCCCATTTCTGAGTCAATAATACTCCTGAATTCATCTCCTCTATCATTCCATTTAAAACTCTCAATTTCCACTGCATACATCATTAGCTACATTAATGCCTCTTTCTTAACACCTATGTTAACTTCAACAATTATTGGAAAATGAGCACTATTACCTACTACATTCACCACTTTAAAATTGCATACTATATCCCCCAACACCACATCACACAAACCATAATCCACCACACTCTGCCCATTAGCACTCAAGAGTATATTCACCCTGGGTATCCTCTCCCCAACACTCATTCAAAATCGTAAAATCTTACAAAATTCATTTAACTTCAACCCCTCCTCATTTATCACTGTCTTTACTACTTCTTTCAAAATCCTTAAATTCACATTCACTAATTTCACCTCCTCTTGCTTGTAAACACCCTGTTCTTCCATTATAAATTCTAGCATTGGATATTCTTCCCTTATTTCATTCATTTCCCCCTCTATTTGATGGAAGAGATTAGGATTATGAAAGCGCTTCTTGGTGGGTTGTATACAATTGCTGAAATTTCTTCAATTACTACCCACATAATTTCATTAATTCTTGACTTTCTTTCCTTAATTATATTAGCCCACTCATGAGCTAAATATAATCCCATCCCCCCGAACATCCTACCATTAGACCTCCCTTTCACTCCTTGCTTCCTTATAAACTCAAATCCCTGTACTTTAACGTCATCGTCATCACGAATCCACGTTTCCACTACTGCTAAAAATTGCACTGCTTTTAGAAAGCTCCAAATATAACCTAGACTTAGACTTCTCTTCAAGCCCTCGCAATTCCAGCATCCCAGCCTCACACTCCTATCCCCTCCTTCTGTGCCCTATTGTGAACCGCTTCTATACCTAAAACTTTGTAGTCTTATGGCTTCAACTGGATACCCGATTCTTTCCCTTTTATTTCACCACCAACTTCCGCGCGCACATAGTGACCCACACCGGCACTTTCAATCACCACAATGCTTCCACGTGGTGTTGACACTATGCTAGAAGAATCAGATGCTGAAGCGTAATGCTGCCCTCTCTCCCCTCTTCCTTCATCAGTCAGCTGGCTTGCAATGACATCGCTCTCCTTCGCTGACCTTCTGTCACGTAATGTCAACACATGCCGCTCTCTCGTTTGACCTTGGTCGCTGTGCGACTCTCTTCTCCATATATCAACATGCTCGCCCGTCACTTCCTCCTACTTTGGACTTCCTCCCATTTCTTGCTGAGGCGTTAATTCTGGATCCTGCCTTAGCCTTATCGTCCTGTTTGAATTCTCTGCTAATCTGCTCGCAGTGTTTATTACGTCCCTTTTGCCAACATCCAACACTTCCTCTCCATCTATCCAAAGTTTCATATTCCTAATGACGACTCTCTTGCCTCTAGCTCTAGCTTCTTTCCTTTGCAGAATTAATTCCCTTTTCTTTACTCTTTGGCTATAGGTTAAATCTTTGTTAATAAATATTTTACTCTCCAGCTTTTTTGCATTTTTTAAAAATATCATATCGTCTGCATGGATGCAAACTGCACAACTATCATCCTCTCCCCAATCTTTCTTCCCAGTCTAAAAGCTTCTACTATTTCCCATCCTTTTAACTCCCTGTCTAATTTACCTCTGAGGATTAGTTCCACTTCCTCCACAGGCCATATCCCTCTTCTTTCTTTTACTCCTGTAAAGACCAGATTGAATCTTCTGCTTCTCTCTTCTAGTACTTAAGACTCTTGATTTCAAACCTTCCATCTCTTGCCATATGTTGAACTCTTTCCTTAGTTTCTTCTTTTATTTCTTCTGCTATCCAAACCATCTTATTACTCAACTGCTGCTCCATTGAATCTAATTTGGTTAAAAATTTTTTCCCAAACTTCCTGCCCCAGGATTTATTTCTACTCTTCCAATTATAAGATGTATTAGAATTACACACTCCAGAACAACCACATTACTCTTTTCTCCCATTTCTTCCTTCCTTAAACCTTTTATATGTCTTGCACTGAAAAGACCAATTTTTGCCCAATATATAGTCAGCTCCACACCTATGGCTCCTTGAGACACTCTTGCATTCAAATTCCTAGCTCTCTCACCACATGTCCTACCACTTCCACTGATAGCTTAGCACTCCGAGAATGTTATATGTAAGTAGAAGGTTCTTTTCCACAGAAGAAAGGCAATAGGTAATACTATTAGTACAATAATTTTGAGTTGGAAAAATTGGTATATGAGGAAGAATGTTGCATACTGTAAATGAAATGGTGGATTCAAGCATGAGAATGACAACAAATGATTAAATCTTTAAATAAAAGCAGGAACAGGAACATGATAATTTACTGACCCTTGAAAGAAAATGTAGTTAGTTTTTTATTTTGTGCAAAATGCATCTTAACTAAGGCTGAAGAATTTAATGCCGCAGCCAGGATTTGAACCGTGGATCTCCTGGTTTCCGTCCAAGTGCTCTTAACAATTGCGCTACCATGGCAACATGTCAGCATTAAATTCTCCAACTGACTCATTTTTCCTGGTGAATCACTAGCAGATCTCATATACAATGAGATACATACCCTTTTGACAGCTTATTATGCTGCAAGTACTTAAGCACTAGGCTTCTTTAACTGGGAGATAGGGAGATTCGTGGTTCAAATCCTAGCTATTGCATTGAATTTTTGTCAGTATGACTACCTATCCAAACCTTGCCATATACACTGCTAGTGTGGAAGAACAATTAATTTCTATTAATTAATGGAGAAACTTTCTTTTGTGCGAAGCGAGAATATTTTCTAAGTCCCAAAGGTACACTAAAATGTAAAGAAATTATATTAAAAATTATGGTTGTATACAAAAACATCAAAAAGGGTGAAGGACTTAGAAAAACATCGCCGCATCGCATATTAGAAAGAAGAGCCCAATTAACTTAGTATCTTAACTGCTTATAAGGGTTTGTAGGCAACTTTCATTTATATGTTAATAATAAAACAATGTGTATATTTTAGTTATAATTAAATATGCTTTCCTAAAAATAAAAAACTATAAAATTGGTTTTACTAGCTAATGTACAGTTCATTTGGGTTTCTTGGAAAAAAAAAAAAAAAAAAAAAAAAAAAAAAAAAATATATATATATATATATATATATATATATATATATGAAATAAATTATATACAAAATTATTTGGGGAAGTCTTCAATTATGTTATGGAAACATTAAAAATTTGACTCCAAATTTACATACAATAGGAAAACTCCTATTACAAACATCTGTGTAGCACATAGAAACAAATGAAAAGATATGAAATGAACCATCCTTGCAAACCTAATATTGGTGTGAAGATGAAACCGAAATGAAAATTTCGATGAACTCTGAAAACTTTTCAGGTTTTCTCCAAAATGAAGAAATTGTATGTAGCATAAACCATAGATTCACGTTAAAATATTCCAAAGCAGTGCCAAAGAAATCAGATACCAAGGATCTGTAGAAGTGATGTATAACAGTCAGAATTCTGTAGTAAAATGAAAAGGAAGAGAAATTGTAATTACAATTGGTGGAAGAAACAGACACTGCTTTAATAAAATTTAACAATGCTACTGAAATACAGTATAGATATTTTGAGCCAATTTTCATTAACTTGTGTGGTACAATTTATTTACACTAGCATTCTGTCCTCAAAGATACTGGTACAACTACAGACCAAGAATGCGCTTAAATACAAGTGTTATGTAAGTAGAATTTATTAACATGTAAAAGAACTACTCCACTTTAAATTTTGGCACACTGATCAACCTAATAAAATATTCTAGTTCTTTATAGAAAAACTGAAACTGTAACATAACAAAAACTGAACAATCTTTCTTCTGTCCTTTTCTTTTAATATATACACAATTTTGTGATAAGCCAATTAATGTATAACATTAATTAAATAATCAGTACTCAAAGCAAGCTTGGCACTATAGTGAAATAATGAAGAGCTAACAGTATGAGAAAGCTTAGGAAATAACAGGTTTATCCTCTCCCAAATAAATTTTATGGTGGACTGAAAACAATTTGATTCTATAATTCCCATGTTTTGCAGAAAAAGCTGGCAAGTGGAACTGTAAAACAGAACACGTGGTTGAAATCACATTTCTCAATACAACCACAAAGTGGCTATTGAATTAAAAATTTTCAATTGTAAAAGTGATTAGCAAGTCCTTACCTTCAAATACAATGTAAAATCGATTCTTCCATTCATCTGCAGGACGCCTGTGAAGTTCACGGAATGAATCTTCAAATACATTATTACGTCTCACATGAACTGCTAATTCTTCTCTACGAATACCTTCATCCATTCGTTCTAGTTCTGAACGGAAATATCGTCGCTTCACATCGAAGTCCAGTACTCGTGTATGATCCACCAGTACAGCAAAAGGTCCATCTGCCAAATGTGTAGTTGACTGGCGCAAAATTTGATTCAGTACTGTGCGATGCATTTCTGTACAACAGAAGAACACAACCAAAACATTATAATAAACTATCATTGTTTAAAAAAGTTGAAGATATAGTAATCTCTTGAATTATGAATGTGACTCGCACCTGCTTCTGGAACAAGTGACCCAGGATGATGATTTATATATAAGGGCACTCAACTGCTCAGTTATCAGAGCCCTTATATAAAAAAAAGCACAATTGGGGGAAAAAAACCCCCAATGAACAGCTATATATATAACATTTAATAAAGCACTAAAAGGCATACAATAAGACCGTTTTCAATATTAACATTGCATAACAAAAACTACCTGCCCAGCGGTGGTTGAATCAATTTGTTCCCCCCTTTTTTTTGGGGGCGGGGGGGGGGGGGGGGGGGGGAACATTTTCAGCAGGTTTATCCTGCCTTTTTTTTTTTGGTCATTCTGGCAGTGAGAACAGGATCTTCCTGCTCCAAACCCTCAATGGAGGAACGCCTTCTTACAGATAATTTCGATTCGAGGCTTTCGAACCTATCAGAAACTGCGATCAGCAAAGACCAGAGTTGCCGATCTGAGTCCTCTCCAGATATTCTTGGAGGAGATGGTCGTGGACTTTTACACTAGTTTTTCTTGGTACTAGCCTTCTTATTCTCCCTGAGGAAGTCGGTTCTTTCATATGAGGCCTTGAACTTTCTGGGCAATGCATTATATACTACTGGTTCAAATGGTCTTGAAGTAGATGTTTTCTGCGGTGACTTGGCTGGAACGATCTTCATAGGAGTGGACTTGATAGGTGTGCTCACTTTTGTTTGTGATGGTATCTGTTGCTTTAGCTGTGATCTTGGTGTAACTGTTCTTTCGGATATTACCGCTCTGTTTATGTTGCTAGTTTGTGTTGTGATTTCACGTCTAGCTACCAGCTTAGCTGCAACTGCACTAATAGTTAACGGTCCTAGGTACAGAAGGCTGACGAATACGCAGCAGTTTCCGGGCTTCCAAGAAGAATACCCTCTCTCTTACCCGGATCTTTTGGATCACCTTATCTTCCATAAAACGGGGACATTCTCTGGAGTTAGCTGAGTGATTACCACTGCAGTTAACACAAGTTGCGGGTGAAGTGCATGCATTGTCATGCTTGATTTCCCCGCAGGCAACGCAAGTGGCAACTCCATTACATGAATCACTTGTGTGGCCAAAGCGCTGGCATTTATAACACCTCAATGGATTGGGTATATACTGCTTCACTTCAATAGCTTCATACCCTGCCTTAATCCTTCTCGGTAGATCTACCCGATCAAAGGTAAGAAACAGGGTACGAGTGGGCACTAGTTCACCTTGTTCTTTGCGGTGAACTCGATACACACTTATAACACCTTGTTCCGCCCAGTTTTCCTGAATCTCCTCATTGGACATACCATCCAATGCGCTGGTATTTACAACACCACGCGAGGAGTTCAGGGTCCTATGCAAATCAATGCGCACCGGATAGCTCACAAGCATATTGGCTTTCAAGATTTTTGCAGCCTACATTGGAGAAACTGCTTTGACCAGGAGCATGCCATTGCGAGATCGAGTACATGACTTTACACAACCGGCAATATTATCTAAACCCTTCTGAATTATGAGCAGGTTCACGGTAGTAAACTTTCGACCTTCCTCAGTTCTACAGATAACTAAATAGCGAGGACCACAAGACTCAACTATTTCTTTTCCACATTTAATTTTAGTGTTTGCCATAAAAAATTTAATGTGCCAAAGTAGTGTAGTGTATTAGAAATGCACACCCTCCCCGAATTCAGAAAAACAGTGGTACGAGCTCAGATACGCATCCCTCAACCACCAGGACAAACCTTTCCACCGACACGGGTCTCCACGCACAGCCTACATGTGGGTGGGTGTTTTGTCTGGCACCTCACCACTAAGAGTAACCCACATCGAGGGTGTCAGTTTGGCTCGGGACCCCGGGATCGCCAATTCCTGTACCTACCATAGTAGGCCCCTGGGGGAACATGACATGTAGATGGAGCACTGGTGAAATGAGGTGGCGGGGGAAACTGAAGATTTCGGAGAAATCCTGCCACAGCACCGTGTTGTCCACCACAACATACACTTGCTGGTGACCAGAGGTTCTCAAACCTGCACTTTAAATCACGATACTGGAAGATGGCATAGATACCAGAGACATGGATAAGAACATGTTATCAACAGGCCAAGGGCTTTGGCACAGGTAGGCGATTGGGTCCTTCTGGTATCAGTAATTAACCACTGCAACAATATTCTGCTAATTCAATGGCTGTCATGAGCTTAGATAGGTAATCGTACATTATCATATTCACTCAAAACTTTTGGATAAAGTCACCCCTGCTTCTGCTGTTGCATAATTTTCCTGTTCTTCTCACTCCGCTCACCCTCATCACAAACATATGCACCTCTTGCTTCATTGTACACTTCACCCCTACCATAATTCAATGAGTGCAAATGCTGCTTTTTAATTCCTCACTCTAGCCAGTATAAGCTACTCCAGAAGTATTGGTAACTAATTACAGATTATGGCTAGTGCTTCAATTATTACAGCTTGTTCAAGAATAAAAATATGCTTGAATATTTTAATGCATAATGCAAGAAAATGATACTTACCTGCAAAGCGTAGGAACTTCTGCTGATCTGGAGGAAGTGCTACAGGAGATGGTGCTGCTTCCCAATTAAAGTTGAGCTGAACAGAACTAGAAGCTTGGGCTGCATTGCTGCTTTCAGAGTCTGGTTGAAGGGGTGAAACTGGCACAACTTCTGGCTGGATTAATGCAACTTCACCTTGTGGAGGTTGCCTGTTTTCTGATTCTGAAGCAGTTCTCTGACCATTCCCTTGTTCATGATCACGATATCGTTCACGTTCGCGTTCACGTTCATCACTTGCCAATTTATGCTCTTCTGCAGAGGTTGCATGTACCAAGAAGAAAGCTTCCACAGCCGGCTGTAAAAAGGTAAACAAATGCAAATCATACAAAGTTGCAGTACGCCAAAGTGTTCAAATGACAGCAAATGTAAGTTGCAATGGTTAAGAAAAGAAAAGAATAACCTTGAGTATATACAAGGTGTGATAAAAAAATAACAGCAATGTTTTTAATTTTGCGACCTTTATTCATTAAATTTTCAAAACTTTTTCATTACCTTGTCGGTGCACATGTTCCTGATGTATTTTCAGTTGTTTTGGAAGTTTAGTTTATTGTTGACATTCCAAAAGGTTATGATTTAAAAAATGGAAAATATGCATGCATTTATGACCTCAAAATAGCTTATTTATGACCTCAAAATAGCTTATTTATGACCTCAAAATAGCTTAAATATGACCTAAAAAACAAAAACCATAACCTTTATAATTTAATGAATTTATTAATCATATTATATTAACAATTAAACTTTAATTAACAATCATTTTAGTCGTTTCTGCAGAAAAAAAAAATTTTTGTACTTCTTAAATCATCACTTTATGGAATCTAAGTTTAAAATATCCTACATCAGAGACGAATAATTATTGTAACGTAAGTACTTAAGGGAAATAAAATATTAATGTCTGGGGGTTAGTTTTCATCAGCAACAAAATTACACTGAATGACAATGTGCATTTTTAGGTTGTCAAACTGGAAGCCTCTAACTACTGTCAGACAGAATGTTCTTATATCTGGAGAAACTAAGTTCCACATCACATGAGGTTATAGGAGCATACTTGAAATCAGCTAATTCATCTGAGGAAAATTCCGACTCCGAATCTTCAAACTTTGCTTCAAGCGCACCTGTACAACTGTTTGCTACCTGCTAAAGGAACCTTCAAAAAACAAGTGGACAGTGCTGCTGGCGGCTTTTATACAGACATAATGTTGGTTTATTTTATTTCTAATGGTTGCTGACTACACTACAATAATCCCAAAATATGACTATCATAGAAATAAGCATAAATATGACCAAGATCTGAATAAGTGAGAAATGTAACCTTTAAGACCCAATAAAAATTGCATAATTTTCATCAGAAGACATGTATATATGTTTTTACTTGACACTCAGATTATAGGCTTCATTAAAAATATGTCATAGGAATCCAACCTTTGGTTATGAGTGTTTTTGAGTGCTTGGCACATTTTTACACGAACTGCATTAAATTTTGCTTAAAAAATGGAATAAACTGCAACACCACAATTGAAAGGTTGACTGTGGCTTTTCACAATCTGCTTTAAGGAAAACAAGAGAATACGAGTGGTAGAAATGTTTCAAACAGGGTAGAGAAGATTAAGACAACTGGTGGTGGTGGTGCAGGAGGCACAGCTTTAGGGCACACAATAGTCCACTAAGTTTATTAGAGCCCAAACAAGACTAGGATTTAAATAATGAACACATTGTGACGTAAGCACTGTAATGAACATCATTATTGGTTGCCATGTATGCATGTACGTATATTTGTAATTACTCAGAACTGAAATGTACACGTTTGACATAACGTGATATAAGAATTTGAATAAGCAATGGTGTTTGTTAAATTCGAGACAGAGCATACAGTACACCTCATGCTGATGTGTAGAATGCTGTATCTGCACAACTCTAGTTGTCATATTATGTTTGTTTTGAATGGTTCATAATTTGTTTACTCTAAAGAGTCATAGCAGTAATATTCAGTTCTACCATTTTAAAACCAGGGAAAAGCTGTATCAGCTGGATCAACTTGCAATTGAAATGAAACATGAGGTAACCGACTTCCTTCTTACCACTGCCAGTACAATCCAACTGAAGAAAATGTGGACTGAAATTACTTTAACTGACCGACGTTGAATGATTTATTCACAAAGAAATTGACAAGATAACACAAGACTGGCAAAACTGCGTGAGACATGCATATAAGCTAATCTCTGTTTCATATAACCTTGTCCCACTGACATGTATCACTCTGCACGCAACTACCTTCACCCTCACCCTAATTGGCTAATGCTTTCACACCATAGACCAGAGGCGATGCCTTCCCGTCACAGTTACCTGCAGTAAACGTCATAACAATTGCCAGGAAGATAGACAAAATCGTACAAATAAGGATATGAAGGCATGCAAAAGTACAAGTTTATATTGAAATTGAACTCAGCCTTTGGCGTTTTCTTCTGGGATTCTTTAAACCAGCACACATACCTTGCAAAACTGCTTGTCTTTCAGTCTTAAAAGTTTTGTCACGCCATACTTTACTTGCGTGTGTCCTTCATTCACCCAAGTATCGTCAAGGTAGTATATTTTGCGATTTGTATCCCGGTACAGTCTGATTGTCCTTACATAACGTCTTCGCCACACAGCAATGTCGCCTGTCTCTTAGCACATTTTTCTTGCCCCCTTTTTTCATTCACAAACCCCAGCTGTCTAAGCAATCTATACAGACTAGATCTGCTGAAATTGGTATATCCGCATCCTCATTTCCAGAGGACAAAATTTTATTTATGTTAGGGAGTTGGTTTCAAAAGAAACAACTATGCACATTACAACACACAGCACTTTTCACGCATTCTTTGAGCATGCAATTTTGTTTATTCCTGCTTTTGCCTGAAGTGATAAGTTTTCCTGTTGTCTCAATTTCATGTCGCGATGTTCCTACGGACCCTGTAAGTTCAGAGCACAGCTGTTCGACTTCTCTCACTGACAAAGATGGATTCTTCTCTGTGAGTGCATTAAACACATGCACCACAATTCTTTTTCACCACTTTGTAAAGGTTTTACCCTTGCGATGCTTCAGTGAAAAACTGGCGGTAGAGAAAGTACACACATAATAAACTATCAATAAAATAAAATAATTTAGCTCTTGTACTCGGCAAAGCACATCTTCAATTGGCAATATATGACAAATACAGTTCAAAACACGGTCAGTGATAAGTCATATATACAAATGTCACCACTACCACTAAAGCATGTGCTATTGTCATCTGAATGGTGGGCTAAAACAAAGGAACCTCCTTTTTACTTCATTTAAGAATTAACATGCTTTTCAGATAAATTAACTCTGTTGCGTAATATACTTAATTCAAACAGTTACGAAAATATAAATTTGACAATTCTCTTCCAACATATAGATATATCACCATGTTAAATAACGAACTAATTTTTACCGCACAACAGTCTATACCACGACAGCAGCCTATGAGAGGTGATTACATCACATGACTTAAGCGATACAGGGCAAGCTTATGTGAAACAAGGATTACAAGAACTTAACATATAAAGAACAATTACTTTTGGTAAACAATAGCACGTGACAAGATTTTTGGAGACTATCATCATAAATTTGCAATACTCAGATGATGAACACAGGTCAATGATAAGTTCTTTCTTGACATCATGATTCATTTTTAAGGGCATTCAACTGCAAGGTCATCAGTGCCCTTTAAAAAGAAACCCGGCAAAAGCCAGATATGAACCTAAATACTAAGTAAAAATACAACAATGGAATATAAATATATGAACCAAAATGAATATAAATCAAATAATAAATAACTATGGATGATTTCTTCGGCAAACATGTAAAATGGCTCAGTATATTGCACAGAGCTCTGCACTATAAATGGAAGTGCTGCCATGTAAACCGAATGTATAGTGTTCAGCTCCATGGGCATACACACATCCAACACTGGTAGAACTTTCAGATCCGCCTGTATAGATTAAAATATGGTGTTTATAACCTGATATCAATTTTAAGAAGGAACTGCGGATACTAGATGTGGGCGTCGTAAACTTCTGCACCATTATCCCAAGATCTACGTGAGATGCTACATGCAACCAAGCAGGATGCACTCTTTCGCCCTTAGGACACATCCTAGGCATTTCAAGTGCATGCCTCCTAAGAAGCTCTCGGAAGCAAAAACCTAGCGGCTTTGGACATATGTTCCTATAACGTACGTCAATTAAGGTGACGAAAAAGGGTGCAAAACATCAGATGCAAAGATATACTATTTAATCCACAGCTGTAATTACCCAGCAAAATGTTCCGTCAATATTGCAGATGAGGTTCTGCTGCTTTGGCGTAGAGGCTCACAACTGGGCTAGTTGGAAATGCAACAATAGCTAAACGAAGGCCAGAGTTATGGACTGTGTCTAATTTCTTCAGCACAAATGGACGAGCTGAAAAAACTATGCACCCATAGTTCAGCTTGGATCGGATCAGTGTGGGATACAAATGATGATGCTGTGTATAAGGGCGCTCAACTACGGTGGTCATCAGCGCCCTTTAAAAAACAAGTCATGGCAAAAGCCATATATAAAAATTTCAAAAAACTATATAAGTATAAATAAACCTATTAAAACTGCACACACATATATTTAAAAAGAAAAGAGATCAAAACCTACTAAAAATTTTGTTAACTAAATCCTAAGGTCTAATCTAGAAAGGAATCTAAATACCTTCTCCACTACCGCGTTGGGACAGGAATTTGAGACTATTCGTTGTTATATTATCTCCGCCTTCATCCACACGTTCGGGTGCAATTTGGTACGGAATTTTTATATTTGAGATGGGATGTACGTTGAGTTTTTGAAGATCCATGTCGAGAAGCCAGAAATAACAAATTCGTTGTATTTTGATTTGTTTCTCGATGATTGTACTTGGTTAACTAAGAGTCATGAGATTCTTGGTTTTAAGGCGTGGTTCGGAATAAAGTTTCGGAGAAGTCAAACTTTGTAACTATTTAATTGTATTATTTAGATTACATTTTACTTGAACTTCCTTTCCCATTCACTTCCAACATATCGATAAATTCTAAATTTGTTATATTTAAACAGATTCTAACTATTACTTAAATGTTCTTGATCTTGCACCACAATTCATCACAGTCACCATTACAAAACATCTCTCTTTACCAAGATTATTGATTATTCGTAACTATCGTTACTCCTCTCTTAATTTTGTGATTGGCCGATTTGATTCCACATCACAACATTACGCCATACAATTATTACTACGGCCAAACACAAATTACATATATTATTACATATTTAAATTATTAAATATATTTACATAATCATTTTTTTATACATTTATAAACCTTTCATAGCTTTTCAAAATATAACGCAAAACTACTGTTACAGCGTTATCGTCCGCTAGCATTTCTGCAAAGCTGGCCGGTAGCTGCACAGACGTCCTAAGGTGTGCTAGGTGAAAACACTAGCAGCACGCGTAGTACAGATAACGCTTCATTGCAAAACGGACACAGTGGAGCAGGCTCCTTTCTAAAAAGAAAACTGAGTAAAAAAGCAGTGCCCAATACGCAACCAAGCCAAACTCACCTCCTCGTAACGAGATGACCAACAGGAAGTAACCCAGGGAATCGGAAGTTCTTTGACAGATCTAAGTTTATTATTGCGGAGAGCGGACCACTCTTCCTGCCAGCAGGTTTGCACAGCTCTCCGCAATATGGCCATAAAATCTTCCGATGTCACAGATGGTACTCAAAACCTGGGCTTCATGGTAGCCATCTTGGCTGCAGAATCCGCCATTTCATTCCCCCGCAAGCCTACGTGACCACCACGCTAACGCCAGAAGCGTGTAAGACGTGGAGGGCATCCTGCATACGCTTCACAATAGGGTGGTAGTTGTACAGCTGCTGTATGCTTTGAAGTGCACTGAGGGAATCACTCAGGACTAAGCAGTCCCCCAAATTTCGTAGACGTACGTGTAAAATGGCCCGATATATTGCATAAAGCTCTGCAGTAAAAATGGAAGTGCTAGTGTGGAATCTGAATGTATACGGTTTGGTTCTACACACGTAAGCACAACCAACACCATTTGAGGGAAATAGGACGGTAGCTAGAAGGGAGGTGACGGTCCTTGTCAGCTTTCAAGATAGGTATAATGGTGGCTTCTCGCCACTTGTCAGGAAACGTGGCATCCACCCAAACACGGTTATAGACCTCGAGCAGGAATGCCTTACCTTCAGGTGAGAGATGTTGTAACATTTGAACGTGGATTCCGTCCGGTCCTGGTGCTTTCAGTTGCGATGATGAAAGAGCGTGTTCTAACTCTGCCAAGGTGAAGAGGCGGTTATAATCTTCAAGGTTTCTGGAACTAAACACAATGGCTCTCCGGTGTTCAGGAGAACCAAGTAATTGCTCTCCAGGAATTTTGCAATGAGGTTGCCTCTCGAACATGCCCAATTTGAGACCCAAAGTGGGTGATGGGCATTAAAGTCTCTCACTATTAGAAATGTGTTGAAAGTTGGGAAACCAGATCTTCAAGGTCAATTAACGAGAGGTCATCTGATGGCGGTACATATACATTGCAAAAGCAAAATTCGATTGATGGCAGCTTAATCCTTACAGCTACAGATTGTATGTCAGATTGTAGCTGTAACGGATCTACAAATGTCATCCCTGATGAGCATCATAGTGGCCCCGTGAGCAGGAAAGCCCTCTTCTGTTTCAATATCACACCTCAGTGGTGTGTAGCGTCTGATTTTAAAGTTGTCTTGTAGTCGTCGCTTAGTCTCTTGTAAGCATACCAACAAGGGGTTATGCTTACTGAGCAAGAGTTCCAGTTCTGGTCGATGTGCTCTTAAACCTCGTATGTTCCATTGAGGGATAGACATGGCGATAGTAATGGGATATGTCAAATAAGTACGCACATTACGTAGGTTTCAGCAGTGGTCGGATCAATTTGTCCTTTTTCTTAGGTGTAGGGCTAGTTTCTGCAGGTATATCCTGCTTCTTCTTTGCTGCAGATGCAGCAGTATGGTCAGGTACATCCTGCTCCATATCTTCTAAGGAAGAGGAGTGTTTCACTTCTTTAACTTTCGGTTTGAGAAGCTTGAAACGATTAGAAATTTCGACTGACGTAGATGACTGTCGCCGGTTGGTGTCCTCCCCAGATGACTCCGAAGATAATCTTGGATATGCTCTTGGACTTTTCTTGTTCTTAGTCTTTTCGGGAGCAGGCTTTCAGCTTTGCTTCAGGAAGGCAGTTCTATCATACTGAGTCTTGAACTTGATCTCTGGTGCTTGGTACACAATGGGCAATTTCATCCTGTTGTTAGAGACGTCGATGCTTTGTCAGGCGACTCCACTGACTTAATTCTTATTTTCAGTAGTCTTAGGTGGTGTTCTCGGAGCTTTAGATGGTGTTACTGATGCTCCTGGTTGCAATCTAGGCACTAGAACTTTCTCTGATATAGTTGCCCCGTTCATATCGGATAATTGGTTACCAGCCTCCCGTTTTGGTGATGGCGTAGCCGCCACAGAGCTGTAGGTATGGGAGGTGGTTGAAGAGGGCTTGTGGATACAAAGAAGTTTCCGGGCTTCCGAAAAGAATACCTTTTCTTTAACCCGGATCTCCTGAATAGCTCTCTCTTTAATATAACAGGGGCATTCTCGTGAACTTGATGGATGTTCACCACTACAATTAATGCATGCTGGAGGTGATGTACATGCATTTTCATGCATGCCGTCTCCACAGCTGACACATGTAGGTACGCCTTTACAGAATGCACTAGTGTGACCGAACCGCTGACATTGGTAGCATCTCAGAGGGTTAGGTATGTATGGTTTAACCTCTATCACTTCATATCCTGCCCTGATCCTTTGAGGGAGATCTTCCCGATCAAAGGTCAAGAACAGGGTACGAATAGGAACCATATCCCCTCACCCTCTCTGTTGGACACGATAGACTGCTGTTACGCTTTGTTCCTGAAGGTTCTCCTGAACATCCTCGGACATTCCATCCAACACGCTAGTGTTTACAACACCGCGCGAGGAATTCAGGGTCCTATGCATCTCCACTTTGACTGGATAACTGCCCAGCATGTTGGCTTTCAGTATCTTAGCTGCCTGGGATGCTGTAGTTGCTTCCACAAGCAGCGTGCCATTTCTAGATTTTGTACATGATTTAACAGCACCAGCTCTTTTGTCAAGACCTTTCTGTATCGTAAACGGATTAACCGTTGAAAAAGTTCTACCTTACTCTGTCCTTTTGATAACTAAGTAACGAGGACCACACTCAACTACTTGTTTAATAATGTTCTCAAACATGTCCTTTCCACGTTTAATATTTTTTGGGGGGTGTAGGTTTACCATAAAAGTTGGTCTAAGTTTCATCCCCCAGTGCTCCCCACCCACCACGGAGCCCAACAAGGGGTCATCCCACTGGGATGACAGGGCTACACAGGGGATATAGCGAGCTCGCCGTTCCACTCACCCTGGAGTTCGGTACAATACCTAGTCCTGGCCGATTGATTAGGGATGGGTTAGTCCCTAACCTCCCGTTTAAGCGAAGCAGAAGCCAAAGTAGTGTATTAGAAATGCGCACCCTCCCTGAATTCAGAAGAACACTGTTACGAGCTCAGATACGCATCCCTCAACCACCAGGACAAACCTTTCCACCGACACGGGTTTCCACGCACTGCCTACACGTGGGTGGGCCTGATGACCGTCTCCCTCAACCACAAAGAGGAGCCCACACAAGGGAGACTTGGCTCGGGACACCGGGTGCGCCAAACCCGTGCCTACCGAAGTAGGCCCCTGGGGGGGCGATACAAATGAAGCAACACTGCATGATCCGCTCCTCACGATTTCCCACTAAGTACCCACAGTATACTAAGAGAATGCTCACATCGGGCTCATGTTATATGTGGTGTCCAGCTAAGCTTCCTATCAAAAATCAGTCCAAGGATCCTCATTTCATCTGCAAATGGTAGGACATGTGGACCCAGTCAAAGTGAAGGTGGTAACAGACTCCTACTCCTACGCAACTGTCATTCTAGATACCAAATAAAATGTTTTGGGAAGTTTCTGTGTTGAAAGTTTTCTAGATTTGAATTATTGTAAAATAATTCTGAAATGTTACGAGATTTTTATTACCAGTTTCTTTAATACCTTGACATTTTGCTAATAAATAGTGTAAGAATAAAACTACTGTCAAATGTCCAGTGTTGTCAAATAGGACAGCCCAAAATTTCACATTTAGGCTGCAAGTGAAAACTTTCCTCAAATTGCAAAAATTATGTTGTCAGGATACAATTTTCATAAAATTAGGAAGATACCTACATTAAAAATAAGGTGATACTAATGAATTAAGCTGCCAAAATGTGAATCATAAAGAGATTTTGAAACCTACCTGGAGTACCAGAACTGCATGATGATCTGGTGTCTCCTCCAGTTCCAGCAAACAGGCACTTAAAGTATTCCACAGATGATCCAAAGTGAGCTGCTCACTTAAAGTTGGTAGAGTTGCTTCTTCTGGTGATTCTGCTTGGCGAGCAGATGCTAGGCATAATAAAAATATCTCATTAGGTCACAACCCAATCTACAAATTTTTCTGGCACTGCTTTACAAAAGACATTTGGTCCATAGTTTTCAATATATTTGCATGAACTGTACAAAATTCTAAGCACAATGTGAAGGTGTTTTTAACTATGAGGGCGGTTCAATAAAGAATGATCATAATTTTTTTATAGTCATAATTTTTTGCACTAAAATTCAATCTTCTTATATTCTGTTAGCTTAATGTGAAAAAACACGCCGTGGTAGTTTCATTGTTGGTATTCCTGTGAGAACCAGGTAAGTTCCGACATGTTCAGTATCGCCTACCACCTAATGGAGGTAACATGCAGTTAAAGTTGATGTTAGAGGAAGATCCAGAGTTTCTTTCAAACGTTATCACTGCTGATGAAACTTGGCTACATCATTTTGATCCTGAGAGCAAAACAGCAAAGCTCAGTGTGGAAATCTCCTTCATCACCAACCCCCAAAAAAGCTAAAGTGGTTGCTTCTGCTGGGAAAGTTATGGTCATCTCATTCTTTGATATTCATGGAATGGTTTATCAGCATGTTGTACCTGCACACACATCAGTAACTAGACAATACTACAGGGATGTCCTGAAAACATTGCAAGTCCATATCAGGCACAAAAGACCACATTTCCGTGAAGCAGGCTGGATGCTACACCATAACGCGCGGCCACATATTGCCAATGTTGTTGCTGAATATCTTGCAAAAATCAACGTGAAGTACAACCCTCACCCTCCCTATAGTCCAGATTTAGCCCAATGTGACTTTTCTATTCCCTAACTGGAAGAAACGCCTTCGTGGGAGGCATTATCCATCATCAGAAGCAGTGGTGAAGGTTGCGGAGGTGATTTTGAAGAATCTCTCAAAAAATGGTTTCCCACATGCCTTTGAAGATTTGCAGAAACGCTGGAACAAGTGCATCGCATTCAGGGGAGAATATTTTGAGAAGGACCATCAAAATTATAAGGATGAGTAAAGGTACATTATACACAAAAAAAAAAAAAAAAAAAAAAAAAAAAAAAAGTGATCATTCTTTATTGAACAGCCCTCGTAATTCTGCTAAGGTGCGACTTAATTGGATTTTGTAAAAGATATCTATTCTAACTTTTTAATAACAAACTTTATCATTCATTTTTACAATAAATAATTATTAACATAACTTGCCTTTTAAGATCACCATTTTTAAGGCCATAGGCAACTTATTTTGTTATGCTTTGCCAAAGGTTGGTTCCAGAGATTTGCTATCTACTATCATGGGACTGTTACTTTTAATTGCACTTGAAAACCATCTATGGTGGGCTGTGTTTTAACCCACAACCTTGGGATCACAAGGTCAACTCCTGCAGTATGAGATGGTATAAGCCACGGAGGTATCAACAGAGCACAAGAGATGATGATGCTGCTTGGGCTAACTGTACAAAACTGTGGTTACAGAAAATCACTACTGGCAGATTGAGATCTTACAATACCATGTAACAAGCATCCTTTAATCTATGTTATCTACCTTTCACTAATCACAGACAATAAACAGCAGCAACAGAGGAATACTACTTCATTCCCATACACATTTGAACTCAGCTAGCCCCATGTACAGCTTAAGTGCAAATATCATGATACTCCTAGTCTGGGTGGACAACCTTCCATTAATTCTGACTGGTTGTATGAGTCTACACTTACTCATTTCAAACACCAGTTACCTATTATGAGGAGGCAGTGGCAAGAGAATTCATTGCTTCTGATGCAATCCATACCACTCAAGAAATATTGGAAAGCATATATGTTTCTCGCCTGCGCAGCTGCAGTTCAGGCAGAAAAGTGATTGGTAGTCCAAACAATTTTCTACACTGAGAAGTGGAAAAGTCCATTTTTAGTTCTTATTTTTAACTATTCTGTATAACAACTGGTGCTATTTAGAGCTAAAAATCTGTGAAGTATTAATTTTTTGCCATTTCCTGGCTTATCTTCATTTGTTGCCCAAGAAAATTTGCTGGTCAGAAATATTTACTTTTAAAAAAAGGCAGATGGTGAAAGAAAATAACTTTTGGTTAAACTAATGAATAAAATATTTGAAGGAGGAAAGATTAGAGATCCAACCAACCAAGCAGAAGTCTGCTGTCAGTTCTTGGTAAAGTTCACATATGATTTTAAGCAAGAATACTTCAAGGATGGGTGGAGAAAGAAAAACTGTCAGTGTATCGGGCAAAACTTAGAAAAGGAAAGACAAAAAATAATTAATTTATTCATAATTACATCAGTTATAGATAAATACTTAAGTTATAAAAGACAGAGTACATATGGCATTCATTGATTTGGAGATAGTATTGGAATCATTGTTTAAAGACAGCCCCAAGGAAGAGTTTTGTTAATTTTAAAATGTTAATTAAAATGTAAGAAATGTTAAGATTAGTTATTGATCAAAACGAGAGGGGCCCAGTTAAAGAAGTGAAATAGACTATATAACTGCTTGAAAAACAGATTGTGAAAAATTTATTAACTATAGAAACGGAAAACAATTTCTGTAGATGCTAGAAAAATGTTTTTACAGATGAAATATTCCTATGAATGATGTATATAAATGTGTCTTCAACCTTTTGTGTTTGGAAGAAAGAGTAATCTTTCACAAATAAAATAAAACATCAATCCACGACCCAACTGAGAAATTAATCACCAATGTTTGCTGATTGCAGCTAGGTTGGGAAAAGAAGATATAAAGCAATATACATAATACCAGCAAATGTTTATCAACTCACCATCATAACGTGAACAAATATAAAGTCTGGAAACATAGAGTCAGACTGAAAAATTCAATGCCATAGCCAGGATGTGAACCACGGATCTTCTAGTAGTAGCTCACTGGTTAGAGCAGTTGGATGGAGACCAGAAGATCCGTGGTTCAAATCCCCGCTATGGCATTGAACTTTTCAGTCTGACTCTACGTTTCCACACTTTAGCGTACACACGGCCAGTGTGAAAGAACAATTAATTTCCAAATATAAAGTCATTAACAAATTGGCATTCCAATGCATGGCTAGGGAAATTCTTTATCACATTTGACATTATGGACAGAGAAGCGTCATGGTTTAAACTGAGAAATAAAAGAGCAAGCTCAAAATTTATTTGATCAATTCAGAAAATAAATAAATAATATATATATATGAACAAGATTTGTATTAAGATGAATGGAAATGAAATAATTGATAAGACTGCAAATAATATGGGATTACCACAAGAATGTAAACTTATCAAACCAAAATCTCAGCCTGTATACGGCTAGTGTGAAAAAAAAATGATTAATTTCCATCAATTAACTTATTCCCATGCTGTTTAACTTATAAATACATGATATATTAGATCGATTAAACAAAGATAACTTATATTACATAATATATAATAATTTGTTACAAATTTCTTATCTTTTCAAAATACTGTAAATTCCTCACAGTACCTAATGAGAATAAATTTAACAAGTTTGAAATAATTTAACAATTATTTTATTGCTGCACTGTTATTAGTTTCAGTTTTTATGCATTATTTGTTATCTATTTTTGAAGCATTGTTTTTAGTTAAGTTACATTTAGGTTATGATGGATTATTCTGCAAATAATATTTATTCATTTAATTTAAATTTAAATTATGTTATACCCGAAATTAAACTACATTTAAAACTTCAGAGGAAATAAGGCTTATTTTTAAAGATATTCACTTTCCAAATCTTTGTTTAAAATGTAAAGTAGATCCTAATTTTGTTAGAAAATGTTGAATCCAACAAAAATAGTGCTCATCAAAAAGTGGCAGAGTGAAAAGTAATTCAAATTGAAAGAAATTTACATTTTAGAAATTTAAATACTGAAATTGAATGCTTTACATCTTAAACTTTTCACTGATATGGATGTCATCTGACGTCTAAGTTAAAATGCAGCAGAACCAATATCGACGTGTAGGCGTCCTGTGCATACATGCATTTAATGCTTATTTAACAATGATTATTTTAATCTCTTTTACAATAAATTTAAATTAATTCTATAAGAGATAAAAATTTACCCTTCAAGGTTTCATTATGAATAGCATACCTCAAAATCTCCATAAACACACAAAGCTACATCTTCACATTCACAGTAAATAGTACCGATTTCCTTGCCAACTTTTTCATGACACACAAGACATTTTCGAAATGGTTGCAACTTTTTCTGTTGTGAAAGAAAGTGTTTTCTCGTGGGTATGAGGGGTACTGTAGTGTTGCATTTCTTACTCCCCAGTATGAAGAGACCCCTGAAATTTGTAGTACTCAATTAGGCTGCAAGCAATTGATACGCATAATTCCAGTGAGGTCAATTGTCTTGCACGAGTAGTAAGAGCACCGCAAATTACTTAACAATTGTGTATGGTTAAATCCAGATGGTGTTGATGATGATGATGATGATGATGATGATGATGATGATATGGATATAAGGGTGTAAATATCCTAACTGCTGAAAATTGGGAAAACGTTTTTGAAAAAACTAATGTTAATGATAAATGGAATGAATTTTATAATAAGTTTAGGATTCATTTTGAAGCTACATGTCCACTCAAAAAAGTTAGAGTAAATAAAGCCAGGAAGAAAAGAGTTAAACTGCCATTTGAAGTAGTTAAATCCAAAGAAAAAATGAAAAACATGCATGCCCTATATAAAAGCACTCTCTCAGACCATTATAAAAGTAAATACAAATATGCCAAACAGGAGTATATAAACAGTCTTCTAAATGCAAGGATAGCCACTTATAGAGAACAAATAAATCAGTCAAATAACCCTAGCAGAACAACTTGGAACCTAATTAATGAGTGTAGGGAAAACAAAAAGCTGCATCAAAACATAAGCCTAAACATAGATGGGAAATTAATACAAGATCCAACAATCATATGTCAGAAATTTAATGAATTTTTTATAAACGTAGCTTCACATAATAGACTGTCTCCTAATGTATATGCAAACAATGACATCGGCATCAAATCATCAATATTCCTTGAACCAACAACAGAAAACGAAATCACCAACATAATAAACAAACTACCTAAAAAAGCAAGTAGTGGATGGGATGATATTAGTCCAGTTATTTTAAAACAATGTAAAACAGCTATTTCAAAACCTTTAACACACCTGATTAACTGTTCCATTGAAGTTGGTCAATTTCCTGAAATTTTGAAACTAGGATTAGTCAAACCAATATTTAAAAAAGGGGATGAACAGGATGTCAGTAACTACAGGCCGATCACCTTAACATCAGAAATAGCTAAGCTTTTTGAAAGAATTTTATTAGAAAGATTAATTAAGTATTTAAATAAACATAATGTACTACAAGATTTTCAACATGGGTTTAGAAAAGGTTGTTCCACAGTCTCTGCAGTCATACAGTATATACATGAAATAACAAGTTAGAATCTAATGATAAGGTAAGCTCACTATTTTTCGACCTGACTAAAGCATTTGACTGTGTTGACCATAGCATCTTATTACACAAACTAAGAAATTATGGGATAAGGGGACTACCTCTAGAATTGTTTTCCAGCTACCTAACTGGTCGGAAGCAATATACAGAAGTAAATCATAAAACGGGAAAAATTGTAAACAAAATTCAATCAAAAATAGAAACAGTAAAATATGGAGTACCTCAGGGAACAGTACTAGGGCCTCTGCTTTTCATTATATATGTTAATGATATTATTTGTCCACAAAATACAGCTATAATAACTTACGCAGATGACACAACTGCCATATGCTGGAACAAGACATTGGAAGCTCTAAACAAAAATTTAAATCACACTGCTAATACCCTAATCAAATACTTTGAATCCGTAAATTTAAAATGTAACATGCTAAAAACTAAAGTAATGTGGCCCAATACATCAAGAAAAACTACCTCCAATACAGAATTGCAAATAAACACCACCACCATTGAAGAAGTAAAATCATATAGGTTTCTTGGAATAATTGTTGATAAACAGTTAACATGGGGTAAACATATAGATTATATATGTAATAAAATTAGTAAATCTATATACTTGCTTAGGTATTTTCAAAGTTACAAAGACACTAGGCTTCTGCAGATGATTTATTTTGGATGTATATATCCTTACTTTAACTACGGGATCGAAATATGGGGTACAGCTGCAAAATGTCACATGGACATGTTACTAATTCTACAGAAGAAATGTATTAGATTGATTTATAGCCTAAAAGGAAGGGAATCATGCAGAGAAACATTTAAAACTGAAAATATGTTCACAGTCTATTCTCTGTATATATACAGAACTATATTATTCATAACCGATAGACTTACATTAGTACGAAACAACCAAATTCACGACTATAGTACAAGAAATGGTGATAACTATCACATGTATAATATTAACAGGTGTGTCACTGAAAAGGACATTAATATCAGAGGGATCAAACTGTATAATAAACTACCTAGTGAGATAAAAATTTTGACGAATAGCTCAAAACCAAAATTTAAAAGTAAATTAAAACGATATTTGTTAAATAAATGTATATACAGCCTAGATGAATTGTAAATTATATATGTAAGAATTTGGTACTAGCATAATTGTTAAATTTGTATAGAAATGACGTGTCCAAAATCAATGTACATCTGATAAACTGGATCAATAAACTATCAATATCAATCAATATCAATCAATCAATATCAATCAACTGCTTGGTCATCAGCGCCCTTACAGAAACTGATTCATGGCAATAGCCAGATATAAATTAGTCAAAATTTAAAAAACATATCAAAACAAAATTACTAAAATATAAATAATAACAATAAACAATACAAATCCTTTCATGGAAGTGTTGAAAAGTGTTGTATAAATTAAATTAATTGGGAGTCGATTAATAACACAAAACATTAATCGACTGTTATTAATCGACTCCCAATTAATTTAAACAATACAAAAGCTATAATTTCCCATAAAAAAACTATTTTCAATAAAAAAACTTGCCATGACAAGAGCTACCTGCTCAGAGGTGGTCGAACCAATTTGTTGCATTTCTTTGGGGCAGGGATAGAGCTTTCAGCAGGTTTTTCCTGCCTTTTCCTCACTGTCGTTTGGGCAGTGAGGACAGGATCCACCTGCTCCACATCGTCAATGGAAGAGGACGGCTTACGCACTGGTGAATTCGAATCCAGTCTCTCAACAGGATCGGAAACTGCGACCGGCGAAGATGAAAGTTGCCGATTGGTGTCCTCTCCAGATGAGTCCTCAGATGTTGTGGATGGAGATGTCCTCGGACTTTTTCGCTGGCTAGCTCTCCTTTCACTGGTCTTACTATTTTTCTTGAGGAAGTCCGTTCTGTCATAAGAGGTCTTAAATTTCCTTGGCGATACATTGTATATTATCGGTTCACATGTTCTTGAAGTGGATGCTTTCGACGGTGACTTGGCTGAATCCTTCTTCTTAGGACTGGACTTGGTCGGGGCACTCACTATTGTTTGTGCTGGTGTTTGTGGCTTTGGCTGTGAATCTTGCTGTAATTGATCTTTCAGATATTACTTCCCCATTTATTTTGCAGGTTTGTGTTGCGATTTCACGTCTAGGTACCAGCTTAGCTGCAACTGCGCTATAAGTAAACGGTCCTAGGTACAGAAGGCTGGCAAATACGGAAGAGTTTCCGGGCTTCCACAAAGGACACCCTCTCTCTTACCCGGATCTCTTGGATCGCCTTCTCCTCCATAAAATGGGGACATTCTCTGGAGTTTGCTGAGTGTTTACCACTGCAGTTAACACACTTTGCGGGTGAAGTGTATGCATTGTCATGCTTGACTTCCCCGCAGTCAACGCAAGTGGCAACTCCATTACATGAATCACTTGTGTGGCCAAAGCGCTGGCATTTATAACACCTCAGTGGATTAGGTATATACTGCCTCACTTCAATAGCTTCATACCCTGCCTTAATCCTTTTCGGGAGTTCTACCCGATCAAAGGTAAGAAACAGGGTACGAGTGGGCACTAGTTCACCTTGTTCTTTGCGGTGAACTCTATATACATTAGTCACACCTTGTTCCGCCAAGTTTTCCTGAATCTCCTCATTGGACATACCATCCAATGCGCCGGTGTTCACAACACGACGTGAGGAGTTCAGAGTCCTATGCAATTCAACGAGCACCGGATGGCTCGCAAGCATATTGGCTTTCAAGATTTTAGCAGCCTGAGTCAAGGAAACTGCTTCGACCAGGAGCGTGCCATTGCGAGATCTAGTACATGTCCTCACAGAACCAGCAATACCATCTAAGCCCTTCTGAATAACAAACGGGTTCACGGTATTAAACTTCCGACCTTCCTCAGTTCTATAAATAACTAAGTAGCGAGGACCACAATACTCGACTACTTCCATTCCACTTTGGTAATATTTTTATTATTATGAAATTATGCCATAATAAATGGCATCCCCCAGTGCTCCCCACCCACCACGAAGCCCAACAAGGGGTCAACAGGGGATATAGCGAGCTCGCCGTCCCACTCTCTCTGGAGTTCGGTACAATACCTAGTCCTGGCCGATTGATTAGGGGTGGGTTAGTCCCTAACCTCCCGTTTAGGGGAAGCAGAAGCCGAAGTAGTGTATTAGAAATGCGCACCCTCCCCGAATTCAGAACACTGGTACGAGCTCAGATACGCATCCCTCAACCACCAGGACAAACGTTTCCACCAACACGGGTTTCCACGCACGGCCTACACGTGGGTGGGCCTGTTGACCGTCTCCCTCAACCACGAAGAGGAGCCCACACGAGGGTGACTGTTGGATCGGGACACCGGGTGCGCCAAACCCGTACCTACCGAAGTAGGCCCCTGGAGGGATCACTAGTGTGACCGAACCGCTGACATCTGTAGCATCTCAGAGGGTTAGGAATATATGGTCTAACCTCTATTACTTCATTTCCTGCCTTTATCATTCAAAGGAGATCTACCCGATCAAAGGTCAAGAACAGGGTACGAGTAGGGACCATTTCCCCTCGCTCTCTCCGTTGCACACGATAAAGACTGCTGTAACGCCTTGTTCCTGAAGGTTCTCCTGAATATCCTGGTTGGACATACCATCCAATGCACTAGTGTTTACAACACCGCGCGAGGAATTCAGCAACTTATGCAACTCTACTTTTACAGGATAACTGCCCAGCATGCTGGCTCTCTGTATCTTAGCTGCCTGAGATGCAGTAGTTGCTTCCACCAGCAGCGTGCCATTCCTAGATTTTGTACAGGATTTTACAGCACCAGCTATGTTGTCAAGACCCTTCTGAATTAAAAACGGATTAACCGCTGAAAAATTTCTGCCTTCCTCTGTTCTTTTAATTACTAAGTAGCGAGGACCACACTCAACTACTTCTTTTACATTGTTAGCACTTCTTTTTTAAATTTTTATTAAAATTGGGATGCACCATAATAAATGGAATAAGCTTCATCCCCCAGTGCTGCCCACCCACCACGAAGCCCAACAAGGGGTCATCCTACTGGGATGACAGGGCTACACAGGGGATATAGCGAGCTTGCCGTCCATTCACCCTGGAGTTTAGTACAATACCTAGTCCTGGCCAATTGATTAGGGGTGGGTTAATCTCTAACCTCCCGTATAGGGGAAGCAGAAACCAAGGTAATGTATCGGAAATGCGCACCCTCCCCGAATTCAGAAGACTGGAACGAGTTCAGCTGCGCATCTCTCAACCACCAGGACAAACATTTCCACCAACATGGGTCTCCATGCACAGCCTACACATGCGTGGGTGTTTTGTCGGACCCCTCACCACCCACATCAAGGATGTCAGGGTGGCTTGGGACCCCAGGATCGCCAATTCCCGTACCTACCGCAGTAGGCCCCTGGGGGGCTCTCCTTGGAATACTTCGCCAATTCATGTTAGGTTAGTTTATCAAGTAGGAAACAATTATTAATATACAGGAGAAAGGAAACAAAAGCAATTTCAGCAGTTTTACCTCCAGCAGTATGATCCAAGGATGATGATGATGATGATGGAGCGTTTGACAAGGATGGTGAAAGTGCTGGTGCTGGTGCTGGTGCTGTTACATCACTTGAGCGTAGCCCAGGTCTTCTTGGATGAGAACCCCCAGCATTGGAAGATGATCTTCGTCTACGTCTGTTTGTTGCACTTGGTGCTGTTTCTGCTGCTGGTGCAGGCATGTTTTCGGTTCGGCTAGCGCCTGCTTCTTCTGAAACACTTTCTCCACTGCGCAAGAGCTCTAATGTTTCTGCAAGAAAACAAATTTGATGATTACCACAGCTCTCTAATTTTCTTTTGGGACACACACAGGAGCACACAGAAGATAACAGAGCAGCTCATCTCTAAATGAGAACGGCTTGCCCCCTTTTACTCAAATTAAGTACTGAGAATACATATTTTCTCATGATGGGACAACTGACAATTTTAGTTTGGTAGATATTATACACCTGATTGGTAAATATACTGAGCAGCTAACACTAACATATCAAACCTTAAAAATAGAAGGTTTCTGCATAGGCATTTCCCCACCTGAAGAGAGCTACCTGCCTATAAGTACGTGAGCCATACATCACATTCTGGCAGCAGTAGCAAAATGAGTTCACATGTAACACTTATTCTCTGTCAGGCCAGAATCCATGAGAAAGAAAACATATGTATAATTTTTTTTTTTTTTTTTTTTTTTTAATGTATTACCATTCAAAATGGCTGTCAATATAATTGGTGTGACTAGGTTTTCTCTTAAAATAATTTTTATGAGATAAAACGTGCATACTTCAAGTTTGTATTCCACTACTGGAAATGCACTTCAGCTGCAAAATGGATAGCAAACAAATATCTGAACAATTCTGACAGAATCAGCAAGGTGAATACAATTTTTTCTCCAGTTTGCTGCCTGTCATGTACTCAGATACATGACACTTGCAGATAATAATCAAATGAAAGTAAACACTTTCTCAAAGAAAGCTAATCCAAATTAAGCAACATATTGATCATTAATTTCTGGGCAACATAGAATGAGAGCAGAGCTCATTTTACTGTAGTTACGTCTCTCATTGTTTTAATGGAAGTGTATGAGTTATGTTTATAATCTAGTTATAGAGTTGGGCCAAGCAATAACCATACACTTGTGAGTTAAAGAATTTCCAAGTATTTCAGAAATTTCAGTTCTGGGATATATACTTCTACATCAGTTTACTGCTTTACTGCTCATCATTTTATAAAAGAACTATTATTTTTCTTTTAAAAATATGTAAATCTGTTGTAAAAGCTAGAAAGTAAATTCTCTCTCTATCCATACATTTCTAACCCTTTCTGTTAAGTTGCGAGTTTAAATGGAAAGAAGATTAAAATTAATATAAAATATAGTATCACTGAAGACTCAAGGTACACATTAGATGAATAAAATAGGACAGAAAAATCTGCAATAGTGAATCACTTCTGGTACATCAATCATGAAATTGTGCCATATATAAAAGAATTGAAACCATCCACTTTACTCTCAGAAACTATTTGTTGTTGGTTTATTAATACTCATCACTTACTTGTTTATATTTAAGAAGACTAGTTTCAAAGGCATTCGCTTCCATTTTCAATCTCTTTGCAACTGGCATCCATTATTGTCTGCTCCCTCTCTGGTGGTGGAACTATGAACTTCTTTGTCAAATTATCTACTGGTGGGATTTCAAAGTTCATTAACCGATCCTTATTTTTCCATATGAATATGTTCTCCCATGTTGACAATTTATTTTGGTTTATCACTCCTTTTAATAATTTTGGATTTGGATCAATGTCATGGTTTTCATTCCAAAAGTGAAATGCTACTGCTGACTTATCTTCTTGTTTCAATCTGATGTTTCTAAAGTGCTCTTTGGCTCTGGTTTTTAGATTTCTTATAGTTCTTACAACTTATCTGGTATATTCCGGATTTGTTAACTGATGGGATTTCATCTTTTGTTTTTGAATTTAGCAATTTTAAAATTGAGTGTCTATTGATATTTTGTTCCTTGAAGATCTTTTTAAATTTATTATATGTTTTTGGGTGATATGTGAATGAACTGAATACGCTGTTGCTTTCTTTTTCTTTTGTAAATGTGGTTGCTTCCTTAATGGTTTTCTTTAGTTTAGCTTTTCTAATTTTCTTCAACACCAAACGTTTGTTGTATCCATTTTCTTCTGCTATGTGTAGTATTGTTTTTTGTTCTTTGAAATATTCTTCTTTTTCCATGGGTATGTTGACTAGTCTGTGTGTAAGGCTGTTTATTATAACATGCATGGATCTACTGGTTTCCATTCAGTCGCTCTTACCCACTGAGCTACCATGTCGATTCTATCAATCCAATACCTTAGCCTGTATACGGCTAGTGTGAAGAAATGAATAATTTCCATCAATTAACTTAAAATGTTCAGGGAAATTTAAAAAATGAGTTGTTTTGCTTTATTAATGCAGGATTTACCACTAAATTTGTGGAAGCTTAATTAAGCAGCTATGCATTTTGAATATTCCATACACAGTAGAACCTGCCTTATGCCTATCCCAGTTATACGTAATTTGCATCTATATGTAAAATATTTGTAGGTCCCACAAAAATGCAAATTTAGAAACGTATTAGTAGAACCTCATTTATAATAATGCATTTATATGTAATTTGCAGTTAACCGAGTTACATAATTAAATGAACATGTGGCATACTCTTATCTTAAAAGAAACTATAAAAACATTTTCCATATCACTGCTGACAGTAACAAGCTGAGCAGGCTGCTTTTGGCCACAGAAACAAAAGACGAACATGTTAGCTCATATACATCTTTAGGCACAACAGTGTTGTAGCAATTTGTGAAATTTTTTGGTATCTGGTATTTACTGTTGAAACAGTGGTTTTGTTTTTCAGTTCTCAGTTGC
The DNA here is from genome assembly GCA_030765055.1 of Mantis religiosa. Taxonomy (NCBI): domain Eukaryota; kingdom Metazoa; phylum Arthropoda; class Insecta; order Mantodea; family Mantidae; genus Mantis; species Mantis religiosa. The sequence continues at coordinate 162,922,542 of CM060950.1, forward strand.
TTTGAATCAGCCATGGAGAAAAGAAAAAGGAAATGTTACATGCTAGATCAGAAAATAAAATGCATAGAAGAGGTTGGCACTTAATAGACACAAAACCAAAACGTTAATCACTTCCGACTTATGAATTGCTTATACATCTATGTAGAGACATTAACAGAAATGTTATTTTGTACATTTTTTTTTTTTTTTTTTAAATTGGTTGAAAAATCAGCTAAATGCAGCAATCAGTAGGTAGCGATATATGCATATTAGGAAATGGCACTCTTTACATGGTCCCTGCAGAAACGTGCTGCAGCTCCAACAACAGAGGCGACACGCTGAAAGTAAAAGAACAGATTTAGCTAAAATCACGAATATCACGGCTGTGCCGTGATTCAGTGATTAGACTGCTTGGCTCTCACCAACGAGGCCCGGATTCGATTGTAGGTGACTGCAAAGTGAGATTTGTAGTGGACAACACGGTGCTGGGGCGGGTTTTCTTCATGATCTTTGGTTTCCCCCGCCATCTCATTCCATCAGTGCACCATCTTCAACTCAGGTATCATCAGTGTTGCCACCGCTGGTGCCGTATGTAGGAAAAGTGGGCATTAAACACTACACATTTCATTTCATGAATATCATGGTTGATTTCAAGGCTTATCAGGATGGCTGCAAGATTTAAAGATAATCATGGAATCACAGGGAAAACAATTTGTGGTGAGTCGAACCTGTAGATGACAGTGCAGCATTGGAAACAAGATGATTTATATCTAAGAGTGCTCAAATCCATGGTCATCGTCATCAGGGCCCTTTCAAAAACTTTTACTTTACTGTAACTTTCCTTTGACTTTACCTTAACTTTAACTTTGCTTTGGCTTTGGCTTTGGTCTACCTCTGCTCTGACTTCTCTCTGGCATTACTCTAAATTCATTGTAACTTGGCTCTGGCCCCCCTTCCGGTCCTGCTCTGGCTTTGTTCTGGCCTCACTGTAACTTCATTCTTTAACTTAAATCTGGCTTGGCTCTAGCTTTGCTCTGGCTAGGCTTTGACCACTACCCCGGTCCTGCTCTGGCTTGGCTCTGGCTTCGCTCCAGCTTCACTTTGAATTCATTGTAACTTGGTTCTGCCTAGGCTCCGGCCCACCTTCGGTCTCGCTCTGGCCTTACTTTAACTTCAATCTTTAACTTAACTCTGGCTTGGATCTGGCTAGGTTCCGGCCCCACTTTGGCTTCACTCTAACTTCATTCTGTAACGTAACTCTGGCTTGGTTCTGGCTTCACTCTGGCAGGCTCCGGCCACCACCCCTGTCCCACTCTGGCTTGGCTCTGCTCCAGCTTCACTCTGAATTCACTCTAACCTCACTCTGGCTTGGCTCTGACACTGCTCTGCTCTGCTTTGGCTCCGCTCAGGCTTCGCTTTCGCTTTCACTTTAATTTACTTTATTTAGATAAGAGTAAAACATGGATGTCGAGCTTGTTTGGGTGTTTGGCATTAGCTCTCACCACTCACAGGCACCCAATCAAGTGATTTGGTGCGGGAACCCGGGATCGCCAATCCCATACCTACCGCAGTAGGCCCCTGGGGGACAGCAAACAAGAGGTTCTACCAGGAATCATAAGCGGTTATGTCTCAAAACATGTACAACTGTGGTCAGGTATAATCTAATAAGCCTGGTTAACAGTAATGCGGAATAATAAATAAATAGATCTACAATGGTGATGAGGCTGACCATTTTCTATGATTTCAATCTCAGCAGACTTAGCTGAAGGGTGACTCATGCCACGGAGAGAAGAAAAGTAAAATTCACTTAACAGTTTTTTTGCTACCAAGGCAGACGGAAACACTCCTCCCACTGTGATAGGAAAATCCAGGAATCTGAAGTGTTTGAAGGAAGAAAAAACAAAACCAACAAATATGATTTAATGGAAAAGTGGTTAAAGAAACTGGAAATTTGAATGAAAAAGGAACAGAACATGTATCAATCTTTCTATGGATTGATGTGCAGCACATTCACCTCAAATAATTTTGGAAAATGTTTCAGTGAAGTTTTTCTTCCCAACTGTACCAGTCGTCTATACCAACTTGATTTGTGCATCATTGCCAATTTCAAAGTTTATTATAGAAAACTGCTGGTTTGCTATTTAATAACACTGACTGATGGAGGAAATCAAAATCTAGCCATTAACTTATGAGCTATGAAATTTATTTTGACTGCCTAGAATAAGGTGTCATCCTCAACAATTAAATACTTTAATTCTGGTATTTTAAGGAAGACAGTCAGAGATGATAGTGATGGTACCAGTAGTGATGAAATTGTTCCTATAAATGAAATTGCTCTATGGGATGATGAGGATTTCGATACCTTTGTGCATTTTGATGGCAGTCCAGCTGTGTGTGAGGAACTACAGGATAAGAAGGACTATTGTGGAAAAAACATGGTGGTGAATAAAAAGTGGATCAGCTTCAAGCGACACTGATAATAAAAGTGGCCAAGATTCAAATCTTGAAATACCTAAAATGTGTAAAGTGTTAAGTGCATAAATGTGTGTATGCACTTTTTTTTTAAAATATACATCCTCCAATGTGAAGGGTTATATGGACAAAACCTTATCCAGGTAATTCACCCTGACCCAGATTCGAACTCGGGACCTCTTGAATAAGCACTCTGTTGGCATTACATCAGTATGAAAAGTTATAGTGAAAAACTCTACATTCATTAATATATTTTGCAAAATGAGTTGTATCCATTTAATGCAAGAAAAGTGAAACAAGCCAAATTAACTCAATAGTTTAAACAGGAAAAATTTCTAAATAATGTTTGCTTCATACATACCTTTATTGTTAGTAAAGTTTTATACATGCAGGACCAGTGCATTACTTTTTAAAAAAATGCATTATCGAAGCCTCATTTCTAAGTAAGTTACATGTAATATAAAATAAGTGAGTTATGTGTAATCTTTCCTCTTCCCCTTGAAATAGTATAAATCAGGTTGAACTTGATTTATATTTTTTAAGCATAAATATTACTGCACACAGAAAAACAATCAACAGAATTCTGAAATAGTTTAAGAAAGAATGCAACTTCAGAACAATCCTAGAGGAACGTTATTAAATCACTTACAGTGTAACAAACATTACATGGTACAGGCATTTCATGCACAGCTTTTTATATTTACAGTTTAGAGACTTACCCTGACTCTCTCTAGTTCTTCTTGCTTTTTCTTGTGCCAAACGTATTGAATCACGTATTTGTACTATTACTTTCAAAATGCGAAGAAAAAAGGCTTGGCTGGATGTCTTGGCTGTCAATATGGCCATGGATGGTAACTGTAGGTCACAACCGGTTTTCACTTTAGTTGGTGCTGTGACAACAACATTATCCTTTGTGAATCTGAAACAAACAGTGATGATGAGGATGTTGTGCATATAAGGGTGCTCAACTGCAGCGGTTATCAGCGCCCTTTAAAAAGTATTTATGGCAAAAGCCAGATATAAATACTAAAAAAATTAATAAAACTCCAAATAAAATCATAAATAAAGTAAATGTACATAATCTCAACAACTATTTGTAGTTGGTTTATTGATACTCGTCACTTACTTTTTTTTTTATTAATGAGAGACTAGTTTCAACTCAATTGAACTGAGTTGGAAAGAGAGTGAAAATGGAGGCGAATGCCTTTGAAACCAATAAACCAACTACAAATAGTTTTTGAGATTAATTTTGATGTCACTGTTACTAAATTCCTCCAAACACATATAAATGTACATAGTTACGGCAAATCCCAAAGAAAACAAATAAAAATATAAGACCAAAAGGGATAAGAAAACCATTTTCCACTAAATTCTAAAATCCAACTTAGAAAAATACTTAAAAACATTCTCCACTGCTTTGTTGTCATCTGCCAGCATTTCTGCAAAGTTGACTGGCAGCTGCAGAGACATCCTAAGGCGTGCTAGACAAAAACACTCTAGCAATACGTGACGGACAGATAAAGCTTCGTTGCAAAACAGACCAACTGGAGCAGGCTCCCTTCTAACCAAAAACTATGTGTAAAAAAAACAGTGCCCATTCTGCAACTGAGCCAAACTCACCTCCTCTTGACGAGATGAATGACTGGAGGTAACCCAAGGAATCGGAAGTTCTTTCAAAGATCTAAGTTTATTGCTGCAGAGATACCATTCTTCCTGCCAGCAGAACTGCATGGCCCTCTTCAATACAGCTCTAAAATCTTCCAATATAACAAATGGTATTCAAATCTGGGGTCTGTCGTAGCCAACTTAGCTGCTGAATCTGCCATTTCATTCGTCGGCAAGCCAACCTGACCAGGAATCCATGCACACACCATGCTAACGCCGGAAGCATGTAAAACGTGGAGGGCATCCTGGATATGCTGCACAATGGGGTGGTAGTTGTACAGCTGCTGAAGGCTCTGAACTGCACTGAGGGAATCACTTAGGATTAAGCAGTCTCCCATCTTTCGTCAATGTACACGTAAAATGGTCCAGTATATTGCATAAAGCTCTGCACTATAAATGGAAGTGACAGTAAGGAATCAAAGTATACGGTTCGGTTCCACAGACAAAAGAACCGCTAACACCATTTGAGCTCCTTAAGCCAGCGGTATAAATTAAAAAAGTGTCTTTATAACGTGATAAAAATTCTAAAACACAAGTGCGGATACTAGACAAAGACATGGTAGATTTATAGTATTTAGTCATGCCCAGATCTATGTGGGACGTTCCCTGCAACCAAGGAGGGTATACTCTCTCTCCTTTAGGATACATTTCAGGCATTTCAGTGTCAAACTTTCTAAAAAGTTACGGAATTGAAAACCAGGTGGCTTTGGCTTAAGAAGTGTTCCTATAATGTGCGTCCATTAAGGTGTTGAACCGTTTAAACGTTGGATGTGTGGGCATGCAATTAAGTCCACAGCCATAATTTGCTAATAACATTCTATACAAATATAATAATTTGCAACATATAATTTCACTTATCTTAAAAGAAAAGATGAAAATTTTTCTTATTAAGTGATTAAGAATAGGAAAAATGTTCATTTTCTTTTAAGATAAGTGAAGTTTTATGTTACAAATTATATTTGTATAGTATTTGTTGCTTCACTGCAACTAGCTTCATATTTTATGTATTTGCTAATAACATTTTGCGCCTGTACTTTATAGGAGGTACTGCAGATTTGGCATAGAGGCTTATAACAGGGTTTGTTGGAAATGCTCCAACTGCTATACGTATGCCACAATTATGGACTGTGTGTTATTTCTTCAGCACAGATGAACATGCTGAACCAAAAACGATACTACCATAATCTAATTTGGAAAGGATCAGTGCACAATAGATTCGCAACAACACTATACAATCCACTCCATGATTTTCCACTTAGTACCCGCAAGATATTTGAAGAACGGTTACATTGTGCTTTTAGTTGTGCCATATGCGATGACCAACTTAAGTTTTCTATCAATATCAAATCCAAGGAACCTTATCTCATCTGCAATAGGTAGTAGATCTGGACCTAAATGGAGCGAAGGTGTTAATTGACTCCGACGGCACCAGAAGTTTACACAGATGGTTTTCTCAGCTGAAAATCTGAAATTGTTTTTCAAACTCCAATCCTTAAGGTTGTCTAAGGTGGTCTGCAGAAGATGCTCCAGAAAGAGTGTGCGTTGAGATGTACAGTAGATGGCAAAGTCGTCTACAAATAGGCATGATGAAACCCCTGGAGGAACACAGTTTGAGATAGAATTAATCGCAATAGCAAACAGCGTAACACTTAGTACTGATCCCTGTGGTACACTGTTCTCCTGAACAAAAAGATTAGAAAAAACCGAGCCGATCCTTACTCGGAAAATGCAGTCTTTCATGAATTCCTGAAGGAAGAGTACATACTTTTGTTAGGATCAGAATAAAAAGCATTAGAATGCCTATAGAACAGTGCATTAACGTTTTTTTTACTAAAGGTAATAAAACATACAATGCAGATGTCACCAGAGAAACAAAATACTTATATCCCTTGCCCTCCATAGTTTCACAATTCACTACAAAGGCCATGGAAATGCTTCAGTACTGGTTTAATATGCCACACCAAGCAACATATCAAAGCATCTTCTCATAAAATAAAAATTAATCAAGAAGATATTGACACATTGCTTCACTAACACTGTTTTTCACATGACATGTTACAAGAGCTGTTGGTCCCATCATCAGCTGATTCTTGATTAGTGCAGGTTGTAGTTATTTCCTCTTTCTCCGTATCATCGATAGATGGCCTGATGTATTTGTCAAAGATGTCCGGTGGTGGAGTTTCAAAGTTCATAATTCTATGACTTTTTGTTAATGAAGATTTTTTCCCATACGGAAAGATCTGTGGGACGAATAACTTGTTTTATTAAAATTGTCTCCAAATTAAGGTCATGTCTGGTATTCAAAAAAATGAAAGGCTACTGCTGATTTTTCTATTTCACCGTTCTTAATGTTTCTTATATGTTCTTTTGTTCTGATGTATATAATCCTTTTCTGTTTTTCCTATATAAATTTTAGGGCAAGTTTCACATGTTCAATTCTCATACTTTGAATCTCCTCATAAACTCGTACATTGTTCTGTAGTTCAATCAACAGTGAATTATTCCATTTACGTTGCCAGAATAAATTCTAAGCTTTGTATTTTGCTCTACTTTTGAAGCAGCGTACTCTATGATGGTGCTTTTTGGCATTTGCTTTAATTTCTCCAGGAGTATCTTATGGCAGTCAGCAAAATATTGGAGTAAATTACTTTGAAAGTAACACTCGAAAAGAAGTAATAGAAGTGATTTAGAGGAATATCCTTTGTGTAACCTGAAGCATAATAACTGCTGCATGATTCTGGAATGCAAGGAAACTTAAGATGTTCAGAGAGAAGATAGGCCACATAATTAAAGGGGAAAGGTTTTTGAACGTAAACATTTAGAAAATGCTTAAGAGATATAAGAAAATTTTCGGGATAAATAAAGGTCAAATGACAGAGAAAATATAGGAAGCACGGTGAAGAAGTTAACTTGTAGCAGTTATATGCCTTTTCAAAACATTAGTATGTTATGAGAGATTTACAATCTACAATAATGTATAAATACTATGAGCCGGTTTCGCCAACCAAAGTTACTTTTTACCAGTGTTAAAGTGATTAAATAATGAAGTTAAATTCCCACACCCTGGTATTAAGACATTTAACAAATATTAAGAGAAAGAAAATGGCTACTGCAAACCAAGGTATTGATATGTTAGCTAGATTTAGCATTTTTCAATTCCATCCAACAGCTGTGATTCATAATAAATTTAAAAAAACTACAAAAGAAATTTTTTGAATGCTACAGGCTGTCCAAAGTGGATGTGACCTTGGTTTTATTAAAAATACATGTTAGAATACTACCACAGAAATTGACACTTTCTCCTACACCACAGATGTTAACTGCTCCTGCCATTTTGTGTTACAGGCACATCTCATTCAATGGCAGTGACAGTGCTGGCATTTCCAAAGCTGACATTTGTGAGTTTATCCAGAAGGTTTCTAGTAATTGCTTCAAGAAGTCGACAGTAATTTTATTGGCATCCATTCAATCTGTATCCAAGAACACATTTTCACCCACTTTGGCTTTAATGTAATTTTAATCTTTCCCAAATGCTCTTCAAACTTTGTATTTTTAATATAGATTTTTATGTTAGCATGAAACTGCTGCAGTTGCTTAATGGACCAAGCAGAAATGTCCAGACTTCTCTCAGGCCGCACTCTTATCCTTTTATTTTAACCAGTTGAATAATAACACCTTTTCAAACAGTAAAACATTCATTACTTCCTCTAGAACAAGATTTTTCACGACCAACTGTTACAAACCTAAGTGGCTGCAACTGAAAGTCAAGTTTAGTCCCTCCCTTCTCAAAAACTGCTCTTCAAAGTTGTCTTTGAAGTTATCAACATATTCGCTAACAATTCTCTGCAAACATTATGATATGCAAGAATTTTAACATTATGTGGCAAAAAAAGACGTTAAGTATTTTAAACATCAGTTGACGAAACCAGCCCTATATATGTTTAATGGATGTTTCACAAAGCACAGTAGTAATATAACATTTTAAAATGCAAGTTAAAACAGTGGGATTTCAGTAATCTGAGCAAGCATTAACAGAGATTTGTAATATCTGGGACTCCTAGTGAATGCAAAGAAAAATTTAAAGGAACTGGGATAGGAAGCAATATGTGGATAATCCCAAAAAGAAAGATGGAATAAAAGAAAGAAATCATGATAGTAATTAGTCGTAGAGCTCTACACCATACATACAACCATGGGGTTTGAGTACCGAGAGACTAATCGCATATTAGGTCCTTTATAAATAATACTCATTTAAGTGTATTTTATTCAGGAAGAGCAATAAATATTATATACAAATATCGTGAGTCTAAAACAATGCCATTAAATTGCGGACAATTGAAACCACTGATTCAAGCAAATCAGTCTGATGGGATAAAATCCCTCCACAACCATCTATAACAAATGAGATTTATGCTGTTTTCCTTATACCTTTAAGGAAGCCTTATTATACTGCTTAACATACCTGTCCTGCAAAATGCCCTTTGCTGGTCGGTCCATCACAGGTGTCTCATCATTGTATTGCTTCTTCATTTCTTTATTCATAGCTCTCAATTCTTGCAGCAGTGCCGCAATATGTTCAGTTACCATGTCTGCCAATGACATGGTGCCACTGAGCAAAAGTCTTAATATCTGAAACGATTTCAGAAATGAAATATTTGTTAACTCAATGGGCATAATTTGTGTAATATCTACTAATGTTAGATTACCCATAACAATTTAAGGATTGGTTGAAAATTAACTAAATATGATGCATAATTCATCTTAATGAATATAAACAGTAGGTTTAATAATCAATTATGTTATGGTCACTACTGTTATCTGACTACATGATCATTTTTATGACATTATGACTTAAGAAATACACATCTGAAAGCACGAGAAAGTGTCTTGACTAAAGCATCAGCTGGTAACTCCCAGGCCTCACATAGAGATGGCACCACTGGGACAGTTTGACGGATAGCATCATATAGTTTAGACTAGCTCACATCCATAGTTACAGGTCAATAGCTTGTTTAGTTTTTGAGTGACAGCATGTTAAACAAGACAAGTGTAGAGGTTTCACGAAAATGGAGAATTTGGAAAAATGAGCAGTGATTAAATACTTCCATTTAAAAGGCTTAATGCCTAAAAAAATCATGCAGGAAATGGACAGTACACTGAAAGACTTTGCCCCTTCATATACAATGATTAAAAGGTGAGTTGCAGAGTTTAAAATGGGATGTACAATAACTAGTGATGTGAATTGCTTTGGATGCCCTGGGGAAGTCACTCCAGAGATCATTGAAAAAATTCATTATTTAGTACTGGAAGACAGCAGATTAAAGTGGTTTGGGATAGCAGAGGCTGTAAACACATTAAAAGAACATACACATAATATTTTAAGTAATGCTTTGGGCTTTCACAAGGTCTGTGCAATGATGATTTGTATATAAGGGTGCTCAACTGCTTGGTCATCAGTGCCCTTACAAATACTAATTCATGGCAACAGCCAGATATAAATTACTCAAAATTTAAAAAACATATCAAAACAAAATGATTATAAAATAAATAAGCCCAAATGGGTACAAAAAAAAAAAAAAAAAAAAAAAAAAAAAAAAAAAAAAAAAAAAAAAAAAACAATAAAAAGCTATAATTTCCAATAAAATACCAAAAGGCATAAAAATTACTACTTTCAATATCAACTTGCCATGACAAGGGCTACCTGCCCAGTGGTGGTCGAATTAATTTGTTCCTTTTCTTTGGGGCAGGGCTAGCACTTTCAGCAGGTTTTCCCTGCCTTTTTCTCACTGTCGTGGCAGTGAGGCGAGGATCTACCTGCTCCACATCCTCAATGAAGGGGGACAGCTTTCGTACTGGTAACTTTGATTCGAGTCTCTCGAAACAATTGGAAACTGATCGGCGAAGATGAAAGTCGCCGATCTGAGCCCCCTCCAGATGATTCCACAGATGATGTTGACGGAGGAGATGGTCACAGACTTTTATGTTGGCTAGCCTTCTTTTCACTGGTCTTACTATTCTCCTTAAGGAAGTCAGTTCTGTCATATGAGGTCTTAAATTTTCTTGGCGATACATTAAATATTACTGGTTCACAAGTTTTTGAAGTAGATGCTTTCAGTGGTGACATGGCTGAATCCTTCTCCTTAGGATTGGAATTGGTCGGCGCGCTCACTGTTGTTCATGCTGGTGTTTGTTGCTTTGGCTGTGATCTTGGTGTAATTGTTCTTTCGGATATCACTGCCCCATTTATGTTACTAGTTTGTGTTGCGATTTCACATCTAGGTACCGGCTTAGCTGCAACTGCACTATAAGTAACGGTCCTAGGGACAGAAGGCTGACCCCCCAGGGGCCTACTTCGGTAGGTACGGGTTTGGCGAACCCGGGGTCCCGAGCCAACAGTCTCCCTCGAGTGGGCTCCTCTTCGTGGTTGAGGGAGATGGTCAACAGGCCCACCCACGTGTAGGCCGTGCGTGGAGACCCGTGTCGGTGGAAAGGTTTGTCCTGGTGGTTGAGGGATGCGTATCTGAGCTCGTAACAGTTTTTTTTTTTCTGAATTCGGGGAGGGTGCGCATTTCTAATACACTACTTTGGCTTCTGCTTCGCCTAAACGGGAGGTTAGGGACTAACCCACCCCTAATCAATCGGCCAGGACTAGGTATTGTACCGACCTCCAGGGTGAGTGGGACGGCGAGCTCGCTATATCCCCTGTGTAGCCCTGTCATCCCAGTGGGGTGACCCCTTGTTGGACTCCGTGGTGGGTGGGGAGCACTGGGGGATGAAATTTAGACCTAATATTATGGTTAACCTACACCCCCCAAAAAACAATAAACGTGGAAAGGATCTGTTTGAAAACAGTGTTAAACAAGTAGTTGAGTGTGGTCCTCGCTACTTAGTTATTAAACGAACGGAGGAAGGTAGAACGTTTTCTACGGTTAATCCGTTTATTATACAGAAAGGTCTTGACAATATAGCTGGTGCAGTTAAATCATGTACAAAATCTAGAAATGGCACGCTGCTGGTGGAAGCAACTACAGCATCCCAGGCAGCAAAGATACTGAAAGCCAACATGCTGGGCAGTTATCCAGTCAAAGTGGAGATGCATAGGACCCTGAATTCCTCGCGCGGTGTTGTAAACACTAGCGCGTTGGATGGAATGTCCAACGAGGATATTCAGGAGAACCTCCAGGAACAAGGCGTAACTGCAGTCTATCGTGTCCAAAGGAGAGAACGAGGGGATATGGTTCCTACTCGTACCCTGTTCCTGACCTTTGATCGGGTAGATCTCCCTCAAAGGATCAGGGCAGGATATGAAGTGATTGAGGTTAGACCATACATACCTAACCCTCTGAGATGCTACCAATGTCAGCGGTTCGGTCACACTAGTGCATTCTGTAAAGGCGCACCTACATGTGTCAGCTGTGGAGCCGGCATGCATGAAAATGCATGTACATCACCTCCGGAATGCGTAAATTGTAGCGGTGAACATCCATCAAGTTCACGAGAATGCCCCCGTTATATTGAAGAGCGAGCTATTCAGGAGATCCGGGTTAAAGAAAAGGTATCCTTTTCGGAAGCCCGGAAACTTCTATGTATTCTCAAGCCCTCTTCAACCAGCTCCCGTACCTATAGCTCTGTGGCGGCTACTCCGTCACCGAAACGGGAGGCTGGTACCCAAACATCTGATATAAACGGGGCAACAATATCCGAGAAAGTTCTAGTGCCTAGATCGCAACCAAGAGCATCAGTAACAACATCTAAAACTCCGAGAACACAGACTACTGAAAATAACAAGTCAGTGAAGTCGCCTGAGAAAGCATCCACTTCTAACAACAGGACGAAATTGCCCATTGTATACCAAGCACCAGAGATCAAGTTCAAGACGCAGTATGATAGAACTGCCTTCCTGAAAGGAAGCACAAAGTCTGCTCCAGAAAAGTCCAAGAAACGTAGCCCTAGAGCGTCTCCGAGATCATCGTCGGAGTCATCTTCTGGGGAGGACCACGACCGGCGACCGTCATCTACGTCGGTCGGAATTTCCAATCGCTTCGAGCCCCTCGAATCGAAAGTTGTAGAAGGAAAACCGTCCTCTTCCATAGAGGATATGGAGCAGGAAACAGCTGACCACGCTGCTACATCTGCAGCAAAGAAGAGGCAGGATAAACCTGCCGAAACTAGCCCTACACCAAAGAAAAAGGGCAAATTGATTCGGCCACCCATGAAGTCGTCTTAATGTAGACTACCTTTACATCTTATATCCCATAGTTCCAATGGCTATCCTACAATGGAATATACGAGGATTAAGAGCGCATCGACCAGAATTGGAACTTTTGCTCAGTAAGCATCACCCCTTAGTGGTATGCTTACAAGAGACTAAGCTACGACCACAAGACAACTTTAAAATCAGACGCTACACACCACTGAGGTGTGATGTTGAAACAGAAGAGGGCATTCCTGCACACGGGGGTACTATGATGCTCCTCAGGGATGACATATTTGTAGATCCGTTACAGCTACAGTCTGATTTACAATGTGTAGCTGTAAGGATTAAGCTGCCATCAATAGAATTTTGCATTTGCACTGTATATCTCCCGCCATCAGATGACCTCTCGTTAGTTGACCTTGAAGATCTGGTTTCCCAACTTTCAACACCATTTCTAATAGTTGGAGACTTTAATGCCCATCACCCACTTTGGGGCTCAAATCGGGCATGTTCGAGAGGCAAGCTCATTGCAAAATTCCTGGAGAGCAATAACTTGGTTCTCCTGAACACCGGAGAGCCCACATTCCTCTCAGACGCGTTTAACACCTATTCGCACATCGATTTGGCAGTGTGTTCATCCCAGTTAGCTGTTTCATTACAGTGGAATGTCATCTCTGATTTACATTCCAGCGACCACTTTCCATGTCTTCTTAGTCTCTTAGCACAAGATGTGTCTCCCTCACGTATCCCTAGATGGCGCTTTGATCGTGCCAACTGGAATCTTTACACCCAGTTGGCTGTCTTTGAATACAACGAGCACGATTCTGTGAATGATTTAGTCCATCATCTCACAGAGAAAATTCTTTCCGCTGCAGAACAGTCTATTCCACGTTCGGCTACCCAACCTGGTCGATTTCCTGTCCCATGGTGGACCAACGACTGCCGGAATGCTATTCGTGCTCGTAGACGTGCTCTAAGGGTTTTCCAACGACACCCTACGCTAAGTAATCTAATTGAGTACAAGAAAGCGCGCGCAAAATCTAGGCAAATAATTAAGGATAGCAAAAAGACCTCATGGAACAAATTTGTATCATCTTTTAACAGATGTACACCCTCATCTGTTGTATGGGATAAATTAAGGCGCGTGGCCGGAAAATCAACCCACTTGCCAATCGCTGGTCTGAAAACAGCTGCAGGAGTTGTTGTTGATCCGTTTGTTGTGGCTAACACCTTCGGCTGTGCTTTCGCTCAGGTGTCTAGCTCATGCAATTATGCTCCTGAGTTTATCTCAATTAAGACTCAGGTAGAATCTCAAGGTTTCGTGTTTAGTTCCAGAAACCTTGAAGACTATAACCGCCTCTTCATCTTGGCAGAGCTAGAACACGCTCTTTCGTCATCACGACTGACAGCACCAGGACCGGACGGAATCCACGTTCAAATGTTACAACATCTCTCACCTGAAGGTAAGGCATTCCTGCTCGAGGTGTATAACCGTGTTTGGGTTGATGCCACGTTTCCTGAAAAGTGGCGAGAAGCTACCATTATACCTATCTTGAAAGCTGGCAAGGACCGTCACCTCCCTTCTAGCTACCGCCCTATTTCCCTCACCAGTTGCGTATGCAAGGTGATGGAACGCATGATAAATGGGCGGTTGGTATGGTGGCTGGAAACGCACAACCTACTGAATAACATCCAGTGCGGTTTCCGACGACGCCGTTCAACAGTGGATCATCTTGTGTCCATGTCGACACAGATTATGAACGGATTTCTTAAGAACTGTCAAACAGTCGGAATATTTTTTGACCTCGAAAAGGCTTATGATACGTGTTGGCGGGCAGGGTTGCTACGTACTCTGCACACCTGGAATATACGTGGACGCCTACCACTCTTCCTTCAGGAATTCCTGAAAGACCGCGTATTCCGAGTAAGGGTTGGCTCGGTTTTTTCGAACCTTTTTGTTCAGGAGAACGGTGTACCACAGGGGTCGGTACTAAGTGTTACGTTGTTTGCTATTGCGATTAATTCTATCTCGAAATGTGTACCTCCAGGTGTCTCGTCATGCCTATTTGTAGACGACTTTGCCGTCTACTGTACATCTCAGCGCACTCCGTTTTTAGAGCGCCGTCTTCAGACCACCTTGGACAACCTTAAGAGTTGGAGTTTAAAAAACGGCTTCCGTTTTTCCGCTGAGAAAACCATCTGTGTAAACTTCTGGCGTCAGCAGAGTCGACTACCTCCAAGGCTGCGGCTAGGCGCTGATCTACTACCTTTTGCAGATGAGGCGAGGTTCCTTGGATTGATATTTGATAGAAAACTTAGTTGGTCGTCGCATATAGCACAACTGAAAGCACGATGTGACCGATCTTTGAATATCTTGCGGGTACTAAGTGGAAAATCGTGGGGAGCGGATCGTGCAGTGTTATTGCGACTTTATCGGGCACTCATCCGTTCCAAATTAGACTATGGTAGTATCGTTTATGGCTCAGCACGACCATCTGTGCTGAAGAGATTAGACACAGTCCATAACTGTGGCATACGTATAGCTGTTGGGGCATTTCCAACGAGCCGAGTTATAAGCCTGTATGCTGAGTCTGCAGAACCTCCTCTGCAGTACAGGCGCAACATGTTATTAGCCAATTATGGCTGTGGACTTAATTGCATGCCCACACATCCATCGTTTACGCCGTTCTTTAATACCTTCATGGACGTGCGTTATAGGAACACTACCATTAAACCAAAGCCACCTGGTTTTCGTTTCCGGGAGCTCCTTAGACATCTTGATACTGACATGCCAAAGATGTATCCTAGGGGGGAGAGGACATACCCTCCTTGGTTGTGCAGAGCGTCCCCGGTTGATCTGGGCATGACTAAATATGATAAATCTACCATGTCTATGTCTAGTATCCGCACATGTTTTTTAGAATTTTTATCGCGATATGAGGACCATTTTGTAATTTATACTGATGGCTCCAAGAACTCAAATGGCGTTGGTTGTGCTTTCGTTTGTGGAACCGAACCCTATACATTCGGATTCCACACTAGCACTTCCATTTTTACTGCAGAGCTTTATGCAATATACCGGGCCATTTTACACGTACGTCGACGAAAGTTGGGGGACTGCTTAATCCTGAGTGATTCCCTCAGTGCACTTCAAAGCCTACGGCAGCTGTACAGCTACCACCCTATTGTGCAGAGTATACAGGATGCCCTCCACGTTTTACACGCTTCTGGTGTTAACGTGGTGTGTGCATGGATTCCTGGTCACGTAGGCTTGCGGGGGAATGAAATGGCGGATTCAGCAGCCAAGACGGCTATCATGAAGCCCAGGGTTCGAATACCATCTGTGACATCGGAAGACTTTAGGGCCGAATTGCGGAGAGCTGTGCAAACCTGCTGGCAGGAAGAGTGGTCTGCTCTCCGCAATAATAAACTTAGATCTGTCAAAGAACTTCCTATTCCCTGGGTTACCTCCTGTCGGTCATCTCGTCGCGAGGAGGTGAGTTTGGCTCGGTTACGAATTGGACACTGCATTTTTACTCATAGTTTTCTTTTTAAAAAGGAGCCTCCTCCACTATGTCCGTTTTGTAATGAAGCGTTGTCTGTACGACACGTGCTGCTAGAGTGTTTTCACCTAGCAGACCTTAGGACGTCTCTGCAGCTGCCGGTCAGCTTTGCAGAAATTCTAGCGGACGATCACGCAGTAGTGGAGAAGGTTTTTAGATTCTTTTCGAGATTAGATTTTAGGATTTAGCAAATAGAATTTATGGTTTTTGGATGACATTTTTATTTTATTTATTTATTTATTATTTTTTTTTTTTCAAGGCGTATGTATTTTTTGTCTTTTTTAACATATACTGTTTTAGAATAATTTATATCTGGCTTTTGCCATGACCAGTTTCATTTAAAAAGGGCGCTGATGACCTCTGTAGTTGAGCGCCCTTATACTCATCATCACTCACTCACAGAAGGCTGACGAATACGCACGAGTTTCCGGGCTTCCAAGAAGGACACCTCTCTTAACCGGATCTCTTGGATTGCATTTTCCTCCAAAATATGCAGGCATTCTCAGGAGTTTGATTAATGATTACCGCTGCAGTTAACACATGTTGCAGGTGAAGTATACGCATCGTCATGTTTGACTTCCCCACAGTCAACCCAAGTAGCAACTCCATTACAAGAATCACTCGTGTGGCCAAAATGCTGGCATTTATAATCCCTCAGTGGATTTGGTGTATACTGTCTCACTTTAATAGCTTCATACCTTGGCGGGAGATCTACCGGATCAAAGGTAATAAACAGGGTATGAGTGGGCACTAGCTCACCTCGTACTTTGCGGTGAAGTCCATATACTTGTTCCCCCCAAGTTTCCCTGAATCTCCTCATTGGACATACAGTCCAATGCACTGGTGTTTACAACACCATGCAAGGAGTTCAGAGTCCTATGCAATTTAATGCACACCAGATACCTCACAAGCATATTGGCTTTCAAAATTTTTGCAGCCTGCCACAGAGAAACTGCTTCGACCAGGAGCATGCCATTGTGAGATCGAGTACATGATTTTACAGGACCAGCAATATTATCTAGACCCTTCTGAATAATAAACGGGTTCATGGTAGTAAGTTTTTGACCTTCCTCAGTTCTAAAAATAACTAAATAGTGAGGACCACAAGAATCAGCTACTTCCTTTCCACTTTTCTTAACATTTTTGTTGAATTTAGCAGTTTCCATAACGACAATATCCTCCCATCATTGCAAACGTCTCCGATGGCATGCTCACATCCTGGGTGCCACCCCAGCTTAGGTGAGAGTTCTGGCCTGGACCTTGCTCACCTCAGGGTTTCACCTCCCAATTTATAGACAGAGGGACTCAATCGCCTTCAGGAAGGGGCAATGGCCCCTCCCTGGGACTGACCTTTATCAGCGGATATGAACACAGTTCTACATGATTAACCAGGAGTCGGGAGTTATGTGTTACCTAGTCACCCCTGTGCTTCCCTCTCCGCCAACCCATGCTAGGTCGTCTAATATTTGAATCATTTTGTTTTGTGTGTATACCAGCCAATGTATGTATGTATAGCTACGCAAGCGACTTCTCCGGTTCAAGTTTAGTTTATTTATGCTATACCAAGCGATAATCATACGAGAATATGTTGCGTTACACACTCACACACTGGAAAGAAAACTCTCTGTCAGCATCTGTTATTAGTGTTTCTCAACCAAGGTTTCTAGTAGCCTTATGCAGCTGTTTTCGCTCTGTATTTTAGTTATTTATAATCTCTTTGTGTTCAGAGTGATTTCTTATAGCTATCAAGAGCTAAATGAATGGCACATTTGAAATTGTTAAATTTCAATGTTAACCATGGCTTATCCCCGTAATGTAGCAAATAAATTAGCTTGGGTATGATGTGTACAGGCTTCTGATATTACTGTAGAAAATCTGGAAGATTTGTTGTACGATTATGAAGGAGATCTTTAGTACTTACGTAGCAGTGACATGTGCTGGTCTACAGATGGCATGTTAGCTACTCCATTGTTTGGGGAAATGGCGGGTCAAATATGGACTAGCTATCCCTCTTTACGGAAAACAGTTAAATGGTTAAAAAAAAAAAAAAAAGAAAAAAAAAAAAAGTATTTTTATACCACTGGATGTAACTATGCACAGTTGTTTAGTAATTTTCAGAACTGTAAATTCATGCAAGACATTCATCTACCTGTACTAGAACTAATTTAAATTTATTGTAAAATAGCAAGATTAAAATAATTGGCGTTAAATGAGCATTAAATGCATGTAAGCGCAGGACGTCTATACACATCCATATCGGTTTGGGGCATTTTAACTTGGACGTCATATGACGTACATATCCGTGAAAGGGTTAAGAATCTCTTCTAATTCTTTTTTGGCATCTGCGGGCAGAGCCATTTCTCACCCATTTGCTGAAGAATGAGGCTGGCATTTACAACCTCACGCTACTTCGCCATGATAATGCCTAAGAATTATTTTCTTAGGGATTTCGTGTTTTGCAACTATTTGATTTAATCTTATTTTACCCTCACTAAAATCTTTTATTACCAGCTCCATATTTTCTACCTTCCACTTGTCAATCAAACCTGCAAGCAAATGTATTATAGTAGTTGGTATTAATTGCCATTACATGGCGCAATGGTAATGCAATTTGAACAAACAGAAATACCGCGGATTTGGCAATGCAACTATTTTATGGTTCTCCCTCCGCTACTCCAAACCACGTGTAATTTTAATGAATATTTTGTTGTAAACCTGTAGCTAAAGCAAGACTCTGTTACTAAAAATATAGTATGAATATGATAAACATCTTACCAACTGTCAGGAAGCTTAGACAATTGTTGCTAAAAATGCAGAAATATGAACTTCAGATGCATACAGAAACCAAACAAACACCACCAACCTCACCAAACTAGTGCACAAGAAGGCATAAGTATAATAAAAAAGATAATGCTAGTTGACATTTGCAGACAGACACACTGTTTTAATTGAAAATAGTGTGATTAAGCCATGGTGCAATTTGTGCAACATCACCTTATAGTACGATTTTGAAAAGTAGCTGATGATATGAATGCAAGCTCACAATATATTTTCTATATAAAAGAATAGTTAAGACATGCCAGCACATTTGAGTGTTAATGACTCCATGTAAGTGCAAACATATTCCATTTTAATACAGAGAAAAGGAAATCTTGGAAAGACAGAAAATTGCATCAATGGCAAAAAAAATGAAAAGGATATAAATGCAATGTTAAATCATTTCACAGTACTTCTATTATTTTCATCTTAATTTGGAATTAACAATGTTAACACTGACTTTTTATTAATGCAGAACTGTTCTAAATCTGTGCAACTTAGATTCAATCACTACTGATTAATGCATTTTTCAACTTAGCTATGATAAAATTATAGAGAAGTTATAGTTACACAAAATGTGTATTAAATGAACTCCCATAACAATGTTAACCATAACAATTAACCAATGTTTAATGAAAATTTAACTTACATTATCTCGGGTAGGATTTGGACAATTAGCCATGTTAAGAAGAAGACCTGTTGCATCTTCTAGACCTTCTTCTGAACAGCTTTTAGATGTGAGAACATCTATAGCTAGCTTTAGATACTGTTCAGGTATAGGAACTGCTCGTTCTTTTTCATAAGCTTTTTTTGAGGTAGATGGTTCATTTTTCTGAAGATACACCGGACTCATATCTGGAAGTCCAATGGAAATTAGAGACAGAAGTCTCAAGAGTTTGTCTGTAAGCAAAGTACTTCGCTTCACTACAGGTGAAGCCAACATACTAAGTAGCCGACCAAATGGTGACACTTCAAACAACTGTGCAGGTGTGGATGGCTGAATGTTTCCAGCTGAAACATTGTGAGCTCGTGTTACACTCTTGCCTTTCTTTGTGGTTGACATACTGTCTAATTTGAGCAACATGTCCCAAAAGCTTGGAGGCTCAGACTGGCTCACTTTGGAATCTTCAGATGAGCCTTTCTGATTTTCTGCTCCTTGATCTTTGTCTTCTTTGTTTTTAAAAGGAACTAGGAAATGATCCGGAAAACTCTTGGCCAAGGATATAAGGACTTCCAATGTGTGCCTGTAAAGAATTATGTCAAATTAACACAGATATCAACATAAAAACTACTGAGAAAAGCTTATTTTAATACAGAAACAAGACAAGTTTAATATTCTAAAAATCTATCAGACGTCTGAATATTAATAACACTACATATCATATTGTAACCGATATCATAGATGTTGCCAATTGAATTATTCACTTTAAAGCTATTCCCGATAATTTTAATGCAATATTAATTTCTTTTTGTTTACACTGGCTTCTCTTATTTTTGCATTTCTAATTCTACAGCAGTGTAAAAACACGCATATACATCAGCTTATATAATGTAAACCACTGACATCTTCTACAATAATATAAGTTTTATATACACATTAATGTGGAACACCACTTTATGTTCTTCGCGGCACACTCCTTCAGGATTACCTTGGCAGTTTACATTACATAAACCAGGATCAAAATTATTTAAAGAAACTTCATTTGTTGCATTCACATTTTCTCTACCCAGTGTTTTACATAGAGCTTGTACTGCCTTTCCTGTGAAAACCATACCTATTGAACTGAAGCTATAGGCAACTGCTAAGAAGCAACTTACTACTTAGCCTTGAAAAACCATACTATTTCCATGGCATCACTAACTAAATGGTACAGTTCCATAAAGAAAAGTTCTGAAAAAGTCAAACTAGTAACAATCAATACTTTTAAAAAGATTATGCTACAGGAAAGCTATTTGATAGAACTCTTATATTTTAAAGAGCTTTTCATTATATTTGTGTGGTAACTTTTGACTATTTTTTTGATTTAACAGTTTATAGATAACATCTGATTGAAGAGATAACCACAAGTAGTTCTCAGAAAAATGCAAGCTATCATTTTATTTGTCACGTAAATTTCTTTTATATATGTTATATTAATCAGAATTGTAAAGCCTGCCTTGGTAACATAGATGGTAGCATGTCTGCCTCATGTCCTGATGTCAAGAGTCCTGAGTTTGAATCTCGGTCAGGGTGAGTTACCTGAATAATGATGATGATGATGATGATGATGATGTGTATAAGGGCGCTCAACAACGGCGGTCATCAGCACCCTTACAAAAACAAGTCATGGCAAAAGCCAGATATAAAAATTTCCAAAAACTATATAAGTATAAATAAAACTATTAAAATTAAACACACACACACACACACACACACATATATATTAACAAAAAAAAAAATAAAAAAAGAAGAAGAAGAAGAAGAAGAAGAAGAAGAAGAAGAAGAAGAAGAAGAAGAAGAAGAAGAAAACGAAATATCAATCAAAACCTACTAAAAATTTCCTTCACTAAATCCTAAAGTGTAATCCAGAAAAGAATCTAAATACCTTCTCCACTACTGCGTTATCGTCCACTAGCATTTCTGCAAAGCTGGCCGGCAGCTGCAGAGACGTCCTAAGGTCTGCTAGGTGAAAACACTCTAGCAGCACGTGTCGTACAGATAACGCTTCATTGCAAAACGGACACAGTGGAGCAGGCTCCTTTTTAAAAAGAAAACTATGAGTAAAAAAGCAGTGCCCAATACGCAACCGAGCCAAACTCACCTCCTCGCGACGAGATGACCGACAGGAGGTAACCCAGGGAATCTGAAGTTCTTTGACAGATCCAAGTTTATAATTGCAGAGAGCGGACCACTCTTCCTGCCAGCAGGTTTGCACAGCTCTCCGCAATACAGCCCTAAAATCTTCTGATGTCACAGATGGTACTCGAACCCTGGGCTTCATGGTTGCCGTCTTGGCTGCCAAATCTGCCATTTCATTCCCCCGCAAGCCTACGTGACCAGGGATCCATGCACACACACGCTAACGCCAGAAGCGTGTAAAACGTGGAGGGCAACCTGTATACGCTACACAATAGGGTGGTAGTTGTACAGCTGCCGTAGGCTTTGAAGTGCACTGAGGGAATCACTTAGGATTAAGCAGTCCCCCAACTTTCGTCGACGTACGTGTAAAATGGCCCGGTATATTGCATAAAGCTCTGCAGTAAAAATGGAAGTGCTAGTGTGGAATCCGAATGTATCCGGTTCGGTTCCACACACGTAAGCACAACCAACACCATTTGAGTTCTTGGAGCCATCAGTATAAATTACAGAATGGTCCTCATATCGCAATAAAAATTCTAAAAAACCATGTGCGGATACTAGACATAGACATGGTAGATTTATCATATTTAGTCATGCCCAGATCAACGTGGGGCGCTCTGCACAACCAAGGAGGGTATGTCTTCTATCCCCTAGGATACATCCTGGGCATTTCAGTATCAAGATGTCTAAGGAGCTCCCATAAACGAAAACCAGGTGGCTTTGGTTTAATAGAAGTGTTCCTATAATGCACGTCCATGAAGGTATTAAATTACGGCGTAAACGTTGGATGTGTGGGCATGTAATTAAGTCCACAGCCATAATTTGCTAATAACATGTTGCGCCTGTACTGCAGAGGAGGTTCTGCACACTCAGCATACAGGCTTATAACTCGGCTCGTTGGAAATGCCCCAACTGCTATACGTATGCCACAATTATGGACTGTGTCTAATCTCTTCAGCACAGATGGTCGTGCTGAGCCACAAATGATACTACCATAATCTAATTTGGAACGGATGAGTGCGCGATAAAGTCGCAATAACACTGTACGATCCGCTCCCCACGATTTTCCACTTAGTACCCACAAGATATTTAAAGAACGGTCAAATCGTGCTTTCAGTTGTGCTATACGCGACGACCAACTAAGTTTTCTATAAAATATCAATCCAAGGAACCTCGTCTCATCTGCAAAAGGTAGTAGATCAGCGCCTAGCCGGAGTGCCTAGTCGACTCTGCTGATGCCAGAAGTTAACACAGATTGTTTTCTTAGCAGAGAATTGGAAGCCATTTCTTAAACTCCAACTCCTAAGGTTGTCCAAGGTGGTCTGTAGACGGCGCTCTAAAAACGGTGTGCGCTGAGATGTACAGTAGACGGCAAAGTCATCTACAAATAGGCATGACGAGACCCCCGGAGGTACACATTTCGAGATAGAATCAATCACAATAGCAAACAATGTAACACTTAGTACCGATGCCTGTGGTACACCGTTCTCTTGAACAAAAAGGTTCGAAAAAACCGAGCCAACCCTTACTCGGAATACGTGGTCTTTCAAGAATTCCTGAAGGAAGAGTGGCAGGCGTCCACGTATATTCCAGGTGTGCAGAGTACGTAGCAACCCTGCCCGCCAGCACGTATCATAAGCCTTTTCGAGGTCAAAAAATATTCCGACTGTGACAGTTTTTAAGAAATCCGTTCATAATCTGTGTCGACATGGGCACAAGATGATCTACTGTTGAACGGCATCGTCGAAAACCGCACTGGATGTTATTCAGTAGGTTGTGCGTTTCCAGCCACCATACCAACCGCCCATTTATCATGCATTCCATCACCTTGCATACGCAACTGTTGAGGGAAATAGGATGGTAGCTAGAAGGGAGGTGACGGTCCTTGCCAGCTTTCAAGATAGGTATAATGGTGGCTTCTCGCCACTTGTCTGGGAACGTGGCATCAACCCAAACACGGTTATTGACCTCGAGCAGGAATGCCTTACCCGTGGATTCCATCCGGTCCTGGTGCTGACAGTCACGATGATGAAAGAGCGTGTTCTAACTCTGCCAAGGTGAAGAGGCGGTTATAATCTTCAAGGTTTCTGGAACTAAACACAAAACCTTGAGATTCTACCCGAGTCTTAATTGAGATAAATTCAGGAGCATAATTACTGGAGCTAGACACTTGAGCGAAAGCACATCCGAAGGTGTTAGCCATGACAAATGGATCAACAACAACTCCTGCAGGTGTTTTCAGACCAGCGATTGGCAAGTGGGTTGATTTTCCGGCCACGCGTCGTAACCTATCCCACACAACAGATGAAGGTGTACATCTGTTAAAAGATGATACAAAGCTGTTCCATGAGATCTTTTTGCTATCCTTAATTATTTGCCTAGACTTTGCACGCGCTTCCTTGTACTCAATTAGATTACTTAGGGTAGGGTGTCGTTGGAATACCCTCAGAGCACGTCTACGAGCACGAATAGCATTTCGGCAGTTGTTGGTCCACCATGGGACAGGAAATCGACCGGGTTGGGTAGCCAAACATGGAATAGACTGTTCTGCAGCGGAAAGAATGTTCACTGTGAGATGATCAACTAAATCATTCATAGTATCGTGCTCGTTGTAATCAACTGGGTGTAAAGGTTCCAGTTGGTACGATCAAAGCGCCATCTAGGGATACGTGAGAGAGGCATATCTTGTGCTAAGAGACTAAGAAGACATGGGAAGTGGTCGCTGGAATGTAAATCAGAGATGACATTCCACTGTAATAAAACTGCTAATTGGGATGAACACACTGCCAAATCGATGTGCGAATAGGTGTTAAAGGCGTCTGAAAGGAACGTTGGCTCTCCCGTATTCAGGAGAACCAAGTTATTGCTCTCCAAGAATTTTGCAATGAGGTTGCCTCTCGAACATGCCCGAGTTCAGCCCCAAATTGGGTGATGGGCATTAAAGTCTCCAACTATTAGAAATGGTGTTGAAAGTTGGGAAACCAGATCTTCAAGGTCAATTAACGAGAGGTCATCTGCTGGCGGTACATATACATTACAAATGCAAAATTCGATTGATCGCAGCTTAATCCTTACAGCTACAGATTGTATATCAGATTGTAGCTGTAACGGATCTACAAATATGTCATCCCTGAGGAGCATCATAGTGCCCCTGTGAGCAGGAATGCCCTCTTCTGTGTCAATATCACACTGCAGTGGTGTGTATCGTCGGATTTTAAACTTATCTTGCGGTCGTAGCTTAGTCTCTTGTAAGCATACCAACAAGGGGTTATGCTTACTGAGCAAAAGTTCCAGTTCTGGCCGATGTGATCTTAAAGCCCTTATGTTCCATTGGAGGATAGCCATTGGAACTATGGAGATTGGATGTAAAAGTTGGTCTATATTAAGACGACTTTAACGGTGGCCAAATCAGTTTACCCTTTTTCTTTGGTGTAGGGCTAACACCTGTTTCTTTTTCGTCGGGTTTATCCTGGCGCTTTTTCGTTGCCGTTCGTGCAGTGTCTTCCTGGTTCATTTCTTCTACGAATGAGGCACCTTTTCCTATAGTAAAGTTAGGTTCGAGGACCCCAAACCGGTTGGACACAGAGGTCGACGATGATGACAGTTATCGATCTGAGTCTTCACCAGTAGACCCCTCAGAAGAGGAACTTCTAGATACCCTAAAACTTTCTTTCTTGCCGGTCCATTTGTTTGTAACCTTGAGGAAGTCTGAGTTTGTGTAATTGGTCTTAAACTTTTTGGGCGGTGCATCGTAGACTATAACGGGATTGACGGTCGATGAGGTTGACGGCTTAGGTGATGACGGTGCAGACTTCTCCCTCGGCGATTGAGGTGAGAGAGGAGCCGGCTTGGATGTCTTGGTAGGCTTTTGAGCAGGTGTGGCAGTAAGTACCTTATCTGTTATAGTAGCCTCACAATCGCTGGTCTGAGTTGCGATTTCTTTCCTCGGTGCCACCTTAGCAGCTATGCAGATGTATGTACCAGATCTTGGGACCGAGGGTTTACGAGTCCATAGGAGTTTACGGGCATCCGAGAAGGATAACTTCTCCCTTATTCGGATCTCCTGTATCTCCTTTTCCTCTATGAAACGTGGGCACTCTCTGTGGCTGGATGGATGTTCACCAGCACAGTTGACACAATTTGCCGGGGATGTGCAGGCATCCTCGTGTTTAGACAGACCACACTGAACGCATGATGGCACACCGCTACAAAAATCATTCGTATGACCGAAGCGTTGACATTTAAAGCACCCGAGTGTGTTTGGTATATATGGCCTAACCTCTATGATCTCATACCCTGCCCTAAGCCTTTGAGGGAGGTCTACCCTATCACAGGTCAGGAACAGGGTACGGGTAGGCAATAATTCCCCTCGCTCTCTACGTTGCACTCGGTATACAGCAGTGACGCCCTGGTCTTGTAGGTTCTCCAGTATTTCCTCATTCCACATCCTGCCCAACGCACGAGTGGTGATAACCCCGCGGGAAGAGTTCAGTGTCTTGTGCACTGCAACTGTAACGGGGTAGCTGCCCAATAATGAAGCTTTTAAGATCGTTGCTGCCTGCGAAACAGAGTTCGCTTCCACAAGGAGCAAGTACAGGACTTTACTGGACCAGCAATTGTATTCAATCCCTTTTGGATAATGAAAGGGTTCAATGTCAGAAAGTTCTTGCCTACCTCATTTCTGGTTATAACTAAGTAGCGAGATCACAAGACTCGACTACTTCTTTTCCATCTTTGTTAAATAGTTTAGTATTATTGTTAAATTTCATCATAATAAATAGGCTAGGTTTCATCCCCCAGTGCTCCCCACCCACCACGGAGCCCAACAAGGGGTCATCCCACTGGGATGTCAGGGCTACACAGGGGATATAGCGAGCTCGCCATCCCACTCACCCTGGAGTTTGGTACAATACCTAGTCCTGGCCGATTGATTAGGGGTGGGTTAGTCACTAACCTCCCGTTTAGGCGAAGCAGAAGCCAAAGTAGTATATTAGAAATGCACACCCTCCCCGAATTCAGAAGAACACTAGTACGAGCTCAGATACGCATCCCTCAACCACCAGGACAAACCTTTCCACCAACACGGCTCTCCACGCACGGCCTACATGTGGGTGGGCCTGTTGACCGTCTCCCTCAACCACGAAGAGGAGCCCACACAAGGGAGACTGTTGGCTTGGGTCCCCGTGTGCGCCAAACCCGTACCTACCAAAGTAGGTCCCTGGGGGGTTACCTGGATAAGGATTCCACCGAGGATTTCCCTTATCCTGAAAGACGAATGTTGGGTAACTAAGCTCTACGGACCCTGGAATCATTTGAGCATCATTTTATCCATTCCAGTCATCGTCCAATATGACTTAACGTTGATAATGATGATAAGTGTATAAGGGTGCTCAACTGCAGCGGTCATTAGCGCCCTTACAAGAAACTAATTCATGGGAATAGCCAGATATAAATTATTCAAGATTTTAAAAACAGATCATAACAAAATAACAATAAAATAAATAAGCCCAAATGGATAAAAAACTATAAGTACCAAATAAATACCAAAAAGCATAAAAATTACTTCTCTTAATATCAATTTGCCAGGACAAAAGCTACCTGCCCAGTGGTGGTCGAACCAATTTGTTCCTTTTCTTTGGGGCAGGGCTAGGGCTTTCAGCAGGTTTTTCCTGCCTTTTCCTCACTGTCGTTAGGGCAGTGAGGACAGGATCCACCCGCTCCACATCGTCAATGGAAGAGGACGGCTTATGCACTGGTGACTTCGAATCCAGTCTCTCGACAGGATCGGAAACTGCAACCGGCGAAGATGAAAGTTGCCGATCGGCATCCTCTTCAGATGAGTCCTCAGATATTGTGGACGGAGATGTTCGCGGACTTTTGTGCTGGCTAGCTCTCTTTTCACTGGTCTTACTATTTACCTTGAGGAAGTCCGTTCTGTCATAAGTGGTCTTAAATTTTCTGGGCGATACATTATATACTACCGGTTCACTTGTTCTTGAAGTAGATGCTTTAACTTGGTTAAAACCTCCTTCTTAGGACTGGACCTGGCTGGCGCGCTCACTGTTGTTCATGTTGGTGTTTGTTGCTTTGGCTGTGACCTTGGTGTAATTGATCTTTCGGAAACTACTTCCCCGTTTATTTCGCAGGTTTGTGTTGCAATTTCACATCTAGGTACCGGCTTAGCTGCGACTGCACTATAAGTAACGGTCCTAGGTACAGAAGGCTGGCAAATACGCAAGAGTTTCCGGGCTTCCACGAAGGACACCCTCTCTCTTACCCGGATCTCTTGGATCGCCTTCTCCTCCATAAAACAGTGACAATCTCTGGAGTTAGCTGAGTGATTACCACTGCAGTTAACACACTTTGCAAGTGAAGTGCATGCACTGTCATGCTTGACTTCCCCGCAGTCAAAGCAAGTGGTAACTCCATTACATGAATCACTTGTGTTGCCAAAGCGCTGGCATTTATAACACCTCAGTGGATTAGGTATATACTGCCTCACTTCAATAGCCTCATACCCTGCCTTAATCCTTTTCGGGAGTTCTACCCGATCAAAGATAAGAAACAGGGTACGAGTGGGCACTAGTTCACCTTGTTCTTTGCGGTGAACTCGATATACACTTGTCACACCTTGTTCCGCCAAGTTTTGCTGAATCTCCTCATTGGACATACCATCCAACGCGCTGGTGTTTACAACACCACGCGAGGAGTTCAGAGTTCTATGCAATTTAACGCGCACCGGATAGCTCGCAAGCATATTGGCTTTCAAGATTTTAGCAGCCTGTGTCGAAGAAACTGCTTCGACCAGGAGTGTGCCATTGCGAGATCTAGTACATGAGTGAGTGATGATGAGTATAAGGGCGCTCAACTACAGAGGTCATCAGCGCCCTTTTTAAAAGAAAATGGTCATGGCAAAAGCCAGATATAAATCATTCTAAAACAGTATAACTATGTTAAAAAAAAAAACAAATATATACGCGTTGAAAAAAAAAAGAATAGAAAAAAAAAGCATCCAAAAACCATAAATTCTATTTGCTAAATCCTAAAATCTAATCTCGAAAAGAACCTAAAAACCTTCTTCACTACTGCGCTATCGTCCGCTAGAATTTCTGCAAAGCTGACCGGCAGCTGCAGAGACGTCCTAAGGTCTGCTAGGTGAAAACACTCTAGCAGCACGTGTCGTACAGACAACGCTTCATTACAAAACGGACATAGTGGAGAAGGCTCCTTTTTAAAAAGAAAACTATGAGTAAAAATGCAGTGCCCAATTCGTAACCGAGCCAAACTCACCTCCTCGCGACGAGATGACCGACAGGAGGTAACCCAGGGAATCGGAAGTTCTTTGACAGATCTAAGTTTATTATTGCGGAGAGCATACCACTCTTCCTGCCAGCAGGTTTGCACAGCTCTCCGCAATTCGGCCCTAAAGTCTTCCGATGTCACAGATGGTATTCGAACCCTGGGCTTCATGATAGCCGTCTTGGCTGCTGAATCCGCCATTTCATTCCCCCGCAAGCCTACGTGACCAGGGATCCATGCACACACCACGTTAACGCCAGAAGCGTGTAAAACGTGGAGGGCATCCTGTATACGCTGCACAATAGGGTGGTAGCTGTACAGCTGCCGTAGGCTTTGAAGAGCACTGAGGGAATCACTCAGGATTAAGCAGTCCCCCAACTTTCGTCGGCGTACGTGTAAAATGGCCCGGTATATTGCATAAAGCTCTGCAGTAAAAATGGAAGTGCTAGTGTGGAATCCGAATGTATAGGGTTCGGTTCCACACACGTAAGCACAACCAACGCCATTTGAGTTCTTGGAGCCATCAGTATAAATTACAAAATGGTCCTGATATCGCGATAAAAATTCTAAAAAACATGTGCGGATACTAGACATAGACATGGTAGATTTATCATATTTAGTCATGCCCAGATCAACCGGGGACGCTCTGCACAACCAAGGAGGGTATGTCCTCTCCCCCCTAGGATACATCTTTGGCATATCAGTATCAAGATGTCTAAGGAGCTCCCGGAAACGAAAACCAGGTGGCTTTGGTTTAATGGTAGTGTTCCTATAACGCACGTCCATGAAGGTATTAAAGAACGGCGTAAACGATGGATGTGTGAGCATGCAATTAAGTCCACAGCCATAATTGGCTAATAACATGTTGCGCCTGTACTGCAGAGGAGGTTCTGCAGACTCAGCATACAGGCTTATAACTCGGCTCGTTGGAAATGCCCCAACAGCTATACGTATGCCACAGTTATGGACTGTGTCTAATCTCTTCAGCACAGATGGTCGTGCTGAACCATAAACGATACTACCATAGTCTAATTTGGAACGGATGAGTGCCCGATAAAGTCGCAATAACACTGCACGATCCGCTCCCCACGATTTTCCACTTAGTACCCGCAAGATATTCAAAGATCGGTCACATCGTGCTTTCAGTTGTGCTATATGCGACGACCAACTAAGTTTTCTATCAAATATCAATCCAAGGAACCTCGCCTCATCTGCAAAAGGTAGTAGATCAGCGCCTAGCCGCAGCCTTGGAGGTAGTCGACTCTGCTGACGCCAGAAGTTTACACAGATGGTTTTCTCAGCGGAAAAACGGAAGCCGTTTTTTAAACTCCAACTCTTAAGGTACATGCCTTCACAGAACCAGCAATACTATCTAAGCCCTTCTGAATAACGAACGGATTCACGATACTAAACTTGCGACCTTCCTCAGTTCTATAAATAACTAAATAGCAAGGACCACTACACTCGGCTATTTCCTTTCCACTTTTGCTATTAATTTTAATGGAGGGGTTTACCATAATAGACTAAGTTTCATCCCCAGTGCTTCCCACCCACCACGGAGCCCAACAAGGGGTCATCCCACTGGGATGACAGGGCTACACAGGGGATATAGCGAGCTCGCCGTCTCACTCACTCTGGAGTTCGGTACAATACCTAGTCCTGGCCAATTGATTATGGGTGGGTTAGTCCCTAACCTCCCGTTTAGGCGAAGCAGAAAGCAAAGTAGTGTATTAGAAATGCGCACCCTCCCCGAATTCAGAAGGTCACTGGAACGAGCTCACATGCGCATCCCTCAACCACCAGGACAAACCTTTCCACCGACACGGGACTTAACGTTGAAGGATGTAAATTAAATAATAATAATAAAAAAACTTGTAAAGTTGTTTTCAATATGACTTCACTTTACTAATTGTAAAAATATATGTATGAGGTCCACTGAATCCATAAAAAGTATCTTTTAGGAAAAAGTTTTGTATTTTGTATCCTCTTGAAAACTGATCTTTACAATTTTTTTTTATTCATTATTATTTAACTTAACGTTGAAGGATGTAAATTAAATAATAAAATTTTTTTTTGTAAAGATCAGTTTTCAAGAGGATACAAAATACGAAACTTTTTCCTAAAAGATACCCGTTTTTTTATGGATTCAGTGGACCTCATACATATATTTTTACAATTAGTAAAGTGAAGTCATATTGGACAATGAATGAAATGATGCTCAAATTATACCAGGGTCCTTTAGAGTTATCTTTTAGATAAGGAAAATCTCTGGAAAAAACCTTATCCAGATCACCCTGACCAAGATTCAAACTTGGGACCTTGCATGAGGCAGACACGCTACCACCTATGATAGAGGCAGCAATCTGAACAGGGAAGTTTTAGGCCAAATGCAATACTTCTCTACCTGCTAGTATGTAAATAGTAGAGAAAGTAATAGTTACTTTAATTACAATTTAGTATCATCACAATGAACTTCAGTACAATCCATTATCCTTCCCCCATTCTTATTATAAATCGGAAGTTACTGTGATGATTGTTAACCTTTTCAAAGAGAATCTGTTGCAATTATTTCAAAAACCTTCAATGTAGCATTAACTACATTAGAAATAAACTGTTGATTAATTTGATGGGAGCATATAATAAAGTACATTAGTAAATACAGTAACTTGTCATTGAGCATTACACAATAGGTTTATAATAAATGAATGGGATTAAAACTAATTAGCCTATATAACCTCATATTAAACCATACTATTGAAGTCAGGATTGAGGACATATTACATCTCCAAATATTCTTTCATAGGATGAAAGGGCAAAACTTAGCAAGTCAAAGAATTTATGTTTCAATGCATGAGCCGATACTTTGAAGCACTTCAGAGATAACATGACCACTCTACTAGTGACAAAAGGATCTTGTATTATAAGACTGTATATCTACTTTTTATTATAAATTCAATAAATGTTTATATACAGCAGTACAATGCATTTGCACGTCATACAATACATTATACATGCATTTTATTGTAGTCATTACTTTAAATTAAATTAATAATTGGAGTAAGCAAGCTTTAGTGAAGCTGAAACTATTTATTTTTGCAATAAAGGCATATGAGTTCCATGCAAACTATTTTCTCAGCATGTAACAATATCAGCCATTATGCTTTGCAAACAAGAGAACTTGATCCACTGTGTCAGGTACTAGTCAGCCACAATATCAGTGCATTTGGTGGGAAGAGAAACTAAACTGTTATAAACAAAGTGAAGGGTGCATTTGAAATACAGTTAGGTAAAGAAAACATCTGCTGTTCTAGTTGCATTTAATAGTGAAGCTGAAGGCTGCAGATAATGTACTGTTTTCAATTTGCAACTGTATGTTCCCACTATTCTTTGCCCCTTGCTCCCCTCTGATAGCTAGCACTTTGTCAACACAGCAACAGTAACCTCCTCCAAGTGTACTCATATTGTCGCTGACCAGTACAAAGACTTTCAGGTTCATAATCAGATAGAGGACCATGGGAAATCTTGTAATACTGCCCTGCAGAAAAAATGATGTTTTCCAATGATTGAGTGTACCTCAACAGAATTTTTGCCCTGAGTTCAACAGTGCAATCCATTTTTTTCCATCATGTCAGGTTTTTGAGAAAATATAGAATTCGTATTTCATAAAATCTCATAGTAGGGCATGGTAAGTTTCTATTGCTTAAGTATAACACCATTGCATGTGGTCTGGAAAGAATAACATATTTGACTATTAATTTATTTTATTTCTTTTTTTACAAATGCACCGGCAAGAGTGAATGTATGGTGTGTTCTACATAAACAATGTCTTCATGAGGCTGTAAAAGGTACACATACATGTTGTGCAAACAAAGACTTGTACAAGGGCTGATCAACAAAGAGACTGATTTTTTCCTATAGCTTCCATGATAGTTTCATATCTGTAACATAAATATTTGAAGAGAGCGGGTTTTTATGTATAATGTCGGTAGGGGGCAGCATTCTTGTATTGGTAGGTTGGTAGTAATGCTCTGTTTTGTAGACCCTATGTGCATACAGACAGTGAAGGTGACGTGAGAGGAGCAGTACAGTGCAATCAAATTCTGTTTTTGTTTAAACCATACAACCACTGAAACTTATGAAAAGCTGAAGCTAGCATACAGTGAAGAAGCACTACCTCGTGCAACAGTGTTTAAGTAGTTCAAGGACTTCAAAGAAGGCCGACTTGTCAGTGTTAAGGAAAGTGGGCCTGGTGTTTCAGCTTCTGCTGTGACTGAAGTCAACATCAACACAGCTGTTGTGATTGTCCGAGAGGATCAGCATATAACATTACGTAATATCAGTGAAATGTTGAGAATTTCATATGGCAGTGTGTTTACAATTATATCTCCATATGACCCACGTCTGTTGACTCCCGAACAAAAGGCTGTGCGAATGGAGACAAGCCATGAGGTGCTCCGTCTCTTTGCTGAAGGAGGGGATGCATTTTTTAAATCCATTATCACCAGTGAAGGAAAACAAGCCACCACCAGTGTGGAAATCGCCAGGTTCTCCAACACAAAAAAGGCAAAAATTGTTCCATCTGCAGGGAAAGTGATGGTGATCACATTATTTGACTGTAATGGAATGATTTACCAGCATGCAGTTCCCTCTCTTATTTTTTGGGTGTAATTTATGTCCTCCAAAAGTCATATTGGACGAAGAATGGAATGGATGAAATGATGCTCAAATGAGCCCATGGTCCATAAGTTGAGTTACCTGACATTCGTCTTTCAGGATAAGGGAAAACCCTGGGAAAAATACCTTATCTATACCTTGTTTCATGTAAGTTTGCCCCGTAATCTCTCAACGGTCACGTGCCCTCATCTCTCATTGGCTGCTGTTGTGGTACAGACTTTTGTGGTAAAAATTAGTTCGTTATTTAACATGGTGATATATCTCCAACTATTTGTAGTTGGTTTATTAAT
The DNA here is from genome assembly GCA_030765055.1 of Mantis religiosa. NCBI lineage: Eukaryota > Metazoa > Arthropoda > Insecta > Mantodea > Mantidae > Mantis > Mantis religiosa. The sequence continues at coordinate 162,956,337 of CM060950.1, forward strand.
ACTCGTCACTTACTTGTTTATATTTATGAGAGACTAGTTTCAAAGGCATTCGCCTCCATTTTCTATCTCCATCCAACTGGCATCTGTTGTTGTCTGCTCTCTCTCTGGTGGTGGAACTATGAACTTCTTTGTCGAATTAACTACTGGTGGGATTTCAAAGTTCATTACGCGATCCTTATTTTTCCATATGGATATGTTCTCCCATGTTGTCAATTTATTTTGGTTTATCACTCTTTTTGATAATTTTGGATTTGGATCAATGTCATAGTTTTCATTCCAAAAGTGAAATGCTACTGCCGACTTATCTTCTTGTTTCAATCTGATGTTTCTAAAGTGCTCTTTGACTCTGGTTTTTAGATTTCTTTTAGTTTGACCTATGTAGCATTTTTCACAATTCTTACAACTTATTTGGTATATTCCAGATCTGTTAACTGATGGGATTTCATCTTTTGTTTTTGAATTTAGCAATTTTAAAATTAAGGGTCTATTAGTAGGTGCGAAGATGATTTTGTTCCTTGAAGAGCTTTTTAAATTTATTAAATGTTTTTGGGTGATATGTGAATGAACTGAATATGCTGTTACTTTCTTTTTCTTTTGCAAATGTGGTTGCTTCCTTAATGGTTTTCTTTAGTTTAGCTTTTCTAATTTTCTTCAACACCAAACTTTTGTTGTATCCATTTTCTTCTGCTATGTGTAGTATTGTTTTTTGTTCTTTGAAATATTCTTCTTTTTCCATGGGTATGTTGACTAGTCTGTGTGTAGGCACAACCCAATTACACATAATCATGCAATAATAAACAGTCGAGAGCCGGCCGATGATAGAGGCAAAGCCTCAGAAACATGTTCTGGAAAAATTTAAAAGTAAGTGTTGTCTAGTGTCTTTAATCGACTCTCTTTAAGAGTTAATTTATCATAACAACACTGTTTTCAACACTTCCAAGAAAGGAATGGGAGAACATATTCATATGGAAAAATAAAGATCGCGTAATGAACTTTGAAATCCCACCAGTAGATAATTTGACAAAGAAGTTCATAGTTCCACCACCAGAGAGAGAGAGAGCAGACAATAACAGCTGCCAATTGGAAAGAGATTGAAAATGGAGGCGAATGCCTTTGAAACTAGTCTCTCATAAATATAAACAAGTAAGTGACGAGTATTAATAAACCAACTACAAATAGTTTCTGAGATTAATTTTGACGTCACTGTTACTAAATTCCTCCAAACACATATGGTGATATATATTTATATGTTGAAAGAGAATTGTAAAATATTTACTTTCATAACTGTTTCAATTAAATATATTACGCAACAGAGTTAATTTATCTGAAATGCAGGTTAATTCTTAAATGAAGTAAAGAGGAGGTTCCTTTGCATCTAGGCCTGCCTTTCAGATGACACAACAGCACGTGCTTTAGCGGTAGTGATGACATATTTGTTTATGACTTTTATCACTGACCTTGTTCTGAACTGGATTAGTCATGTATTGTCATTCGAAGGTGGGTTGTGCGAGTGCGAGAGATACGTTATTTTATCCATCATTTATTGCGCGTGTACTTATATGTATAATGGCAGAGTCTACCGCCAGTTTTTCGCTAAAGCATCGCAAGGGTAACCATTACAGAGCAGTGAAAAAAGAATTGTGTTACATGTGTTTAATGCACTCACAGAGAAGAATATGACTTTGTCAGTGAGAGAAGTTGAACAGTTGTGCTCCAAAGTTACAAGTGTGAGTGTTAGGTCCATAGGTACATTGCGATGTGAAGTTGAGAAAACAGGAAAACTTACCACTACAGGCAAACGCAGGAATAAAGAAAAGCGCGTGCTCGGAGAATGCAACGAGTTTGTTAAAACTGCTGTACGTCGTCATATGCATAGTTTTTTCTTTAGAAACGAACTCCCTAACATAAATAAAATTTTGTCTGCTGTAAATGAGGATGCAGATTTACCAAATTTCAGCAGATCTAGTCTGTATAGATTGTTTATACAGCTGGGGTTTGTGAATGAAAAAAGGGGCAAGACAAATGTGCTGAGAGACAGAGGCGATATTGCTGTGTGGCAAAGACGTTATTTAAGGACAATCAGACAGTACTGGGATACAAACCGCAAAATATACTACCTTGACAAGACTTGGGTGAATGAAGGGCTTATGACAAGTATGGCGTGACACGACTATTAAGACTGAAAGACAAGCATTTTTGCAAGGTATGTGTTCTGGTTTAAAAAATCCCAGTGGAAAAGGCCAAAGACTGATTGTCACTCATATAGGAAGTGATAGTGGTTTTGTGGAAGATGGTCTACTGCTGTTTGAGCCAAAGAAAACTGGTGATTACCATGAGGATATGAATGGAGATGTGTTTCAGCAGTGGTTTGCGAGTGTGTTAGCAAAACTGGAACCAAGCAGCATAATTGTGATGGACAATGCTCCTTACCACAGCATTCCTGTCGAAAAGAAACCAAATACATCCTGGAAGAAACAAGACATTATTGAGTGGCTGTGTGCAAAAAATGAAGTTGTAAATGAATCCCTTATTAAGACAGAACTACTGGAACTTGTAGTAAAGCATGCCAGCGATTGTGATAAATACGTAATCGATGAAATGGCAAGGTCAGCTGGTCATGAGGTACTCAGGCTTCCACCATATCGCTGGATTTTAAATCCAATTGAGCTTATTTGGAGCCAAATTAAAGGATTCGTAGCGAGAAAAAATAGAACATTTAAGTTGCACGATATCAGGCCATTGCTTGCCACAGCATTTTCGGAGATCAGCGACGAAACATGGAAAAAGGCTATTCATCATGTGCTCAAAGAAGAAAAGAAAATGTGGGAGCTGGATGGCATTGTCGATAACGTAATAGAGAGCATAATTATAAACCATACGGAGAGTTCCGACAGCGAAAATGTTACTGCAGAATCAGAATCCAAATCCGAGATGGAGGGGATTACTCCATTACCAGATTCTCCATAACGCGTGAGTTCAGTTTCACTATAAACTTGTATTTTTGCATGCCTTCATATCCTTATTTGCATGATTTTAGCGATTTTCCTGGCAATTAAGACGTTTACTGCAGGTTTAAATGTGACGGGAAGGCACCGCCTATGGCCTATGGTGTGAAAGCATTAGCCAATTAGGATGAGGGGGAAGGTAGATGCATGCGGAATGATACATATCGGCGAGGCAAGGTTACATGAAAAAGGGATTAGGTAACTCACCCTGACCAAGATTTGAACTCGGGACCTCTTGAACGTGAGGCAGACACGCTACCATCTACACTACCGAGGCAGGCAGTTCCCCCTCACACTACTGTTACAGCAGCATATTACAGTTAGAATTGGCTACACTGAGGAAGCACATTGCAAAGACCAGAGCTTTCTCGGACTGGGTGGCGGCTTCATCATGACAATGCATGACATCATGTCGCAAATCAAGTCATGCAGTTTTTGGCTCGATTCAACATTACCTGTGTACCACATCCACCTTATAGCCCCGATCTTGCATCCTGTGACCTTCTCTTATTCCCATCACTAAAGGCAAAGCATAGGGGTATTCAATTTGAGAACTCTGAAGCGATTCTCACAGAATGGTCTGCAGCAAGTGTTCAAGGACTGGCAGAGATGCTATAAAAAGTTCATTGAAGTAGGAGGGGACTACTTTGAAAAAGACCATGTAAACATTGAATTGCAGTAATCAACATCTGTGAAAAAAAAAATCAGTCTCAGTCTTTGTTGATTAGCCCTTGTAATATAACACCATTTGTCAAAGAAGCCTACCTTGCATATTTTGGACTCTTGCTTGGTGATGAAAATAAGCCATGGGCACCAAAGGTATGTAGGATGTGTATGGAAGGATTGAGGCTGTGGATGGGAAAAGAGAAATTTTATTTTGCTCTTCCAGTGGTATGAAGGGAACAACTAAACCATACCTATGACTGTTACTTTTGTCAAGTTAAAGTGCAAAGTTTCAGTGTCAAGAACAAACGTGACAGTGTATCCACATTTGCGATCAGCAATGAGACCAATAAAACATGATGAAAGCCTACCTATTCCTTGTTGTCCATCATCAACCTGTACATCACCTCAATAGAAGTTGTAAACGAGATGTACATCAATGGATCAGATACAGAGGACTTTGTACCCAGCACAAATGACAATACCCCACAATTACGAGGTGCATTCAAGTTATAACACCTATTTTTTATCTCACAAAGTAATCACAAGAAAAATGTGAAACTAGTGTTAATTCTCAATGTAATCTACCTCTAACCATACACTATTTTCACGTCGATGCCATGATTCCATGGCCACTGCGAACACTTCTTTAGGAGTGTGTTTTTACCACTGGAAAATCGCTGAGGCACCAGCAGTACGACTAGTGAATCTGCGACCAGAGAGCGTCTCTCATCGTGGGAAACAGCCAAAAGTCGCTAGTAGCCAAGTAGGGTGAGTAGGGAGCATGAGCAATCACTTCAAAGCTGACACAAAGAAACTCCTGTGTCGCATTCACCAGATGCGCTGCTGCATTATCTTGATGAAAGAGCACATGTCCAACCTTTTCCACCCATTTTTCACGCAATGCTGGGAGGAGTTTATTCTTTAAAACATTCTGGTAGGATGCGGCTGTCACCATAGTGCCTTTTGGAATGCAAAGAGTAAGGATTAAACCACTGCTGTCCCAGAAGATGGCCACCACCATTTTGTCAGCACTGGCGCTCACTCAAGCACTGTGTGCTTCCACTGAGCTGACTGGCGCTTCGTTTCATGGTTGAAAAAGGGCAGCCACGTCTAATCCATTGTCACAATCGATTGAAAGAAAGTTCCATTGTCAACATTGCCTGACAATTTGCCACACACGCAGCCTTGTGATTATCCGTCAGCATTCATGGCACCCACCTGGAAGACACTTCGCATTTTCAGACCTTAATGCAGGATTAAGCGCACAGATTCCACAGAAATGCCAATTTTGGAGGCGATGTCTGCAACGCTCAATTGGCGATCCTCCAAAACAACGTTCTCCACTAGCTTGATGTCAGACCGGCTGGCGTAAGGCCGTGACTGTCTTGGTTTGTTGTCACATGATGTTCTGCCTTCATTGAACTGTCGCACCTAGGAACGCACATTAGACACATCCATGGTACCATCACCTCATCAATGAATTTCAATAGTTGTTACACCATGAAAATGGTGAAAACGAGTGATTACATGCTGTTCTTGCAATGAAAATGTCACCATTTTAAGTATCAAAAACAGTCCTAACTCTCGTCGCTGCCACTAGAGTTCTATACACTGTACAGTGCTGCCATCTGTCACGTATTCACAAATAGTCCATGGATATTTTAAAAAAGCACTAAGTTCCTATAGTTATAGGTGTTATAACTTGAATGCACCTCATATTTAGTCAGACCACACTGAATGACTTGGTAAGTGATCTTTCTTTACCATAAGAAAGTACCGAACTGTTAGCTTCTGTACAGAAAGACAGACATTTATTACCTGGCACTAAAATTTCATACTATAGACTGCAAGAACAAGAAATAGCTTCTCTATAAAAAGAAAGATCTATGATCTTTTGCAAGCTATACCGAAACTTATAACATGGCTTGCTGTGAAGTATGTAAAATTTGAATGGAGAGACTCATCTGTAAGAAGCCTGAAAGCAGTTTTATTCCACAAGAGTAATGTTCTTGGCTCTGCACCGATTACTTATTCTATTACTTTGAAAGAATCATACAAAAGTTTGCATTTTCTATTGGAGTGTGTAAAGTACTCGGAGCATGAATGGGTTTTATGTGGTGACTTCAAAATCAATGTTGTTGTTGGTGTGTGTGTGTGTGTGTGTTTTTAACGCCTGCTTTTAGTACATACAAGGTACACGAGATGGTGGGGGAAACCGGATGTCTCAGAGAAAACCCGCTAACCACTGAACCACGGCGCGGCCCCAATGTTTTACTTGGACTACAAATGGGATACACAAAAATGCCTTGTTTCCTATGTGAATAGGATAGTAAAGACAGACAAAATCACTGGAAAAGCAGGGATTGGCCATCCAGAGGACCCTTGACACCCGGATCAAAAAATGTTATGCATATTCCCTTTATGGAACCAACTTAAGTTCTTCTCCAGCCACTTCATATTAAATTGGGTATCATGAGTCAGTTTGTACGTGCCCTAGACAAGGACAGTGAGTGTTTTTCGCACATATGTAGTATTTATAACAGAATGACCCTAGATAAGCTGATAGCAGGTGCTTTTACTGGTCAGAAAATTAATGTGCGACTCCAATTTTGAAAATAAAATGAACCAAACAGAAAAGCATGCCTGGCAGAGCTACAAAGATGTAAACAACTTCTTAGGAAACACAAGGAGTCAAGATTACAAAACTAAAGTGAACACCATGTTGAAGAACTTGAGAAAACTTGGTTGTAACGTGAGTTTGAAGTTGCACTTCCTTCCATGCTTACATTGACTTTTCCAGATTGCGGTCTTGGATTTTACAGTGAAGAACATGGTGAACATTTCCACCAGGACTTGAAAGCCATAGAAAGAAGGTACCATGGTGGATGGAGTGTTAACATGATGGCAGACTATTGTTGGTCTCTGAAAAGGGAATGTAATCTTAATACTAATGGAAGACGTGCAAAAAGAAAATTTCGTCCTAGTTAGGTCACTGTTTTTTTCTATCTTAAGTTAATAACACTTATAAAATGTGCATACATTGTGTTTAAAATGACAATTACATTCTTCTTTATACACACCATGTTCTTGAGCATAATAGTGATCTTGAAGTGTATAAATATATAGCGCTAATAGGTAAACATAAAATTTTTGTTTTCACTTTGTTGAAAAACCTGGATGTTGTACAAGAAAACGGATATTTGGAATCAGTGCCCCAAAATTAGGGGTAAATGACATTCAGAACCAAAACATATTTTATTAAATTGCAGAGCAGTGTAATATAATGCCCTAGGTAATTTGTGTATCACTAGACCTTAAATTTAGGGTTCTATTTTATTATTAAAAACCTCACTGCTTCTAAACCATAAATCAGTTTGAAACGGGCTTGTTATAGATTTTTTGTTTGTTTTTGTAATTTTACGTCCTCGAACGTAAGTCATATTGGACGGTGAATGAAACGGGGAAATGATGTTCAAATGTGTCCAGGGTCCATGGAGCTTAGAGCTACCCAAAATTCATCTTGAAGGATAAGGGAAAACCCCGGAAAAAACTTATCCAGGTAACTCACCCTGACTTGAGATTCGAACTCGGGACCTCTTGAACATGAGGCACACTACCATCTACGCTACTGAGGCGGGACTAGCATAAAAAGGTAGTGTCTTCTGCATACAATATATAGAGTATAATAAATAATGGAAGTTTGTTAAACATTAAGGTCTAAGAACTGAAACCTGCATACCTCACAAATTATATCCACTGTTCTTGACCTCTTGGATCCTATTCAAACAGCTGGGAATTCTTAGGCATCATTCAAGAAGTTTTAGTGAAATGCTTATTACTTCATAGTAATTAAATTTACTTGGAGAGTGGTCAAAAATCAAAAGCTTCACCCTGGCTCCAGCAAGTACTCTAGGCAAAAGTTTTAACTTTGCAAAGTTGTAAGCACATTTTCAATAAAGGGATCTTGTTTACATGAAAGGGTAGACTTCCCTTTTCTGAAAATTGCCATTTAGTAGTTAATGCTGTTTGAAAAGTACCTGAACACTATTGGAGCCGCCTGAGGATGGATCCTTATGGATGCAGTTCCCTGACCCTTACTTCTCTTGACATGTTTAGTTACAGTAAACACACTAGCTCTGCATCCCAAAGCTGCATCTAAGCTAATGTTGAGCCACGAAGGTGGATTATTATGTGCAGCAGTTTCTGGATGAGACTGTGATCGTGTCGACATTGGGTGAGACCTTGGCTCAGCATGACCTTCCTGTGTATAGCATTCATTGCACTTGTCCATAATGGATAACAAAGCCTGTAACAGAATAAATACTATTTCAACAATCTATATTATTTCAAAATTATAATTATGGAAAGTTCTATTAAACTAAGGTAGAAAGTGAAAATGAACAAGAAGAAGGAAAACTAATACTTGACTAAAATACTAATTACACTAGTCTACAAATTTGAACTTTAAAAAATGTGCAGAAATGAAAGAAGCTGAATCTTGATGAATTCGATGCGCTGAATTTGAAACTGCAATCAGTTTTTCTTTGTCACCCTCAGATCACTTGCAATTCCTATTACGATAAATTGTAAATCAAAATTAACTCGGCAGCTCCAAGAATGTGTATTCTAATAAAGAAATCGTGAAGACCTCTAAAATACTCTTAATATGGCTATTTATTTTAGTGGAAAATATGTTAATTAAAATAAAATGGCTACTCACATATATATGGTTGAAAGTAATGTTTACTTCAGACCTTTCCTTTTATGTGTTGTCATATCCTCTTATTAGAAACCAGCAGTAGTCACTCCTCATTGATGCGTCCCATCTGCCTTTATAACGTTGTTCCATTTGCAAGATGTCTTGGTGAAAACGTTCACCTTGTTCATCACTTATTGCACCTAAATTTTCCGGAAAAAAATTCAAATGGGATTGCAGGAAGTGTATTTTTAGAGACAACTTATGCCCCAATTTCTGATATGTTTGAAGAAGATTCTGTACCAGCTGTTTATAGTTTGCAGCTTTTTGGTTACCAAGGAAGCCGTGAACAACACCTTTAAATGACCTCCATGCTGCAAGTTCCTTTGCATTTAATTTTGTATCAAAATTTCTGCCACTGATCACTTTCTGATTTAAGGTCCAACAAATATTCCTTCTTTTAATTTGGCGTCACTCAGACCAGGAAAACAGATCTAAGATGTTTGAAACGCTCACTGTTGTCCATGAGCTTCACGAAGTTCATCAGCCCTAATTTAATATGTAAAGGTGGAAGAAATACCATTTATGGGTCAATCAATGGTTTAAATTTTACATTTTGTTGTCCCAGAATGAATTTGTCTCTTCCTATCCACTCCTTAACTTTATAGTGCTTTTCCCTACCACGACTGTCCCATTGGCAGAGGAAACACGGAAATTTGGTAAATTCGCTTTGCAATCCCATTAAAAGACCAATCACTTTAAGGTACCCGCAAATGCATCAGCAGTGACCTTCGTAGTTTATGGCTTGAAGAATGTGGCACATAGTTCCATAAGTTTTTTCCATTGCCACAGCATATGCAAAAGGTACAGAGGGCAGCACATTGCCATTATGTAGTAAAATAGCCTTCAAACTTATTTTAAAACTGTCAATTAATAGGCACCACTCTTCAGCATTATGTGCAATACCTAATTTCAACATTAATCCACTCACATCACTGATACACAAACACCACTATCTGTGGTTGTGAAATACTGCAACAAATCCCTATTTCTGTTCCTGAACACTGTCACCCTAGTATCTTTATATACCAGCTTCCATTGTTGAAGACAAGATCCAAGAATTTCGGCTAGCTGCTTGGGTGGATATAAATCACATACCAGATAACTGAGTTCCACCTGTGTAATTAAGTATGGCCTTTCCGCTTCTTCTTCTTCTTCTTCTTCTTCAATATAAGCAGCGTCCTTGGATGTAGATGGCTGTACTGCTTCATCAAAGTTTTGTCGCATTCAGATAGTTTTTGCTGTAAGACGGTGGCATCCGGGCCAGATACAGATCTGGGGAAGATGCATGTGTGGAAATCCTAGCGTGTTGGTTATATGAGATCACCCCAAAATTACAAAACCATACGTGATAGGAAAAATCTGAACATATTTTCATAAACAGCGCACAAGACCTTAATATAATTCAATATTCCATTTGCCTGCACATTTTTGTGTGTTTATCTGTGTTATCTGGGCATGTTTTGAGAGTCCACTGCTTTCATCAGCTGCTGACCTACTGGTTGTATTTGGTTATTCTGTACCTGTCCTGTCCTGTTTGTCTGTCGAGACATCTGGTAAGCAATGTAGCTGCTAAGGTTGTCTTCTGCTGTGATATGAAAACTCATGACGGTATCATTGTTATTCAAAATATAGATTCTAGCTCTTGCTTTCATTCCATAGGTGTGTACAAACCTTTTAATACCTTGAGCTCTGGGTTTAATTCGTTGTTTTTTCTACCAGAAATAATATGCAATGGCTGATTGGTTTGATTTTGGCAAATGTTACTAAAGTGCTCTTTGTTGTATGTTTCAACATTTCATTTAATTTTCCTAGGTTATTTTATATCTTAATCTAGGCTTTCTATAGGACATATTCTCTACTTTTTTTCCTGGAGGGGGGAAAAAAATCCTGGATTCCTAAAACTGCTTGTTCTGATGAGCAAGTTTTAAATTGAATTCCTTAAAAATATTTCCAAATTTCTAGTGAAGATGTGGTTGGTAGATGAATTTAGAGGATCTGTATTGCTTTTTGGTTTGAGTGTTTGGACTAATGTTTATAGGACTACAGAAATTATTTTTATTACAGTCCATTGGCGACTGCTTTATTCAAAATGTGGCAGTTCAAATGGGTACATACTCAAAAATGTGTACAAACCTACAGAGCTGATGGTATGTGAAAGAATCTACACCTTTAATAATCATACTACCATGGATTTTGATATCCCAGCAAAATACAACCGTACCAAGTACATCACTCACCAGATACCACTACAGATAGAGAGGACAGGCAAGCAGACGAAAAAACACAACCAGTAGGTCTGCAAATGATGAGAGAATGGACTCTTGAAACATGTCCAGGTATTGTGTATTGCAGTGAAGTTTGTATATTAGTTCTCCTACTCCTCATTTATTATCATTTGAAAATCTTCATTGTGAACCACTTTTATATTTACGTGTTATCATTAAAGCTGATACATTCATATTACCTCTCTGCTACTGATTTGTAGATCCTGAGTCAGCCATGCAGTCAAGACTATGTTACACATGTTCAACTGCTTTATCAACATTCCTGATTAGGTATCTAATTTTAACTCCATGTTAAACATGTAAAGTGTTGTAAGGAAACAACCTGAACCTTTCCTTATTATTTCTAAGATCTAACCTTGAAATCTGGATACATTAGAACTACTGTAATTTTCAAATTGGATAATTTTTGTCCTTGAATGCTACCAGGCCAGCAACGAATCAGAATCATCAGTGTTGTAATATTGCATACCCTTATAAATAATATTTGCAATAAGACAAGAATGAAAATGTTGGAAAAAGGTAGAGAAAGGTGGACAGTAAAGTTTTTAACACAACCATAAAAATACCATATTTTTAGCTCTAATAGTTCTCAAAATACAAATAAAGTACCAATATATTATAATGATGCATCATGACATAAGCACTGTAAGGACCATCATTAATGGTTGGTATGTATGCGTGTACATATATTTGGAATTACTCAGAACTGAAACGTATACTACTGAACTAACAGAAATACTTTGAACAAATCAAGGTGTTTGTTAAGTTTGAGAGAGGGCAAACAGTTCACTTCCTATTAGACTATCTGCTGTACTGGCAGAATGTGAACTGTCATGACTGCTACAAAATCCTGGAGGGTTATCTTATCTTGAGGATTCAAATTAATATTATTTTTCTTTCATTTAAAAACCAGGAAAAAGTATCAGCTTGATCAACTTGCAATTGAAATGGGACATGAGGTAATCTGCCTGCCCCCTTACCACTGCCAATACAATCCAATTGAGTTAATGTGGACTCAAATAAAATGGGGGATACAAACAGAAATAAAACTTTAAAACTGAGTGACAAATGACTTATTCACATAAAGACATTGACAAAGTAACAAAATAAAGACTGGGAAAACTGCATGAAACCGACAGAAAAACTACAAGACAACTTTTGGAAAGTAACAGTATCTGAGAAGAGTTTGGAGCCTCTCATTATAAATTTGCAAGACTTACACAAAGAAAGTGACAGTGACCACAGTCTCTTGATGTTAGTAACATTGACAGATCTATGGATGAGCCACTGTCAGTTTCAATGGATTAGAAAAACAGATAATTCTTAAATTATAATTATAGCATTTAAATCATCTACATAATATGTAAATATGCTTGTTCTAATTTGGTTTTCACTGGATTATTATAAAAGTTTGGAAAATTCAGTTTGAGTTCCCATACTTCTAGTGCCAAGGAAACTTGCAAGCTATAGGACAGTGTGCAAGAGACAGAAATATGAAGAATGGGTGTAACCAGGTGGAATTGTTGAGGGCGCAAAAATCTCGTTCGTTGCAGACCAGCATAGTAAATTTGTAGCATGTCATAATTAGGGCTCGGAAACTGAGAAATGTCATTTTTTTCTGAGACATAGACATTACAGGCTGTAATTGCAATAATTTCTCTAAAATACAAACCAATATAAATCTAATTTTATTTTGCATTTTTGGGCTTTCATGCCCATTTGTCATTTTTAAAGGAATTTTTGTATTTGCTCTTATTTTTGTTTTTGAACTGTTTTATAATTCAATTAAAGAGAAGGGATATATACCAAAGCAATGGAGGAAGGCAATAATCCACCATATTTGCAAAAGCAAGGGGATTACAGACAATCCAAATAATGTTAGATGTATTGCACTATTATCAAATGCAGAAAAATATTTACAAGAATTTTATCACATAAATTACAGAAATGTGATAAAGGGGTATACCATTTTATATGAATTTCAAATGGCATGGCATTTTGCAGGGAGAGATCTGTGGATAATTTATTCATGATAAAAACATAAGTGCGCAAATATTTAAAGGGGGGGGGGGGGGAGAAGGAAAGAAAAAAAAAACCCAGAGAGGGAAACTGCACAGGGAATTCGTAGACCTTGAGAAAGTGTCAAATAGAATAGATTAACAGTTTGCTATAATATAAACTTCTATGCAAGGGATATAGAGAACATCCTTAAAGCGCTATACAAGGATTAAAACATTTTATGCATGATTGGAGGAATTTAGTAATAGTGATGTCAAAATTAAATGATTTTTTTTTTTTTTTGAGCACTTCATCACTTACATTTTTATATTATTGAGGGACTAGTTTTGGAAGCTATCGCTTCCATTTTAAACCTCTTTCCAACTAACATCTGTGTCGTCTGCTCTTTTCTCTCTGGCAGTGGAATTATGAACTTCTTTGTCAAATTATCTACTGGAGGGACTTCAAAGTTCATTAATTGGTCTTTATTTTTCCATATGAATATTTTCTCCCAAACCAACATGCAATTGTTGACATTAGCTGAGGATGTTACGAAGTTCCTAACGAAACGCATTCTAGGTAAACACTAGCAGTATATGGAGCACTGAGTACTAGTATGACTCCAAATTATATTAATTTTGTGCTTCAATGTATCGTAGTCCTTACTCATAGGAAATGTTCTCCCATGTTGTCAGTTTATTTTGGTTTGTCACTCCTTTTAGTAATTTTGAATTTGGATCAATGTCATGAATTTCGTTCCTTAAGTTAGCACTGTTATATAGTGCTTTTGTTGCCAAACTTATGAGTGCATATCTAGCATCTAACACCTGGCAAGTGGAGTCAAATGATCCTGGAGAGAGCACTTATGATTTGGTTTAAAATTTTAAATTTAGATGAACAGAATCTACTAAAACAATACTTAGAATATTAAGAAAAGTGTTGAAAAGGCAATGAATGGTGCTATAGTACATAATATAATCTGGAAAGCAATTGTCTGGGGGAAATATGGACAATGAAAAGAAATTTCGCTGATATAGTTGGAAAAAGATCATCAGGATAGTACATTACAATAAGTAGTATATGGGAAAGAGAAGAATATACAGACAAACTAAATAAAGAACAAAGAGAGCATACAGCTTGGATAAAAGTGGGTGTACACAGACTGAAAGGGATGAGAGAAGGTTTTTCACAAAAACAATGCCCAATATAGGGAAGAAAAGAAGATATAAAGCACAATCAGGGCAATTCTGCAATGTCTGGTTGAAGATGAACCACTTGTTAAAGTCGCTAACCACTGGCTACATGCCATTTATTATTCTGTTACATCATAAACATAATAATATCTTGTTGACAGGAAGAAAGTTATGGTTACGAATAACAAGAGGCGAGACCGTGTTGTTAGCGCCAGCGATACTACTTTTTCCTTGCTGAAATTTGATTTAGAAGCACAAAGGAATGAAGGACACCGCAGGAGATAGATAACCTTATGTTATTCATACATCGTAAACTGAAACCATACATTTATGTGTGTGAAAATAATGTAAAGTGTGTGCTTACATGAGAAATACGTAAAGTTTCCTAACTTTTGACCTCTCGTCATTTAAGTGGTACTAAAGAATGTATCGAAGAAATGTTTGCTCTGAGATTCATTTCTTCGTCAGAATTATCTTGTAATCAAGCATTTACATTTAATTTTCTGCCTTGTAACCTCTGAAATGCTGATTTGGGTTAGAAAGTCATACCAACTGTAACTTCCACATTCCTTTAGCAGCTGATACCAAAGCAAACATATCCAAAATTAAAGCAGTTTCTTTCAAATTAAATGCTAGAAGATAGCACATGTATATTACGAAATCACTAGCACTTGTATTTTACTTCAGTATTGATTACAGATTATTATAAGAAATTACACTGTCCTGTAGAATATAACCTTTCTTTGCAGGTTTGCAATCTGAAAGGTGATGTTAACTATCTTCGGTGTGCTAAATTGAATCATGCTGTCCATTTTTCTCTATCACATAAGGTTTTCTCTCAAATCAAAAATAATTTGAAAGTGGTGTCTTTATGTAAAGATCGTGCATTACAAAATGAATACAAAATGAAAAATTTCTGAGTAATAAATATACAGAAATACCTGCATATCTGTAAAATAAGTTGTGAAGTTATATTTCCTTTTGGCCAGAAAGTCTTGTGCTGATTAACGTTTAATTCATGATTAAGGAACTTCTGTTTTCACGTACCAACAGTAGTCCGCATTGTTCGATCGACCCTGATATCTCCTTGATTTCTTGCTGAAATCATTCACCTTGTTCAGTTCTGAAGGATCCAAAATTATCGAGAAAATAGTTTAGCTAAGAGTACAAGTAGTGAAGCTTTAAACTCATTTTACCCTAAGGCTCATAATAGCTTTTGTTGTAGATTTCTCATAATTTTTTTCGTGTCGCAGGACAGTGTTACTAAATGCACAGCATTTCAAATATTTAGCTGTTACGTAAGACTTGAAGCTTTCGCGGCGAGCGTTATGGATTATGGCTTCACGGGTGATCAGCCGCGTCAAATTGATGAAGATCGAGCTTTCGGCCATTGTGAACTCTATGGCCAAAAGCTCGATCTTCATCAATTTGACGTGGCTTATCACCCGTGAAGCCATAATCCATTTAGCTGTTACTTCGTGTTTTTACCACTTTGCGACAATTGCTTAGTTATTAATCCTTGGAAAGTGAAATGTATGTATGTGCTAAGTGTGAATGTAACGTCCTATACAGCTTGAGCGAAAGAATTTCCTATACCTTGTTTCCCCGTAATCGCTTAACGGTCACGTGACCAGATCTCCTCTCATTGGCTGCTGTTGTGGTACAGACTTTTGCGGTAAAAATTAGTTCGTTATTTAAAATGGTGATATATCTTTATATGTTGAAAGAGAATTGTCAAATATTTACTTTCATAACTGTTTCAATTAAATATATTACGCAACAGAGTTAATTTATCTGAAATGCATGTTAATTCTTAAACAAAGTAAAGAGGAGGTTCCTTTGCATCTAGGCCCGCCTTTCAGATGAAAGGCATGTGCTTTAGCAGTAGTGATGACATATTTGTTTATATGACTTATCACTGACCTTGTTCTGAACTGGATTAGTCATGCATTGTCATTCGAAGGTGTGCTGTGCGAGTGCGAGAGATACGTTATTTTATCCATCATTTATTGCGCGTGTACTTATTATATGTATAATGGCAGAGTCTACCGCCAGTTTTCCGCTTAAGCTTCGCAAGGGTAAACCATTACAAAGCGGTGAAAAAAGAATTGTGTTGCATGTGTTTAATGCACTCACGGAGAAGAATCCATCTTTTTCAGTGAGATAAGTCGAACAGTTGTGCTCCGAACTTACAGGTGTGAGTATTAGGTCCATAGGAACATCGCGACGTGAAGTTGAGAAAAACAGAAAAGCATGTGCTCGGAGAATGCGATGAGTTTGTTAAAAGTGCTGTACGTCGTCATGTGCATAGCTTTTCTTTAGAAACGAACTCCCTAACAAATAAAATTTTGTCTGCTGTAGATGAAGATGTAGATTTACCAAATTTCAGCAGATTTGCAAGGTATGTGTTCTGGTTTAAAAAATCCCAGTGGAAAAGGCCGAAGACTGATTGTCACTCATATAGGAAGTGATAGTGGTTTTGTGGAAGATGGTCTACTGCTGTTTGAGTCCAAGAAAATCGGTGATTACCATGAGGATATGAATGGAGATGTGTTTCAGCAGTGGTTTGCGAGTGTGTTAGCAAAACTGGAACCAAGCAGCATAATTGCGATGGACAATGCTCCTTACCACAGTGTTCGTGTCGAAAAGAAACCAAATACATCCTGGAAGAAACAAGACATTATTGAGTGGCTGCGTGCAAAAAATGAAGTTGTAAATGAATCCCTTATTAAGGCAGAAATACTGGAACTTGTAGTAAAGCATGCCAGCAATTGTGATAAATACGTAATCGATGAAATGGCAAGGTCAGCTGGTCATGAGGTACTCCGGCTTCCACCATATCACTGGATTTTAAATCCAATTGAGCTTATTTGGAGCCAAATTAAAGGATTCGTAGCGGAGAGTTCCGACAGCGTAACTGTTACTGCAGAATCAGAATCCGAATCCGAGATGGAGGGGATTACTCCATTACCAGATTCTCCATAACGCGCAAGTTCAGTTTCACTATAAACTTGTATTTTTGTATGCCTTCATATCCTTATTTGCATGATTTTAGCTATCTTCCTGGCAATTATGACGTTTACTGCAGGTTTAAATGTGACGGGAAGGCACCGCCTATGGCATATGGCGCGAAAGCATTAGCCAATTAGGATGAGGGGGAAGGTAGATGCATGCGAAGTGATTCATGTCAGCGGGGCAAGGTTATATGAAACAGGGATTAACTAATCTCTGATGAATTACATTAATTTCTAACGGAGAAATATATCTTTTATATGGTGCACAATTATTTAAATATTTGTAAAATGGTATATTCTTTCAGCTAAATAGAAGGTTCATGCTTAGGATGCACTTGAGCTTATACTTCATTCCAGTACTGGTTGGAGACTATTACAACTGATACCGAAATTAAGGGATGCAATGAGTTAAGAATCGTAATGGATTTCAAAGGAATATCGTATCTTGGTTACAACACATGCAGGTGCATTGGGTTGAATAGTTTTAACAAAAGAAATGGAAGAAAGAAGGTTCTTAGCAGGAATTCTCAGTGAGTAACACTTGACTCCATTTGAAAAGACATTGTTCGGACCCTTAATAATGGCATGAGACTAATAATCACAATAGACAAAATAGTCACAAAAGGAGTTTTGGTGTGAATAAAGAGGCTTCAAGAGGTGAAAGTGAGATGCAGCTGTAGTGAGGACAAGCAGACCGTGGCTGGCAGCCCATTAAGACGGTCATCTGCTTCTGTCTTGGGTGAAGGCAGACCAGCAGCAATGAGAGAAGATATCTGTCGGTTCATTTGTGAATAACGAATTAAGTGTTATCGCATACTAAGCATTCTACATACGGTCACTCTGAACAGTGATATATTGGTAAGCCTTGGTCGGCAACTTCGAGTTTGATGTGATGATAAAAAGAATCAGTCATTAAACCAGTTTGAAACTTGCATTCCAGTGTCATTAGAACCATCCTTACTCTTCCCATACATATCCATGCATACCCTGAGGATAAAATTGCTCTACCTGGCTGACACAAATTTGCTACACAATGAAACTAGAAAATTCAATTTTAATTATGCTATTAGTACTTCAAGAAGTACAAATATGTTACTTGTTGTATTGCTTTGCATTAAATCATTGATATACCAAACTAAAAATTTAAAATGCTTAGTTCATATAAGACGATATTTATAAAATATTATGTACTACCCTAAAAAACAGCATATTTTCTTATATTTATAAATCATTATGTCAAATTAATCATGGTATTACTTGTGCAATCAATATATATTTTGCCTTGCTCTTCCAAAGACTTTATAGTTCGCTTGCGTTCCAACTTGGTCTATACAGAAAAGGGATCACAATTGCACTATTTGAACTGGCGTGCCGCGAGCAGTGGAAAAACAAAACATGTCTCCAAAAAATATGAATTTGCGATGAGTCGCTCCAGGTGCTTAACAACATGGTTGAGAAGATCCATCGCCATAATAATTGTTACCAGTATTCTTAACCAGAAGTTTCAGAATAGCCCTGAATATCTGAGTGTGAAGGGACTGATTTACAAAGAAAAGAATGTGTAAATGAGAAATGGCTCAAAATGGATAGTAGTTTGCATTAATTAAATTTTTTAGCAAAGACTATATGAAAGCTAGAGTTTTTAAACAACCTTAAAAATTGGAATGGGTTATTAAAAAGAGAAGTGAATAAGGTATAATTTAAGGGAAATTAATGCATAGCTAGAAGTTGTATAATGAATATGGTAAGTTAACAGCTGGGGCTTAACACCTAACCATATTCCTTTTTTTTTTTATTTGTAAGATAATTAGAACAAATGAATAAATAAAAATAGTCAGGCCACAGTCATTCTGCAGATTGTGCAATGAATTCTACTGTGCATTTCCTGTTAGCCGCTGTTTGGTCTCCTGATCAGGCATGGGATAGCATCTACAGGAATCTGATTAAGTGACAAACATTTGTTTGAACTCATGGAGGAATTCAAATCTGGTGCGAAACTGTATAGCACGAACACATGATGGTGCAGCCATAATGGCTGGACAGCATAATGGTTTACAGTCAATTGTTAGTGAGAAATATGAACAAGTTGTACATTGCTATGTCCATAAGCTTAATTTAGTTTTGAAGCAATCAGCCAGTCAGATAAAAAGTGTGGAGTATTTTTTCAAACAGTCTCAGGACTTAGATCTTGAAGAAGGCCATGCAGTATATAGGTACAATGGCCTAAGCTCGACCTTCAGAAACTTGACACGGCTGATCACCCATCAAGCCTTGATTAATAACACTTGCCATGAAAGTTTCAACCCAGTGGCAGGACTGTCTACATTTTTTTCAAAATTGACCATAAGAACAGAAGCTTTAGACACTGAAGTGAAAAAATACATTTCAGCAGTATCTGCCACGAGATGGAACTATAAAAGCAGAATGTCTGCCTCATGTTCAAGAGGTCCCGAGTTCGAATCTCGGTCAGGGCGAGTTACCTGGGTAAGGTTTTTCTGGTGTTTCCCCTTATCCTGAAAGACGAATGTCGGGTAACTCTAAGCTCAATGGACCCTGGGCTCATTCGAGCATCATTTCAACCATTCCATTCATCGCCTGATATGACTTAAAGTTGGAGGATGTAAATTTAAAAAACAGAATGATGTCATTTTTAGCTTGAAGACTGAACTTGCCACTCTATTTAAATAAATGGCAGAAGATAAATGAATGGGATGCTGAAACAAGAGCTTGTGCATCGGACTACTACCAGAACCTCCTAAAGCTTTGATTTCATATTTTTACTTTTGGTATTTTTACTTGTACTTCAGAAGTCTGATTCTTTGTTTAACATCTTTCAGAAAAACATGTTTGACATTGCTTTCTGCAAACAAAAAAATCAGTGACTTCAAAAACAGTATGAAAGACTTGCATGAACATTTTGACAAATTAATTTGGTTAAGG
The DNA here is from genome assembly GCA_030765055.1 of Mantis religiosa. Classification (NCBI taxonomy): domain Eukaryota; kingdom Metazoa; phylum Arthropoda; class Insecta; order Mantodea; family Mantidae; genus Mantis; species Mantis religiosa. The sequence goes on from CM060950.1 coordinate 162,976,197, forward strand.
ATAGAATCTGATCAAGATTGCTACAAAACACAAACACCTTCAAGGAGATCGAGACTGGATATAGGAAAAAATGACACAAAATCATTGAATCCATGAATTTTTTATGAGATCATAGATACGATACTTGGCCAAATAACCAACAGATTCTCTGATATAGACCAAATACATTTCCCATCATATTGGACAGTGCTTCATACATGGAATATGATAAGACTTTCCCAAAGAGTGCATTTAAGACTTTTCTTACTTATTATGGATTCAATGGTGGGCAACATGATAGGATTTTCAGGATTTAGGAATATATGGCATATTTCAGTATGGATTTTATAATTGTAATCTTGATTTTGTATTTCCATTTGTTGATGTAAAAGGAAAGATGAGAAAATAAATTATTTGATTTGATACTTATTATGGAAAGTACTTCAACATAGAGCGATTAAGAAATGAACTCTTATGTGTACTGATGGTTGATAACAATTTTTACACTTAGAAAAGATTTTATGCATCATCAAATTTGAAACATGAACTGCGCAAGTTTCATATGGGTATTCTAGTACAGCTAGAAGTAGACAAAATTAGCATAAATGAAAATAATTTCTCTCTGTGTTAGTTGATACCAGAATAGTGAACAATTCTTAATAACAATTTAAAATTCAATTACTGTTACTAGTAATAGATAATTATCAGGTTAGCATACCTTTACCACCCATTCACGAGTAGGAATATGATAGCATAAATTGCGCAAAACTCTATGCAGCCTTCCAGTATTCAACTTTGGTTCATTCACAAAAACCAAAACAATTAAACAAGTCAGTGCCTCATTGTCCAACAGCTGACGTCCTCGCATTCTGTAACATACAAAATAATGTATTATTGCTTTTGTATGAGTCAATTGTAATGGTCTTCTATTTTATTGGTCATGATATCTTTTTTTATATTTATAACAATTAAAAATAATTATTTTGTAAAGTGCTTTAAAATGGTGACACATACACTTCATTTACGTTAAACTTAAAAATGTAACATATATTTCTTGAAAAATTCTCTCCAATATCAGTTAGTCATAAACTGATATTTCTTTCCAGTGCAGGAATATCAGTAAACGACTAAATGATGGGGATAATTCTTTCCGATGCACATATCAATTTTTAAATGCAATTTAAGTTAAGCATATATATCTACATGTTAAAACACTTCAAAATTATGTTATGCTTCACTGCATTTATTACATAATTTTAAGTCATGATTAAAAATAATACCTCAAATTATTTGAAGAAAAACATCTCAAAGCCACATGACCTTCTTGTCTAGTAGAACTCCAGGTACCCCATTGTGGACGCTGTGGGAAGGTATGTATAGCGTATCTCGCTGAACCAACTCTTCCTGAAGAATAAAGCAATCACCTCACTTACTTTATTCACCAGTAAGGTGAACATGGAAAAACAAATGTTACTATTAAATTCAGTCAAAACTCTGTATAACACAGATGTCAAACAAGTGATATACAGCAGGAAAATAGATTAGGCCATTTAGGAATACCTAGTAAAGGTTACATTAAGAGTAAGTTTATGTACATAACAAAATACTGTCTTAGATGAGGGAAGATAAAGAGGATAAAACTGCTCCCAACACATTAGTATGCTATTGGAATTATTACTTAACAGATGTGCAATATTGAATAATGCAAACATCTGACCTATTAAAACTGTTAATAATTACTAATATATTGTTTACAGATCATACATAATAACAAACATGCCTGAACATACTATTTCTTTTAAACAAGAACATTTACAGCTGGTAAAATACCATGAAGCTTCATATGTGTAAGAGAGGAGAAATCAGAAGTGGTAAAAGTGGTAGGGAAGAAAGGCAATAGAAGTGGTATCAGAACTGAGACAATCACATATTTAACACATTATACATACATCAGATTTATATGTACTAAAAACGCCTAAAATATTTATGCTGTAATAATCATTAAAATATGCCCTAAAATGTGCTTTAAAATATGTAAATATGCACTAAAATATGCTAATATGTGCAATATATATAGGTAAATAAGATTATACATCTACTCACGTTGAATCTTCTTCCTTATATCCTGGAGGCTATAATTTGATTTGCAGGACATGATCCTTATTTTTTCCAAATGTTCAGGAGTAAATTTATGTTTATCAGATAATGTGAGTGTGTGAGTGTGTGTGTGTGTGTGTGTGTGTGTGTGTGTGTGTGTGTGTGTGTGTGTGTGTATAAACGACCTTTCAACATCCACAGACGTGATTGGACAGTATTTATAAGCACTAAGAAGCTATGGAGGAATTTTCCCTGCAAGTTCAACACTGTCACCTTGAAGATATTTGCTATCAGACCATAAATATTAAAACTGGGATTTCTTTGTAATACACTGCACAGTTCTGCACTTAATATTTCTTTATATTCCGAAAGGGCATAATGAAGTTCACTCTTCATTTCCTCAAAGATCGATATAGCCGCATGAAAGAACAAACCACGCTTTTCTAATTTTTGTATTACTCGAGGTATCATTTTGAAATGCATCTTTATAATAGCTGAGTCTCTCTGCAATGTTTCACTTCTGTAAGTGTCCTGTAGATGTTGAATTGCCATAGCATCATTTTAGATTTAGAGGGCGGACAACTTCTTTAAACTGCATTGAAATTGTCAGCATAAAAGAGCAATGTTTATCCACATACCTCAGCAGGTAAGAATTGGTTCTAGGAATTTTTCTCTATAAGCAGCTAGTTGGCCAGGGGCTCTTACTAAGTGTTCCCACTTACTTCAGGAAACTTCCCATATAACTTCTGCTACCCTTTGAAGACCATACATAATACATGTAACATGCATTAACTGCAGATAAAATATTTTCAGAGCTGAAGTAGCTCACAACATATAGGCTACAGCATCTGAAAGCAAAACCTGAAATTTAAAGTCCTTAGCTGCTTCTGGCCATAATATTCTTAAAGCACCGTTAACAAATCAAGCAATGGCAGAATTATTAGTTTTCTCTAACATCCTAGAAGCGATCAAAAACAGCTTTCCCAACTCATCTTCAAGTTTCCCTACTACAAAATTGACCACATGACATCTACGGGAGTCAGTAAGTTTGTCCACCACACCCCATATAAGACAATCTTTCAAATCATTTTAGATTTCTTTAATTGCTGTTTGGTAACATCTTTAAAATAGTTTTTCCTGAGACTTGATCCATTTAGAGTGGTATGATTACAATATTTATGTAAGACATTCCAGAATACGAGATTGCTAAGTGAATTCCACAGGATATTTGCTGTAATAAGCATGTAGCATAAATGACTGGAAAATTTGTTTTTCAAATTAGAAGAGGGCTTTTGAAGTTCAAGTAACATTTTTTTAGTGGCAAGATGTTTATTCATTGTTGAATGTTGGCTTAGCTGAAACACTTTCACACACAATTTATTACACACTTAACAAAAAAGTGCTTTTCCATCTGAAGTATAATCCAGAGAACTGAAACCATAGTTTTAAAAGTTCACTTTTTGTACATTTATTGAATTTTGACATTACAACGGAGAATCCTGCAAACTATGACATGAAGATAAGTCATATACACACACAAGAGTGTCATATGGGTTGTGTCACTTGTATGAGAACAGTATGTACTTATATTATACCAATTAAAAAGTATTTATATTATTAATTTTAAAATAGGAGTCAATACTGTAAAACCATTTGATATATGCATGCACATGCCATAATCATGAAATATGCAACTATACCTTAAATATGCAAATATATGCACCATATGCATTTGCATATAAATCTGAAGTATACTTATCACTCACACCAAGTGTGAACTCTGAACCCCATTTCTGTTTTCATGCAAATGGCTGGTCACCGCTATTGTGCATCTTTGCTTCAGGAATGGAGGAATGTCATGACATTTTACACTAGTTGTACCAAATGTACTGTCTTAATTAAAAATAAAGAGGCCAGTTGAGATCTCTCTTTAAATAAAAAATACTCATGCATGTGCATGCACTTATACATGCACATAAGCACACAATTTAACTATATACAAAGAATTATAATATTGATTAAAATTAAAACATATAGCTAAGATAACGTGTTATACATTTGTCAAATTTAAAATGTCGAAATTCTAAACATGGGAACAGCTTAATAAGGGAAATCTCTTTACTGTTTTTCCATTATCATGTCCGAGTAGATTCTTCCAATAACTAAAAGAAAGGTTTTTCGTAATATATAAGCTATTTAATATACAAATGTTTGATACAGAAAATACTTTTAATATGTTCAAGTGATTCCAAGATGTACTTTCTGAAATATTTTTAATTAATCAAATTGCTCTCCTTTACCACTGAAGAGTAGTTTAACACTATAATTTGTACAAAGTAAATTCCAAACATTAAGCATTAATGAAGGAAGGCATAGTATACCTTAAAATACATTTTACTCATTATGTTTTAATAAACTACATAATTATGTTTTCACTAAAGGGTTTGAATTAAATCCATGTTAAGACTATATCAGAGCTTTTTGACAGCAATATACATCATGGGAGAACATCTCAACCGAGGTGTAGAGAAGGCGAAAGGAACGACTTCCGGCGCCAGAAGTTAACACAGACGGTTTTGTTGGCAGAAAACCTTAAGCCGTTTGGGACAATCCAAGTGTAAAGCTGATCGAGACAGGCTTGGAGGCGGCGTTCCAAAAGACAGGCCCATCTAGAGCTACAGTAAATAGCAAAGTCATCGAAGAATAATGACGATGAAACACCAGGTGGAAACCACTCCACAATGGGATTGATGGAAATGGCAAACAGGGTGATGCTGAGCATCGAGCCTTGCGGAACTCTGTTCTCTTGATTAAAAACACCGGATAAAACTGAACCCACGCGCACGCGAAAAACTATCTCGCACGAAAAGGGGTAAACGTCCACGGATACGCCAACGATGCAGTGTACGAAGAATATCATATGCTTTCTCAAGGTCGAAAAAGATGCAACTGTTTGACTCTTCCTTAAAAAGGCGTCCATAATATGGGTGGATAAGGAAGCAAGCTGGTCGGTCGAACGGAAGCGTCGGGAACGGCACTGCATGTTGGTCAACAGATGTTGAGATTCAAGCCACCATGTCAATCGTCCATGCACCATAAGCTCCATCACCTTGCAGATGACGCTGGTGAGGGAGATTGGGCGATAGCTGGAGGACAGTTGAGGGGCCTTACCAGGTTTTAAAACTGGGACGATGGTGGCCTCGCGCCAAGCGGATCGAAATGTACCAGTACGCCAGATGTGGCAGCACACACTCAAGAAAAAGCTTTTACTCGGGGAGGTAAGATGTTGTAGCATAAGGTGTGCACTGTCCGGTCCAGGTGCGGAGGGCCTGGAGGAGTCCAGGGCTCTCTCAAGTTCGGCCAAGATGAAATCTTGTGTTATAATTTTCATTGTTACAGGAGAAAAATGAGAGCTCATGTGATTCCACCCGGTTTTTAACAGATAAAAAATTTGCAGATAATTGGAGGAGCTGTAAACATCGGCAAATGCAATGCCCAAGGCGTCAAAAACAGCTCTGGGACAAACGATAGTTATTATTCAGCCCGAGACCAGGAACGGTGAACTTGGTTGCTTTGCCGGCTACACGATAAAGTTTATCCCAGACTGCAGAGGATGGTGTGAAGGAGCTACAGGAGTCGACAAAGCGCATCCAGGAGGATCTCTTACTGTCTTGAATAATACAACGAGCTCTGGCATGCAGTTGCTTAAAGCTCACCAGATTGGCAAGTGTAGGATGGCGCCGAAACATTCGAAGCGCCGCCCTCCGGGCTCGGATGGCAGACCGACATTCGTCCGTCCACCAAGGGACCAGTAGCCATTTGGGATAGGATGACGATCGGGGGATTGCGCGTTCAGCCGCGGAGGCAACAATGCTGGTTAGGTGAGCAACCATCTGGTCAATATTGTCAAACTGGCGGTCCTCGAAGGCAGCCAAGCTGGAGTAGAGGGTCCAGTGCACTATGTGGAACTACCAGGTAAGTACACGTGGCGATGTAACAGAGTTTAATAGCAAGCGTAGAGCACAAGGAAAATGATCGCTGCAGAAGATGTAAGCGACGACGTAGCGCTGCAAACGATGTGCAAGCTGATGGGAGCAAACAGATAAATCTAGGTGGGAGAAAGTGCCAGTGGAATATGACAAAAAGGTAGGTTCACCAATGTCAAGAACTGAAAATTGTTCTGGAGAAAAAAAGTCAACGAGGTCGTATGTACCACCTTACACAAGCCCTGGAAGATCCCCAGACAGGGTGGTGTGCACTGAAATCTCCCAAAAGATATGGAGCTGGGAGTTCTGCTACTAGAGCTGCAAGATCGATAACTACCAAGGGAGAAGTAGGTGGTAAATAAACAGAACAAAGCATATAGGAAAAGCCAGGGAAGTGTATGGAGACAGCAACAGCTTGCAGGGTGGTGGTAATCTGGAGAGATTGGTAAAAAATGTTACAAATGAGCAGCATGACACCCCCATATGCAGGAGAACCAGGTTCCGGTGGGAGATCAAATCACATCGGTGCATAACCAGGATAGGTGAAGGTATTCCGGCGCTGAAGCTTGGTTTTCTGCAGGCACAAAATACTAGGTAATAGCAACTTTGTGAGGAGCTGTAATTGATGATGATATAAGGGCGCTGAACTGCTTGGTCATCAGCACCCTTACAAAAACTAACTCATGGCAATAGCCAGATATAAATTATTAAAAATTTACAAAAAAGATCACAACAAAATGACAAAATAAAAAAGCCCAAATGGGTAAAAAAAAAAGCAATTAAAAACTATGAATACCAGTAAAATACCAAAAGACATAAAATCAACTTGCCATGAAAAAAAGCTACCTGCCCAGTGGTGGTCGAACCAATTTGTTCCTTCTTTTTGGGGCTGGGATAGCATTTTCAGCAGGTTTTTCCTGCCTTTTCCTCACTGTAGTTTGGGCAGTGAGGATAGGATCTACCTGCTCCACATCCTGCATGGAGGACGGCTTCCATACTGGTAACTTCGAATCAAGTCTCTCGAAATGATCCGAAACTGAAACCAGCGAAGGCATCCTATCCAGATGATTCCTCAGATGTTGACAGAGATGTTCACGGACTTTTGTGCTGGCTAGCTTTCCTTTCACTGGCCTTACTGTTTTCTTTAAGGAAGCCAGTTCTGTCTAAATGAGGTCTTAAATTTCCTTGACGATACATTATATATTACCGGTTCACGTGTTCTTGAAGTAGATGCTTTCGGCGGTGACTTGGATGAATCCTCCTTCTTAGGACTGAACATGCTCACTGTTGTTCGTGCTGGTGTTTGTTGCTTTGACTGTGATCTTGGTGTAACTGATCTTTCAGATATTACTGCCCCGTTTATGTTGCTGGTTTGGTTTGCGATTTCACGTCTAGGTACCGGCTTAGCTGCAACTGCACTATAAGTAACGGTCCTAGGGACAGAAGGCTGATGAATACGCAAGAGTTTCTGGGCTTTCAAGAAGGACACTCTCTCTTACCCGGATCTCTTGGATCGCCTTTTCCTCCATAAAATGCGGGCATTCTCTGGAGTTAGATGAATGATTAGCACTGCAGTTAACACATGTTGCATGTGAAGAACAAGAATTATAATTCCTTTCTTGGAAGTGTTGAAAACAGTGTTATGATAAATTAAATTTAATTTTAAATTTTTCCGGAACATGTTTCAGAGACTTTGCCTCTATCCTCAGCCGGCCATCGACTGGTTCTCATTCATGTAGTTGAGGATATTTTGTATTAGGTTTTTTAAGGAGAAATAGTTGACTGGTTTTGCTCAAACATCAAAGATGCCATTCCATCTAACAAAAAATTTGGTATATATCAAATTGAATGCAGTGACTGTAGTCGAATTTATATTGGAAAAACCAAAAGAAATTTAGAAACAAGAGCAAAGGAACACTTCAGAAACATAAAATATAAACAATTAGAAAAATCAGCAGTTGTCACACATTTTTGGGGAAAAAAAAAAACAACATAAATCCAGAACCAAAACTACTAAAACATAAATTAGGAAAACAAGAGCTATCCACATGGGAACAAATCTTCATTTCAAAAAATAGGAACAAAGTATTCAATTTCGACATCCCCCAGAAAGATTTGTTCAGCAAGTTCCTTGAACCGCCACCAGAGGAGACCTATGACAAAATATCGTCAACTACACCAATGAGAACCAGTCAATGGCCGGCTGAGGATAGAGGCAAAGTTTCTGAAACATGTTCCGGAAAAATTTAAGTGTTGTTTAGTGTAGTTAATCAACTCCCTTAATTATAATGTTTGACTTCCCACAGATTGATTTGTATATAAGGACACTCGACTGCATGGTCATCAGCGCCCTTACAAAAAACAAATTCATGGCAACAGCCAGATAAAATTACTCAAAATTTAAAAAACAGATCAAAACAAAATGACATACCAAATGGGTAAAAAACAAAACAATAAAAACTATAATTTCCAATAAAATACCAAAAGACATAAAAATTACTACTTTCAATATTAACTTGCCATGACAGAGGCTCTCTTACCCGGATCTCTTGGATCGCCTTTTTCCTCCATAAAACGCGGGCATTCTCTGGAGTTAGATGAATGATTAGCACTGCAGTTAACACATCTTGCACGTGAAGTACAAGCATTATCATGTTTGACATCCCTGCAGTTAACGCAAGTAGCTACTCCATTACAAGAATCACTCGTGTGGCCAAAGCGCTGGCATTTATAACACCTCAGTGGATTGGGTGAACTCGATGTACATTAGTCACACCTTCTTCCGCCAAGTTTTCCTGTATTTCCTCATTGGACATACCATCCAATGCACTGGTGTTTACAACACCATGCGAGGAGTTCAGAGTCCTATGCAATTCAACACGCACCGAATAGCTCGCAAGCATATTGACTTTCAAGATTTTTGCAGCCCATGTCGGAGAAACTGCTTCGAGGAGCGTGCCACTGCGAGATCGAGTACATGACTTTATGGGACCAGCAATATTATCTAAACCCTTCTGAATAATGAACGGGTTCACGCTAGTAAATTTTCCACCTACTTCAGTTCTACAAATAACTATATAGTGAGGACCAAAAGACTCAGCTATTTCCTTTCCACATTTTTGTTAAGGTGTGCCATAAGAAATGGAATGAGTTTCATCCCCCAGTGCTCCCCATCCACCAAGGAGCCCAACAAGAGGTCATCCCACTGGGATGACAGGGCTACACAGGGGATATAGCAGGCTCACCGTCCCACTCACCCCAGACTTCAGTACAGTACCTAGTCTTTGCCGATTGATTAGGGGCAGGTTAGCCCCTAACCTCCCGTTTTGGCGAAGCACACCTCCTGAATGGCCTTCTCGTCCATGAAACATGGACAGTCGCGGAGTGTTGCTGGATGGCTACCGTGACAATTGATACAGCAAGGAGGATTTAGACAAGCTCCGTCATGTGCATCTTGGCCGCACATGGCACAAACAGATTGTGTTACTTTGCACGATAACTTAGTGTGGCCAAATAATTGACATTCAAAACAATGCAGAGGACGTGGGATATAGGGCCAAACATTGATTACCTCGCAGCCAACCTTAATCTTCGCCAGGAGATCGAGCCGATCGAAGGTAAGAAAGAGCGTACGAGTGGGCACTTGAACGTCACGCATTGCTTTCACTCGATACAGAGACGTAACGCCCTGGCCGGAGAGGTAACCTTGGATTTCTTCCTCCTGCATGCCATCTAAAAGGTATGATGTGATGATGCCTTTGCATGAGTTGAAGCCACGGTGCTTCTCAACATGGATAGGGTATCCATGGAGGAGTTTCACATTTAGCAATCTGTCAAACTGAAGTGTAGTATACATTTCAACTAGCAAGGAACCATTTCTGAGACGGGTACAAGACTTAACCGGACCGGCTATTTTATCAAGTCCCAACTGAATAACAAACGGATTTACTGCTAGAAATGTCTGAGCCTCTTCCACACGATTTATTACTAACACCTGAGGCTACATGTACCTCTTTTTCATATTTGGCCTGTCTTCTTCTAGGTGTAAGTGTTGCCATAGAAGAAATATAGTTAAGTTCATCCCCCAGTGCTCCCCACCCACCAGAGCCCAACAAGGGGTCATTCAACTGGGATGACAGGGCTACACAGGAGATACAGCAGGCTCATCGTCCCACTCACCCTGGAGTTCAGTGTCACACCTAGTCCTGGCCGATTGATTAGGGGTGGGTTAGTCCCTAACCTCCCGTTTAGGTGAAGCAGAAGCCAAAGTAGTGTATTGGAAGTGCACACCGTCCCCGAATTCAGAAGAAGACTGGAACGAGCTCAGATGCGCACCTCTCAACCACCAGGACAAACCTACCAAAGTAGGCCCCTGAGGGGGGGGGGGGATGGCCATGAGTAAGTTTTAGGCATCTGGAAAATGAGATTCACTCATCTTCAAATTTAAATCTATAATTCTTTTGTCACAAAATTGAATATACCGTAAGTATTTTGTTTTGAAAGAACTAAATTTTAATACTTTTTCAAGAATTGGAACCTTAATAAAGTTCTTAAATTTGATAGGCAGCTAATATATTGATAGTTTTATTCTTAGCATTTGGAAATACTACCTCCAGTGTAATATGGCAATGTTAACACATCCAAGATTAAGATCATCTGGATAGAAGAGTTCTTGTACTCTGAATATTCCATACAGCTTGTACCTAATTGAATTTTCAGCACAGAGGTGATGGCAGACTGCTTAACATTACAGAAAAGGGTGGCTCAGATGTCTGTCACCTGCATTCAGGAGAGCAAGGGTTTGATTACCATGGCCAAATCTTCCTATTCCATGGTATTTTTTTTCCCAGAGGTTTCTCCAAGTCACTGTGCAAGGCTGGAAAGATTCATTAAACCTTAATTTCATCTCCCTCCATTTCTGTTCTCTTCACCCTACATTAGCTTGGTTCTTTCAAAGTTAATCCACGTCGACATGTGTCCAAGTGCTACATGGCAGGGATAAAGGATGCTCTGTTCCCTAGCAGTCTCCAGCTTCCAAGTCTCTCATGGGCTGTGCACACCTCCAACAGTTATTCTAGATGTCTACAGGAAGATTCAATCTGGAACTGTAAGGAACCCTGCCCTCTGTGTCTCACCCCTTCCTCTCTTGTGGGACACAAGTACAAGAAGCCATATGGGCGAGGTGCCCGCAGTGCTTACCTTACCTACTTAAAATTATTTCATCCCAAGATGATATAAGCATTGAGCAAAGTAAGTTATGGGATACATGGTGATGTTAAACTGAATAAATTTTATTTAAATTTAACTGTATTGGAACACCACAGTGAAGTGAAATAATCAGGCATTTACAAGATTAAGTGGTAAGACTGTGAAAAAACTTAAATAGGGAGGACAAAAAGAAACATAGGCACTCAAGATACAAAAATATAGACAAGTCTGCAATAGCAGCTCATTTCTGGTCTGAAAATCATGAAGTTGAAGATAGCACCAAATTACTACAAGATGTACAAAAACATAGTGAACTCATCATATGGGAGAGAACATACATAGAAAAACAAAATCCAACTAATGAACTTTGAAATCCCACCATAAGAGAACCCCACATTTAAATTCTTCACAAAATCAACAGATGGCAGCAGCAACTCCAGAACTACACACAACACTGAATCAAGCTTTAGTCGCATAAGAGCTGACGATGCGAACGATGGTTCGCAAAACAGGTCCTCAATATAAGTACGTAAGTGAAGCCAATGTGTAATAAATATGACTCATCTATAATTTAATAAATTTTAGTCACTTGTTAAAACTTACTTCACTTGTCCTTCAGATGTTAAAATTAGGAAGACGTCTCTTCGGATGTATATTATTCTTCACTTTTAAAAGATTAGCTTCAAAAGAATTAATAATGGTGGTGTTAGCCTGTAAATATCAGGCTTCCAGAACATATCTATAAAACTTGTATGGAGTTTTGCATCTAGACCAAACCAGACTCTCCCACTCACAGTTCCTGGCAAACTCCTTGGTCTTGGTGTATGATAAATTAAGACGAAAATAGTAAATGGAGAGAGATGCTTTTTAACTGTATTCCACAAATCCCCATACTGTTTCAATAAAAGAAAAGCTTGCTTTAACATTACCTCACCCAACTAACAAGAGCGACAGGAATCTCTAAGGAAAACATCTTCAGACATTGCCCTATTATTCTATCATTGTAATAAAGTTGTTCCTTCCTCTTTCTAGAGTGACCCATTAGAAATTTTTCAGATTTTTGAAAATTTCCTATTGTTTTTAAGTGACTGGCTTGGTCCTCCCTTGTTTGAACCTTAGCTAGTTATATTGAGTTTGCATGCCATTTACATTTAAGAAGTCCAAAGGAAAATTAGATAGCTGTTTCAAGATATAGTAATCAGTGCTGGTCCTTGAATGTCTTCCTCCATGGAACAGTTTGTAACTTATTAATCTTTCGCTTCACTGTGGTGTTCCAATACAGTTAAATCTCGATAGTTTGTAACTTATTTCTGCGGTGGCCTCATAGTTGAAGTGTACAAAGTAAATATTCATAGTGCTAGAACTCGGGGAAATTTACAATGTGAAAACTGAAACATTTCATAAGCAGAATCAAATTGAGCCAGTCAGAACAAGTTTATGTAATACAAAGCCTGAGAGGCATGGCAACATTTCTGACATTTTTTTGAAGTTGAAACTTCATATACAATTTTAGGAAGTCAGGTCAGTACAGGCAGAGCTTACACTGGCATATTAACAGCAGAAATGCCAAACCCCAAGTTAGGACATCTAGAAACTCTGCATATGCTTGTACTATGTTCAGTTGTTTTACAGTTAACATACAGACACATACCCATTACTATATATTATCAGAATAAATATACTGCACATCTTACCTGAACCAGAACTTCGTAATATAGATGATAAAGCACTACTACTATGGCCAACATGACTCATGAACCGTTCTTGCATTAGTTGACGATTGCGAGCTTCCCACTCTCTGCGCAGATTTTGTGCTTCCTGTGCCAAGTCTGGAGGCAGAACTGATATCTGAGATTCCTCCATGTCTGTCAAAATCTACAAAAAGAAACAGCTATATAATACTGGTTTTTGATCATCACATCCACCGTCAACTAGTTAGTAAGTTCTGTAATCTTCATTTATACTGATACTTTGATGGAACTCCTAGAGAGTCAACAGTAGCGCAGAATAATGATATATGTATAAGGGCGTTCAACTGCAGAGGTTATCAGCGCCCTTTAAAAAAATTAGTCATGGCAAAAGCCAGATATAAATTGCTCTGAAACTATACATAAGTGTAAATAAACATACAAAAATACATGTACATAACAAAAATAAAATTAAAAGAAATATAAATGCATCTACAAAAAATACTCTTTGCTAAATTCTAAAATCTAACCTAGAAAAGAACTTAAAAACCTTCTACACTACTTTATCATCCGCTAGCATTTCTGCAAAGCTGGCCGGCAGCTGCAGAGACGTCCTTAACATGTGCTAGGCAAAAACACTCTAGCAGCATGTGTCGGACACAACGCTTCGTTGCAAAACGGACACAGTGGAGCGGTTACTTTCAAAATAAAAAAACTGGGTAAAACAGCAGTGTCCAATGCGTAACCGAGCCAAACTCACCTCCTCATGACGAGATGAACGACAGGATGTTACCCAGGGAATCGGAAGTTCTTTCACAGATGTAAGTTTATTGCTGCGCAGAGCGGACCACTCTTCCACTCTTCTTCGCCAGCAGGTTTGCACAGCTCTCCACATTAAAGTCCTAAAATCTTCCGATGTCACAGATGTTACTCAAACCCTGGGCTTTATGGTAGCCGTCTTGGCTGCTGAACCAATCGTTTTATTCCCCTGCAAGCCCATGTGACCAGGGATCCATGCACACACCATGCTAACACCAGAAGTGTGTAAAACATGGAGGGCATCATGGATACGCTGCACAATAGGGTGGTAGTTGTACAGCTGCCGTAGGCTTTGAAGTGCACTGAGGGAATCACTCAGGATTCAACAGTCCCCCCAATTTTAATCGACGTACATGTAAAATGGACCGGTATATTGCATAAAGCTCTGCAGTAAAAATGGAAGAGCTAGTATGGAATTTGAATGTATACGGTTCGGTTCCACACAGGTAAGCACAACCAACACCATTCGAGCTCTTGGAGCCATCAGTATAAATTATAAAATGGTCTTCATATTGCAATAAAAGTTTTAAAAAACATGTGCGGATACTAGACATAGACATGGTAGTTTTATCGTATTTAGTCATACCCAGATCTACAGTATGCGCAAGATAAGAAGAGCGCTGGATTTATGGGGTAGTGCAGGTAGAGGGGAAGTAGCGAGAGCTAACACTTTTGTTTCTGCAGTGTGGTCAACCTTGAAAAACACAATTCAGCAAAATAGTGCTAAGATAAGCGAAGATATGCGCAGCAAGTGTGAGATTTGTGGACAAAAACAAACATTAAATTGAACTCGATCCTGTAAGCTGTATATTTATATACTTATTAATGAAACAAATATGACATATTAATTACTATTAATATGCACGAATGCTAATGGCTTCATTGCCAGATGCAAGGCATTAGAAAACAACTATTAATTAAACACATAAAAACAGTAAACAAATATGACAGCCATAAATATTCATTCGCTTTGTGATTCTCCGATTTCTGAGTTCACTGCATCAGTTTCATCGCTAGTATCCTATGATCTGATGATAATTTCATCAATCACATTTTCAATTACACCATTATTTCTCCAATATTTCATTTCCAGTTCTTGCAGTATGCTTCCCAATGCGTCGCAGTTACAGAAGACAATGCTTCTATAGCAAGTTTCTGCAGATTTGTGGCTGACATATCACCAGTAACGTTGTGTCCTCTGAAAACGTTCTTTATTTTTGCCCATGCCAGTTCAATTGCATTCAGATCACAGTTATAAGGAGATAAACGAATAGTAGTGTGTCCAGTTTCGAGAACATTAACATACACAACATACGTAAGTCTTGCTCCTAGGTTTGCTGGCCTCTATTAAATACCAGTGTAGCTTTGGTAATGGAGGGGAATAGAAAGCTTGTAGAAATTAACAAAGGGCTCAGAGCAAGAGAAAAAGAAAGGTAAAAGAGCAAGATATAAGAAAAAGGAGGAAGACAAAAAAGGAAAGGATTGAAGGGAAAAGAAGAAATAAAGAAAACATCACTATTAGTTATTACCATGCACAGATCACAGCCTTACCTGCTTTTTCCTGGTGTTTTTGGAGGTTCATTGGAATGAGATGTACAAAACGATTTAATACACCTGACAGTGCTGATGCTTTTTCCTGTGTAAGCAGCAGCTCGTTCTATTTCTTTGCTGAGTGGGAACATTAGCTGGTTGTTATTCTTTTCTATATCGCAACTTTCTGCAACTTTTGCTATTATTTTGCGACCATCACTATGCACGACTGTACGTGCATGTTTCTGAGTCAGAGTTCGTTGCTCGGAAGGTACATATGATGATGAGTTTGGTGTGCCCTCAGCCATAATTACAAACTGGTTAAGCTGCAGTAGTTAACCTCAAACTTGCACAAAACGAATGCACACAGAAAACAAAGAGCGCCCGTAAAAGCTTAGTATATTAGTCACTAGACGTGTACTAGTTTAGTGTACCAGTATAGCGCATATCATGTTTCTAAGTTGTCATCTGTGTTTACGGAGTTAGCTGAAACCTACCGAGTGAGGACTTGGGAGACGAACGCTTAAGATAAATTGCACATACTGTACGTGGGACGCTCTGCACAACCAAGGAGGGTATGTCCTCTCCCCCTTAGGATACATCTTGGGCATTTCAGTATCAAGCTTTCTAAGGAGTTCCCGGAATCGAAAACCAGGTGGCTTTGGTTTAACAGAAGTGCTTCTATAATGCGCGTCCATTAAGGTGTTGAAGAACAGCGTAAACGTTGGATGTGTGGGCATGCACTTCAGTCCACAGCCATAATTTGCTAGTAACATGTTGCATCTGTTCTGCAGAGGGGGTTCTGCAGTTAAAGCATACAGGCTTACAACAGGGCTTGTTGGAAATGCACCAACTGCTAATCGTATGCCACAATAATGGTTTGTGTCTAATCTCTTCAGCACTGGTCGTGCTGAGCCATAAACAATACTACCATAATCTAATTTGGAATGGATGAGTGCGCGATAAAGTTGCTATGGATTTTCCACTTAGTACCCTCAAGATATTTAAAGATCGGTCACATCGTGCTTTCAGTTGCACTATATGCGATGACCAACTAAGTTTTCTATCAAATACCAATCCAAGGAACCTCGTCTCATTTACGAAAGGTAGCAGTTGTGTGCCTAAACTGAGCCTTGGAGGTAATTGACTCTGGCGGCGCCAGAAGTTAACACAGATTGTTTTCTCAGCGGAGAATCAGAAGCCTTTTTTTAAACTCCAATCCTTAAGGTTGTCTAAGGTGGTCTGTAGACGATGCTCTAAAAACAACTTGTGCTGAGATGTACAGTAGATGGCAAAGTTGTCTACAAATAGGCATGATGAGAACCCTGGAGGTACACACTTCGAGATAAAATTAATCGCAATAGCGAACAACGTAACACTTAGTACCGATCCCTGTGGTACACTGTTCTCTTGAACAAAAGGATTCGAAAAAAGAACGAGCCAACCCTTACTCAGAATACAAGGTCTTTCAAGAATTCCTGAACAAAGAGTGGTAGGCATCCACGTGTATTCCAGGCATGCAGAGTAATTAGCAACCCCGCCCTCCAACACATATCATAAGCCTTTTCAAGGTCAAACAATATTCCGACGGTTTAACAGTTTTTAAGAAATCCATTCATAATCTATGTCTACATGGATGATCCATTGTTGAACGGCGTCGTCAAAAACCGCACTGGATGTTACTCAGTCGGTTGTGCATTTGCAGCCACCATTCCAACCGCCCATTTATCATGCATTACATCACCTTGCATATGCAACTGGTGAGGGAAATAGGATGGTAGCTAGAAGGGAGGTGACGGTCCTTGCCAGGTTTCAAGATAGGTATAATGGTAGCTTCTCGGCACTTGTTAGGAAACGTGTCATCAACCCAAACACGGTTATAGACCTCGAGCAGGAATGCCATACCTTCAGGTGAGAGATGTAACATTTGAACGTGGATTCCGTCCGGTCCTGGTGCTGACAGTCGCGAAGATGAAAGAGCATGTTCTAACTCTGCCAAGGTGAAGAGGCGGTTATAATCTTCAAGGTTTCTGGAACTAAAAACGAAACCTTGAGCTTCTACTTGAGTCTTAATTGAGATAAACTCAGGAGCATAATTATTTGAGCTAGATGCTTGAGCGAAAGCACAGCCGAAGGTGTTAGCCACGTCAAACGGATCAACAGCAACTCCTGCAGTTGTTTTCAGACCAGCGATTGTCAAGTGGGTTGATTTTCCGACCACACGCCTTAATTTTCTCATACAACACAGGAAGGTGTGCATCTGTTAAAAAAGATGATATATAATTGTTCCATGAGGTCTTTTTGCTATCCTAATTATTTGCCTAGACTTTGCACGCTCTTGTACTCAATTAGATTACAGTAGGGTGTTGGAACACCCTTAGAGCATGTCTACGAGCACAAATAGCATTCTGGCAGTCGTTGGTCCACCATGGGACAGGAAATCGACCGGGGTGGGTAGCCGAATGTGGAATAGACTGTTCTGCAGCACAAAGAATTCTTTCTGTGAGATGATCAATTAGATAATTCATAGAATCGTGCTCGTTGTAATAAAAGACAGCCAACTGGGTGTAAAGGTTCCAGTTGAAACGATCAAAGTGCCATCTAGGGACATGCAAGGGAGACATCTTGTGCTAAGAGACTAAGAAGACATGGGAAGTCTCATGTAAGCATACCAACAAGGGGCCATGCTTATTGAGCAAAAGTTCGAGCTCTGGTCGATGTGCTCTTAAACCTCGTAAGTAAGATAGCCATGGCGATATTAATATAATGGCAAATAAATACGTACATTACGTAGATTTTGGCCGTGGTAAGATCAATTTGCCCTTTTCTTTGGTGGGCTGATTTCTGCAGGTTTATCCTGCCTTTTCTTTGCTGCTGATGCAGCAGTATGTTCAGGTACTTCCTCCTCCATATTTTATATGGAAGAGGACTGTTTCACTTCTGCAACTTTCGGTTCGAAAGGCTCAAACCGATTAGAAGCTACGACTGATGAAGATGATTGTCGCCGGTCGGAGTCCTCCCCAGTTGATGACTCCGAAGATGATCTCGGAGGCGATGATTGTGGACTCTTTTTGCCCTTGCTTTTTACTGGAGCAGACTTGGCATTATGCTTGAGGAAGGTGGTTCTATCGTAATTTGTTCGTAATTTGTCTTGAACTTTATTTCTGGTGCTTGGTAAATTGCTGGCAGTTTGCTCTTATTAGTTGATATAGATGGTTTGTCTGGTGACTTAGCTGAGGCGTTGATGATATGTGTATAAGGGCACTCAACTGCTGTGGTCATCAGTGCCCTTACAAAAAACTAACTCATGGCAATAGCCAGATATAAATTATTCAAAATTTTAAAAACAGATCAAAACAAAATGTCAATAAGATAAATAAGCCCAAATGGATAAAAAAACAACTAAAAACTATAAGTACCAAAATGCATAAAAATTACTACTTTCAATATCAACTTGCCATGACAAAAGCTACCTGACCAGTGGTGGTCAAACTAATTTGTTTCTTTTCTTTGGGGCAGGGCTAGGGCTTGCAGCAGGTTTTTCCTGCCCAAAGGACAGTGAGGTCAGGATCCACCCGCTCCACATCGTCAATGGAAGAGGACGGCTTCCGCACTGGTAACTTCGAATCCGGTCTCTCGACAGGATCGAAAACTGCGACCGGCGAAGATGGAAGTCGCTGATCTGTGTCCTCTCCAGATGATTCCTCAAATATTGATGGAGATGTTCGTGGACTTTTGTGCTGGCTAGCTCTCCTTTCACTGGTCTTACCATTTTCCTCGAGGAAGTCCATTCTGTCATAAGAGGTCTTAAATTTCCTGGCGATAAATTATATATTACAGGTTCATATTTTCTTGAAGTAAATGCTTTCAGCAGTGACTTGGCTGAAACCTTCTTCTTAGGATTGGACTTGGTCGGCGCGCTCACTGTTGTTCGTGTTGGTGTCTGTTGCTTTGGCTGTGATCTTGGTGTAATTGATCTTTCGGATACTACTTCCCCATTTATTTCGCTGGTTTGTGTTGCGATTTTGCGTCTAGGTACCGGCTTAGCAGCAACTGCACTATAAGTAACAGTCCTAGGTACAGAAGGCTGGTGAATACGCAAGAGTTTCGGGGCTTCCACAAAAGACACCCTCTCTCTTACCCGGATCTCTTGGGTCGCCTTCTCCTCCATAAAATGGGGACATTCTCTGGAGTTTCATGAATGATTACTACTGCAGTTAACACACGTTGCGGGTGAAGTGCATGCATTGTCATGCTTGACTTCCCCGCAGACACAGCAAGTGGCAACTCCATTACATGAATCACTCGTGTGGCCAAAGTGATGGCATTTATAACACCTCAATGGATTGGGTATAAACTGCCTCACTTCAATAGCTTCATACCCTGCCTTAATCCACAGTGGGCACTAGTTCACCTTGTTCTTTGCGGTGAACTTGATATACACTTGTCCATCTTGTTCCGCTAAGTTTTCCTGAATCTTATCATTGGACATACTGTCCAATGCGCTGGTATTTACAACACCATGCGAGGAGTTCAGGGGCCTTTGCAATTCAACGTGCACCGGATAGCTCGCAAGCATATTAGCTTTTAAGATTTTTGCAGCCTGCGTCCGAGAAACTGCTTCAACCAGGAGCGTGCCATTGCGAGATCGAGTACATGACTTTAGGACTGGCAATATTAGCTAAACCCTTCTGAATAATGAATGGCTTCACGGTAGTAAAGTTCGGACCTTCCTCAGTTCTACAAATAACTAAATAGCGAGGACCACAAGACTCAGCTATTTCTTTTCCACGTTTAATTTTAGGGTTTGCCATAAAAATTGAATGTGTTTCATCCCCCAGTGCTCCCCACCCACCACGGAGCCCAATAAAGGGTCATCCCACTGGGATAACAGGGCTACACAGGAGATATAGTGGGCTCGCCGTCTCACTCACCCTAGAGTTCGGTACAATACCTAGTCCTGGCCGACATTAGGGGTGGGTTAGTCCCTAACCTCCCATTTAGGCACAGCAAAAGCCAAATTAGTGTATTGGAAATGCGCATCGCATCCTCCCCAAATTCAGAAGACTGGAACGAGCTCAGATGCATATCCCTCAACCACCAGGACAAACCTTTCCACCGACACAGGTCTTCACGCACGGCCTAAATGTGAGTGGGTGTTTTGTCTGACCCCTCACCACTAAGAGGAACCCACATCGAGGGTGTCAGGTTGGCTCGGGACCCTGGGATTGCATATTCCCATACCTACTGCAGTAGGCCCCTGGAGGGACACTGAGGGAATCACTCAGGATTAAGAAGTTTGCCATTTTTCGTCGACGTACATGTATAATGGCCCGATATATTGCATAAAGCTCTGCAGTATAAATGGAAGTGGTAGTATGGAATCCGAATGTATATGGCTCAGTTTCAAACACATAAGCACAACCAACACCATTTGAGCTCTTTGAGCCATCAGTATAAATTAAAAAACAGTCTTTATAACGTGATAAAATTTTTAAAAAACACGTGGATACTAGAAATAGTAGATTTATCATATTTAGTCATGCCCGGATCTACATGGGACATTCTACGCAGCCAAGGAGGGTATACTCTCTCCCTTAGTATACAACTAAATAATTTGCCCTTTATTCATTTGCCTGAAAATTTGCCCAATGTCCCAAGTGTAATACAAAATTAAGCTGGATATTAAAAAAAACCTTTCTAAACCAGTTCTCGAATTTTTATTAATTTTATTAAGCAGGGTACTTTAAATTTTTATTTCATGGCACTAGATTAACAGATGTTTATTTCTTATTCTTTATTCTGGTTTTTATTGTATATATGTATATCAATACTCCCCACATGGCAACTACAGCCTTTGGCGTAACCTCGCCTCGCCTCACCACATGATGACCGGACTCATTTCTCAGGTGGAGGTATCCAGAGGGCGGTGTCCATTACCTCCAATGATAGGATGATAGCAAAAGTGACGGTGAGGCGAGTGGACCTACAGTTTATACCGTGCACTCCGAAACACATTGGGAATAAGGGAAACCTCAAATGAGCTAGACAGAGGTGAAGGTGCAGATAGGGCCGACTTAAAATCGACACCCCAGAGCTGGGAATTGAAATCGAACCCTCAGAATGAGTGTCCCGAACGAAAACAGTGCACTACCCTGGTGGCCTGGCTATTATAGTTGACAACCATTTTCAACTTCTGTTTTAGTCGATAAGAAAATACAGTTGACATTAGAGCAATGGTTCTTCGTGAAACAATATTGGATTATGAATTCAATTATAGCTACCTGAAGGAATTTGGTGTTTGCAATTTCCCCAAAATAAACATCAATACTGGTAAACAAATAAGATTGCAAGTGAAAATGGTAAACATTGATCTATACCAATTGAAGTTGTTGTGAATGTCTGGATATCACTAATTTTAAGTCATTATGAGGAGACCAGGTACATGTGCATGAGAACTGCATAAAGTACTCCCCCTAAAGACGTTTAGGGCTACAGTTGTCTGGTTTCAGCAACCAGATAAAAAGAATGAAAGTATTTCTATTAATTTCAGGCATTTAGTGTGCAAAATCCTGTTAAATTGTCCATCATATAGCTCACAGATTAAAAATGTTTCCATTAATGTGGCTTTTTGAATATGCAGAACTCGTGCTATTGTACCATCCAAAATACACATACAGGGTGGAAGAAAATTTGGGACTGGGTAATGTTTATACTGAAAAAAACTCGCTTTCATAAACAAAAAATGAATTAAAAACTATTCATAGGTTGAGAGGATATTTTTCCCCTCCAATTTTCCAATATAGAAAGGGCGCGGCAACCCACCTTTTCGTGGGTTATTAACCCTTTCACCGATATGGACGTCATATGACGTCCAAGTTAAAAGGCCCCAAACCGATATGGATGTGTATAGACGTCCTGTGCATACATGCATTTAATGCGTGTTTAATGATAATTCTTTTAAACCTTATGTTTTACAGTAAATTTAAATAAATTCTATAAGAAGTAAAAGCTTACCTTTAAAAGTTTTTTCTTGAATGGTACACCTCAAAACAGAGATAAACACACAAGGGCACATCTCCACATTCATGGCAAATCGTACTAGTTTTCTTCCGGACACCCTTCTTGCGGCACACCAAACATTTTCAGAAGGGACGCGACTTTTTTGCAGTGGGTGGTACCCTTTAAGATGATAATGATGAGTATAAGGGCGCTCAACTGCAGAGGTCATCAGCGCCCTTTTTAAAAGAAACTGGTCATGGCAAAAGCCAGATATAAATTCCTCTAAAACACTATAAATATGTCAATAGAATGACAAAAAATACATACACGTTAAAAAAAAAAAAATAAAAACAATAGAAATGTCATCTAAAAAGCCATAAATTCTATTTGCTAAATCCTAAAATCTTATCTCGAAAAGAATCTAAAAACCTTCTCCACTACTGCGTTATCGTCCGCTAGCATTTCTGCAAAGCTGACCGGCAGCTGCAGAACGTCCTAAGGTCTGCTAGGTGAAAACACTCTAGCAGCACATGTCGTACAGACAACGCTTCATTGCAAAACGGACACAGTGGAGAAGGCTCCTTTTTAAAAAGAAAACTATGAGTAAAAAAGCAGTGCCCAATTCGTAACCGAGCCAAACTCACCTCCTCGCGACGAAATGACCGACAGGAGGTAACCCAGGGAATCTGAAGTTCTTTGACAGATCTAAGTTTATTAAATTTTAGATGAGTCGCATTTCTTACACATCTGCTTCACTTTCGTAGACGAAAGTGAAGCAGATGTGTAAGAAATGCGACTCATCTAAAATTTAATAATTTTTCGCTTCACTGTGGTGTTCCAATACAGTTGAATCTCGATAGATCTAAGTTTATTAATGCGGGGAGCAGACCACTCTTCCTGCCAGCAGGTTTGCACAGCTCTCCGCAATACGGCCCTAAAGTCTTCCGATGTCACATATGGTATTCGAACCCTGGGCTTCATGATAGCCGTCTTGGCTGCTGAATCCGCCATTTCATTCCCCCGCAAGCCTACGTGACCAGGAATCTATGCAACACACCACGTTAACGCCAGAAGCGTGTAAAACATGGAGGGCATCCTGTATACGCTGCACAATAGGGTGGTAGTTGTACAGCGGCTGTAGGTTTTGAAGTGCACTGAGGGAATCACTCAGGATTAAGCAGTCCCCCAACTTTCGTCGACGTACGTGTAAAATGGCCCGGTATATTGCATAAAACTCTGCAGTAAAAATGGAAGTGCTAGTGTGGAATCCGAATGTATACGGTTCGGTTCCACACACCTAAGCACAACCAACACCACTTGAGTTCTTGGAGCCATCAGTATAAATTACAAAATGGTTATCATATCGCGATAAAAATTCTAAAAAACATGTGCGGATACTAGACATAGACATGGTAGATTTATCATATTTAGTCATGCCCAGATCAACCGGGCACGCTCTGCACAACCAAGGAGGGTATGTCCTCTCCCCCCTAGGATACATCTTGGGCATTTCAGTATCAAGATGTATAAGGAGCTCCTGGAAACAAAAAACAGGTGGCTTTGGTTTAATAGAAGTGTTCCTATAACGCACATCCATGAAGAAATTAAAGAACGGCGTAAACGATGGATGTGTGGGCATGCAATTAAGTCCACAGCCATAATTGGCTAATAACATGTTGCGCCTGTACAGCAGAGGAGGTTCTGCAGACTCAGCATACGGGCTTATAACTCGGCTCGTTGGAAATGCCCCAACTGCTATACGTATACCACAGTTATGGACTGTGTCTAATCTCTTCAGCACAGATGGTCGTGCTGAGCCATAAACGATACTACCATAATCTAATTTGGAACGGATGAGTGCCTGATCAAGTCCCAATAACACTGTACGATCCGCTCCCCACGATTTTCCACTTATTACCCGCAAGATATTTAAAAAACGGTCACATCATGCTTTCAGTTGTGCTATATGCGACGACCAACTAAGTTTTCTATCAAATATCACTTCAAGGAACCTCGTCTCATCTGCAAAAGGTAGTAGATCAGCGTCTAGCCGGAGCCTTAGAGGTAGCCGACTCTGCTGACGCCAGAGGTTAACACAGATGGTTTTCTCAGCGGAGAATCGGAAGCCGTTTTTTAAACTCCAACACTTAAGGTTGTCCAAGGTGGTCTGAAGACGGCGCTCTAAAAACGGAGTGCGCTGAGATGTACAGTAGACGGCAAAGTCATCTACAAATAGGCATGACGAGACCCCTGGAGGTACACATTTCGAGATAGAATCAATCACCATACCAACCGCCCATTTATCATGCGTTCCATCACCTTGCATACCCAACTGGTGAGGGAAATAGGATGGTAGCTAGAAGGGAGGTGACTGTCCTTGCCAGCTTTCTAGATAGGTACAATGGTGGCTTCTCGCCACTTGTCTGGAAACGTGGCATCAACCCAAACACGGTTATAGACCTTGAGCAGGAATGCCTTACATTCAGGTGAGAGATGTAACATTTGAACGAGGATTCTGTCCGGTCCTGGTGCTGACAGTCACAATGATTGAAAGAGTGTGTTCTAACTCTGCCAAGGTGAAGAGGCGGTTATAATCTTCAAGGTTTCTGGAACTAAACACGAAACCTTGAGATTCTACCTGAGTCTTAATGGAGATAAACTCAGGAGCATAATTGCTTGAGCTAGAAACCTGAGCAAAAGCACAGCCGAAGGTGTTAGCCACAACAAACGGATCAACAACTCCTGCAGTTGTTTTTAGACCAACGATTGTCAGGTGGGTTGATTTTCCGGCCACGCGCCTTAATTTATCCCATACAACAGATGAAGGTGTACATCTGTCCATGAGATCTTTTTGCTATCCTTAATTATTTGCCTAGACTTTGCACGCGCTTTCCTGTACTCAATTAGATTACTTAGGGTAGGGTGTCGTTGGAATACCCTCAGAGCACGTCTATGAGCACGAATAGCATTCCGGCAGTCGTTGGTCCACCATGGGACAGGAAATCGACCGGGTTGGGTAGCCGAATGTGGAATAGACTGTTCTGCAGCGGAAAGAATTTTCTCTGTGAGATGATCAACTAAATCATTTACAGAATGGTGCTCGTTGTATTCAAAGACAGACAACTGGGTGTAAAGGTTCCAGTTGGCACGATCAAAGCGCCATCTAGGGATACGTGAGGGAGTCACATCTTGTGCTAAGAGACTAAGAAGACATGGAAAGTGGTCGCTGGAATGTAAATCAGAGATGACATTCCACTGTAATGAAACAGCTAACTGGGATGTACACACTGCCAAATCGATGTGCGAATAGGTGTTAAACGCATCTGAGAGGAATGTTGGCTCTCCGGTGTTCAGGAGAACCAAGTTATTGCTCTCCAGGAATTTTGCAATGAGGTTGCCTCTCGAACATGCCCGATTTAAACCCCAAAGTGGGTGATGGGCATTAAAGTCTCCCAATATTAGAAATGGTGTTGAGAGTTGTGAAACCAGATCTTCAAGGTCAATTAGCGATAGGTCATATGATGGCGGTACATATACATTGCAAATGCAAAATTCGATTGATCGCAGCTTAATCCTTACACCTACAGATTGTATGTCAGATTGTAGCTGTAACGGATCTACAAATATGTCATCCCTGAGGAGCATCATAGTGCCCCCGTGAGCAGGAATGCCCTCTTCTGTTTCAATATCACACCTCAGTGGTGTGTAGCGTCTGATTTTAAAGTCGTCTTGTGGTCGTAGCTTAGTCTCTTGTAAGCATACCAACAAGGGGTTATGCTTACTGAGCATAAAGTTCCAGTTCTGGTCGATGTGCTCTTAAAGCCTCGTATGTTCCATTGAAGGATAGCCATGGCTATAGTAATGGCATATGTCAAATAAGTACGCACATTACATAGTTTTCAGCGGTGGTCGGATCAATTTGCCCTTTTTCTTTGGTGTAGGGATAGTTTCTGCAGGTTTATCTTCCTCTTCTTTGCTGCAGATGCAGCAGCATGGTCAGATGTTTCCTGCTCCATATCCTCAATGGAAGAGGACGGTTTTCCTTCTACCACTTTCGCTACGAGGGGCTCGAAGCAATTGGAAATTCCGACCGACGTAGATAACGGTTGCCGGTCGTAGTCCTCCTCAGAAGATGACTCCGACGATGATCTCGGAGACGCTGTAGGGCTACGTTTCTTGGACTTTTCTGCAGTAGACTTTGTGCTTTCTTTCAGGAAGGCAGTTCTATCATACTGAGTCTTGAACTTGATCTCTGGTGCTTGGTACACAATGAGCAATTTCGTCCTGTTGCTAGACGTCAATGCTCTGTCAGGGGACTTCACTGACTTGTTCTTATTTTCAGTAGTCTTAGGTGTGTTCTCAGAGCTTTAGATGGTGTTACTGATGCTCTTGGTTGCGATCTAGGGACTAGAACTTTCTCGGATATTGTTGCCCCGTTTATATCAGATGTTTGGGTACCAGCCTCCCGTTTCGGTGACGGAGTAGCTGCCACAGAGCTATAGGTACGGGAGGTGGTTGAAGAGGGCTTGAGGATACAAAGAAGTTTCCGGGCTTCCGAAAAGGATACCTTTTCTTTAACCCGGATCTCCTGAATAGCTCACTCTTCAATATAACAGGGGCATTCTCGTGAACTTGAAGGATGTTCACCGCTACAATTTGCGCATGCTGGAGGTGACGCACATGCATTTTCATGCATGCCGGCTCCACACCTGACACATGTAGGTGCGCCTTTACAGAATGCACTAGTGTGACCGAACCGCTGACATTGGTAGCATCTCAGAGGGTTAGGTATGTATGGTCTAACCTCAATCACTTCATATCCTGCCCTGATCCTTTGAGGGAGATCTACCCGATCAAAGGTCAGGAACAGGGTACGAGTAATAACCATATCCCCTCGTTCTCTCCTTTGGACACGATAGACTGCAGTTACGCCTTGTTCCTGGAGGTTCTCCTGAATATCCTCGTTGGACATTCCATCCAATGCACTAGTGTTTACAACACCGCGCGAGGAATTCAGGGTCCTATGCATCTCCACTTTGACTGGATAACTGCCCAGCATGTTGGCTTTCAGTATCTTAGCTGCCTGGGATGCTGTAGTTGCTTCCACCAGCAGCGTGCCATTTCTAGATTTTGTACATGATTTAACAGCACCAGTTATTTTGTCAAGACCTTTCTGTATAATAAACGGATTAACCATTGAAAAAGTTCTACCTTCCTCTGTTCGTTTAATATCTAAGTAGCGAGGACCACACTCAACTACTTATTTAACACTGTTTTCAAACAAATCTTTTCCACGTTTAATGTTTTTTGGGGGGTGTAGGTTAAGCATAATAGTTGGTCTAAATTTCATCCCCCAGTGCTCCCCACCCACCACGGAGTCCAACAAGGGGTCATCCCACTGGGATGACAGGGCTACACAGCGGATATAGCGAGCTCGCCGTCCCACTCACCCTAGAGGTCGGTACAATACCTAGTCCTGGCCGATTGATTAGGGGTGGGTTAGTCCCTAACCTCCCGTTTAGGCGAAGCAGAAGCCAAAGTAGTGTATTAGAAATGCGCACCCTCCCCGAATTCAGAAAAAAACTGTTACGAGCTCAGATACGCATTCCTCAACCACCAGGACAAACCTTTCCACCGACACGGGTCTCCACGCACGGCCTACACGTGGGTGGGCCTGTTGACCGTCTCCCTCAACCACAAGGAGGAGCCCACACGAGGGAGACTGTTGGCTCGGGACCCCGGGTTCGCCAAACCCGTACCTACCGAAGTAGGCCCCTGGGGGGTACCCTTTAAGGAAAATGTTTTCCTTCAAGTCTGAGGGGTGCTGGGATGGTGGATTTTTTACCCCCAGTATGGAGAGGTCTCTGAATTTTATACTGCTCAATTAGGCTGTGAGCTATTGATATGCGAAAGTCCAGGTACGTCATTGTCTTCCGTGGGTTTAGAGCTCTCCAAATTACTAAACAATTGTATATGGTTATATACACCTGTCGGAATTGAGTCATTTTCCTTCTCACTGCTACCTATATCCTCAACACCCCCCTCAAAATCTGAAAACTCGCCATCAATGTCCAAATCACTGTCTAACAGCAAAAAGTCTTCCACATTTTCTGATGTAATATCAGAAGCCCGCACTCGTCCTACACTAGCTAATTGATTTGCTACATTACTAGTTGAAGCCATGATTAGCACTGAGGAAACTATTTCAACTGCGTTTTAGCTACAGAAATTGCTTGGAACTCTGACGCAGTCTAAATTACTATATGAACTGAGCAAAGAAAGAAGTTACGTCAGCTAACATAAACTTCCGTTGTGCAATTAGAGAGATGCTGACGGAGTTTTCTTTCCAGCGTGTATAATGCAATATAAACAGTTATTATGTGTTAGCATAAACTGAAACCTATAAACCTTGAACCCAACACTTCGTTTATTCAGCTGATATACACATAGTTTGTAAAACAGAAGTACTCAGAATTAGGCGCGTTCGACGCAACGAATGGCTTTCTTTACAGTGATACAAATTAATGAAATTTCAATGCTTTACTAATATAGTCTCTATTTTAATGATACCGCAGATGTATACAGCTTTTAATGGGCTTTAAACCAGTTTTTGTTTCCCTGAAATAACTTAATAAATACGGAAGATACGAATATTTATTTATGAAACATTTTTGCAGCATTTAACAATTTAAATGTCTTGTTCTGTTTATTGGGTATCCGTTCCAGGCCGTGCAGGGTTTAAATGGCTATCGGCGAAGCGGTTAATTGAAGTTGTCAATGTGAAACATGGTTTGTGTTGTAAGCAATGGCTGATACAAGCAAATATACAATTGAGGAACGCCTCATTGTTAGTGTGTGGGTTAGTGAAAAGAACATACTGGCGAAATGTACGAAGAAATCAGAGAAAACTTCTTTCTTCATTTCAATAAAGCAGCCCCCAGTGAAGCCAATCTTGGAAAACTGGAAAAGAAGACTTTCTAAACAGGCTATAATACAAGATGTAAAATGCAGTGGAAGACCTCAAAAATATTGTGATGTTAGTAGTCTTCTGTTTGAATTATTGGAGCATTTGCCAAAGAAATCAACAAGGAAACGATTGGCAGAAATGCAGATCCCAAGAACGTTGTTGGGCTGTTGGATGAAAAATAAGGGTTAATGCTCATACAGGCCCACCACCACAAATGAATTAAGTGACAGGGATATGGAAACACTATGTGATGCATATCACATGTTACTTGTTGCTTCCTACCTTAGCGATTCGTCATAATGTCTTCATGACTGACAAATGCACCGCGAATCTCACCTCTTGTTCACGTAATGTTTATGTGTGATCCAAAAATAACTCACTTCTTTGAAGAAATTTAACAATATCTCCCTCATGTCATGTGGGCTGGTGTTACCAGTGAAATTATCGAACCACATTTCTTTGAAACCTCTGTGACTGGGAAAGCATATCTTGAAATGTTGTCTCAATGTCTGGTGCAGAAACTTAACCAGAGTTTGTATTCTTAACTCCGTTGTTCAATAAGATGGAGCCCCATAGCACTTTGGACTCCAGTTCGAGAACGTTTAAGTACCTGCTTTCCTATATGGATTGCATGAGGTGGAGCTCTCATTTGGTCTCCAAGAAGCCCCAACCTGACAATGTGCAACAACTGGCTTTGGTCCTACTTACTAGAAAATTTTAACGATATATTAGAAATAACGAAATATTGGATGTGTGTTTGGAGGAATTTAGTAACAGTGACGTCAAAATTAATATAAAAATTATTTGTGGTTGGTTTATTGACACTCGTCACTTACTTTTTCATATATTTATGAGAGACTAGTTTCAAAGGCCCTGGCCTCCATTTTCAATCTCTTCCCAACTGGCATCTGTTGTTATCTGCTCTCTCTGGTGGTGGAACTATGAACTTTTTTGTCAAATTATCTGCTGGCGGGATTTCAAAGTTCATTACGCGATCCTTAGTTCCATAGTTCCACCACCAGAGAGAGCAGATAACAACAGATGCCAGTTGGGAAGAGATTGAAAATGGAGGCCAGGGCCTTTGAAACTAGTCTCTCATAAATATATGAAAAAGTAAGTGACGAGTGTCAATAAACCAACCACAAATAATTTTTATAGAAATATTGGATGTTAATGATGCTGACTGGCCCAGTTAGATTTATCTTTTCATATCTCCATTGATTATTAACATAGCAATCAATAAATGATGTTTTTACATCATTTATATTTTATTATTGGTACGCATAGAAAATATCCTATCATGGCTTTTGGCCCACCATGTACAAATAATGAAGTATCTATGCACCTAGTTAAGTTGGGGTTTGGTGTGCACTATATCAAGACATTTTATTTTTGTTTTTTCATTTCTTTGGGCCAGACTTGGATATATTGAACATTTTCATTTTCAACAAGATATTTCTACATGCTGTGCATTAAACAAATCAACGGCACTACTTAATACCTTTGGTCACAAAAATCTCTTAATATGACAACACTGGACTTACTATTGGATTTATGCAACAAGTTTTACCCTCATACATTAAAACAATCTTAGGCACAACACCACACAGGAAATTAATAGGATTGCCAAAGAGCCCATGGATGAGCAGCCAGTATCATGGTAGGTATGTTGATTTATGCCTTATGTAGGAGTGAGGATATTTTCAACATTTTTAAGAGGTTCATAATTAATCTCCTAGAAATACTCTATATTCGAGGTATAGTAGGTGTGGCTATACCTTGTTTCACTTAAGCTTGCCCAGTATCTCTTAACGGTCACGTGACCTAATCACCTCTCATTGGTTGCTGTTGTGGTAATGACTGTCGTGCGGTAAAAATTAGTTCGTTATTTAACATGGTGATGTATCATATGTTGGAAGAGAATTGTCAAATTTATATTTTCGTAACTGTTTTAATTAAATATATTACGCAACAGAGTTGATTTATCTGAAATGCATGTTAATTCTTAAACCAAGTATAGAGGAGGTTCCTTTGCTCTCAAGCACATGGCACGATAGCACGTGATTTAGCGGTAATGGTGACATTTGTTTATATGACTTTTATCACTGACCTTGTTTTGCACTGGATTAGTCATGCATCGCCATTCGAAGAGTGTGGGAGCTAAATTACTTTACTGATCGTTTATTGCGCATGTACTTATTATATGTATAATGGCAGAGTCTACCGCCAGTTTTTCGCTGAAGTATCGCAAGGATAATTATTTACAAACAGGCGAAAAAAGAATTGTGTTGCATGTGTTTAATGCACTCACAGAGAAGAATCCGTCTTTGTCAGTGAAAGAAGTCGAACAGCTGTGCTCTGAAGTTACATGTGTCAGTGTTAGATCCGTAGGAACATCGCGACTTGAAATTGAGGAAACAGGAAAACTTACCACTCCAGGCAAAAGCAGGAATAAAAAAAAGTGCGTGCTCGGAGAAAATACGTGAAAAGTGTTGTGCGTCGTCATGTGTGTAGTTTTTCTTTAGAAACGAACTCCCTAACATAAGAAACATTTCGTCTGCTGTAAATGAGATTGCAGATTTACCAAATTTCAGCAGATTGCTTATACAGCTGGGATTTGTGAATGAAAAAAGAGGCAAGAAAAATGTGCTAAAAGACAGATATTGCTGTGTGGCGAAGACGCTATTTAAGGACAACCACACTGCACCGAGATACAAATCGCTAAATATAGACGAAGAACACACGAAAAGTAAAGTATGGTGTGACACGACTTTTAAGACTGAAAGACAAGCATTTTTGAAAGGTATGTGTGCTGGTTTAAAAAATCCCAGTGGAAAAGGCCAAAGGCCTTTCATTATAAACTCTTTCAGTTTCATTGCTCAGTCATTTTGTTTCAATTTGCTCAGTTCATTATAAACTTGTATTTTTGCATGCCTTCATATCCTTATTTGTATGATTTTTTATGATTTTATATATCTTCCCGGCAATTATTATGACATTTACTGCAGGTTTAAATGTGATGGGAAGGCACCACCTATGACGCGAAAGCATTAGCCAATTAGGGCGAGGGGGAGGGTTGTTGGAACGCGGAGTGATACATTTCAGCAGGGCAAGGTTATATGAAACAGAGATTAGAATAATTCATTTTGAAATCTAGAAATGTTAGTTCTATGTAAAATATTACAAAACATTGAATTCAAAGAGAAAGACATATCCCACACACTTAAGCAACAGATGTATACATCACAAAAAGATATGTTATCATAACAGTAAGGAAAGTGACAGAAGAGAACTTACTGCTTGACGAAGAGAAGGCTGCAAATTCTGAAAAAATGCTGCTGCATCTACGGGATCATTTGGATTAGCTGAAGCAGCTGCCTGCCTCTGCTGTTCAAGACGTTGCTGAGCTAATACTTCTTCTTGAATTGAAGGTGGAAGCGCAGCCAAGAATTCAGCACTAACTTCAGTAACACTGGATGGAGATGCTTCATTTGAAGGCTGTCTTTGTCTCAGACGTTGCAATCTGATAGGTAGAAGTACAAAAATCATGATCAGTCTCACAATTAAATGCTATCAAACTAGTGGCTCTCTTAATTGAATATAGTACAAATGAAACACTGGTTATTAGAAGTTAAGATATTAGAATCTAACAACTACACTGGGTTATGGAAAGAGTTAGATAAATTGTCATAAAGACTTTGAAACCAAAATATAGCAAAGATGAGGATATATTCAAGAATGTTTGGTCAAAAGGCACAAAAAAGTAAATAGAATTACTATGAAATAGTATGTACAACAGCCTTGTTCTAATAATTTAATTCTCTTATTTCTAATTTTGGCATGGCTATACAAAGCGAAACTTAAGTTATTTCACCTCAACTGTTCTGCTATCACTTCTTCTCTCATGTCTTCTGGCAAGGCAGCTAGGAAAGATGGATCTACCCCTTCAGGAATTTCTGTTGTTCTGGAACTTGTCCCAGGTCCACAAATATGCACAACATCCTGTGGTGTAAACTGGTTTCTTCTTACTTCACCACTTGCACTAAAAATTATGCTCAAAGTTTGTAGTAAGCCTTAACTTCTATCATGATCATTACTCCTAAACATCTATACAGCATTTTCATAAACCTACTCAGACATAGTGTGAAAGAAAGTAATGTTGATTGGTTGTTTCTGATCTATAACACATTGTGAATGGAATTGCAATGTTCCTACGTGCACAGCAAGGTCAAGGTTCCTTCTTTTTCTTATTTTTTTAACAATAAATTATATTAACAAAAATTATTATTAAATATTTATTTTTAACCTAATAAAATAAAAGGATATTTAATCAATGGGCTGACAATGTAAATGTTGGGAATCACTTTCTTAGCTGTACATACATAGTTGCAACAAGCAATTCTATTTTCAATGTACTTGTAAAAAGAAAGGCTGCTAAACAATAACAAGTTCATTGTCACAGCTTTAGTTAATTACAGATTTTTTTTAGGAAAGTTTGGCGCATAGTTTTCACAGTTTCATTCAGCAATGTGCTTAAGTCATCGAAATCTTGAAATTTAACACAGACTGTATCTGCCTTTGGAGATGTTTTCTCTATGTTAAGTGTTACTTTGCAAGATGTACTTTGCAGTACAACTCGCAAGTAAGGAGACACCCATGCAACTTTTACTGCAACAAGGTGTATCCATGAGGGAGAATAAAATGTCATTTTTACAGATTTTTGTGAAGCTTTAGTTTCTACTAATGCCCCATTGTGGACATCCTATTCCAGACAAATCAACTCTTCAGAATACCTAACACAATGTTACAACAAATACCATTATAAGATAAGGGGAAAAGTACATGGAAAGAAAATTTTGTATCAATTGATGAAACATGTGATGTAGAAAATTGTTACGTGACTACCGTAATCATTGGTATATTGGAATTATGTGTAATGTAAGGTGTTTACTGCCCGCTTTTACTACATGTGGCACTGCAGGTGGTGACACTGATACATGAGATGCAGATGGAGCACCAGTGGAATGAGATAGTGGGGGGAAACCGGAGATCCCAGAGAAAACCCACCCCAGTGCCGTGTGGTGATGATATATGTATAAGGGAGCTCAACTGCAGAGGTTATAGGCAACCTTTAAGAAATTAGTCATGGTAAAAGCCAGATATAAATTGCTCTAAAACTATACACAAGTATAAATAAACCTACAAAAATGCATGTACATAAAAAAAAAAAAAAAAAAAAAAAAAAAAAAAAAAAAATGAATGCAAACTACAAAAAATGCTCTTCCCTAAATTCTGAAATCTAACCTCGAAAAGAACTTAAAACCTTCTCCACTACTTAATTATCATCCGCTAGCATTTCTGCAAATGCTGGCTGGCAGCTGCAGAGACGTCCTAACATGTGCTAGGCAAAAACACTCTAGCAGCACGTGTCGTTGGTTGCGATCTAGGCACTAGAACTTTCTCTGATATATTTGCCCCGTTCATATCGCATGTTTGAGTACCAGTTTGCCGTTATAGTGACGGGGTAGCCGCCACAGAGCTGTAGGTATGGGAACTGGTAACAGAAGGCTTGTGGATACAAAGAAGTTTCCGGGCTTCCGAAAAGGATACCTTCTCTTTGACCCAGATCTCCTGAATAGCTCGCTCTTCAATATAACAGGGGCATTCTCGTGAACTAGATGAATGTTCACCACTACAGTTAACGCATGCTGGAGGTGATGTACATGCATTTTCATGCACGACGTCTTCAGAGCTGACACATGTAGGTACACCTTTACAGAAGTCTCTAGTGTGACCGAACTGCTGACATTTGTAGCATCTCAGAGGGTTAGGTAGTGTCACCCTGGCGGTAGACTCGCGAAGCCGATGAATAAATGATGGCCGGTGGAGATTCGGAAAACTTCGGGGCCGATCGTTACCGGAAGCGAGAGACAGTTGAGTGTTTTCATTTGCCGTCTTCATTTCTTCCAATTTCTCTAAAATCTTTGCCAATGCAGCTTCCATTATCGTATGTTCCACTTCTGACACCAGTTGTGACTTTGTGGGTTCGTGAAATAACAAGACAAGGTTACAAACGCAAAAACTACACTTTATTTTCCTAGCAATACACCGTTTACCATTACAAATTGCTAGATCACCTCAAAACTGTTTATTTTTCAAACAAAACACTCAACTGTCTCTCGCTTCCGGTAACGATCGGCCCCGAAGTTCATCGGCTTCGCGAGTCTACCGCCAGGGTGACAGTATATATGGTCTAACCTATATTACTTCATATCCTGCCTTTATCCTTTGAGGGAGATCTACCCGATCAAAGGTCAAGAACAGGGTACGAGTAGGGACCATTTCCCCTTGCTCTCTCTGTTGCACACAATAGACTGCTGTAACGCTTTGTTCCTGAAGGTTCTGCTGAATATCCTCGTTGGACATACCATCCAACGCACTAGTGTTTACAACACTGCACGAGGAATTCAGCATCCTATGCAAATCCACTTTTACATGCTAACTGCCCAGCATGCTGGCTCTCTGTATCTTAGCCGCCTGGGAAGCTGTAGTTACTTCCACCAGCAGCGTGCCATTCCTAGATTTTGTACAGGATTTTACCGCACCAGCTAAGTTGTCAAGACCCTTCTGAATCAGAAGGGATTAACTGTTGAAAAATTTCTACCTTCCTCTGTTCTTTTAACCACCAAGTAGCAAGGACCACACAACTACTTCTTTTACATTGTTCTTAGATATACCATTTGCACTTTTAATATTTTTATTAAAATGTTTATTTACCATAATAAATGGAATAGGATTCATCCATGAGTGCTCCCCACCCACAATGGAGCCCAACAAGGGGTCATCCTACTGGGATAACAGTGCTACATAGGGCATATAGCGAGCTCGCCGTCCCACTCACCCTGGAGTACGGTACAAAACCTAGTCCTGGCCGATTGATTAGGAGTGGGTTAGTCTCTAACCTCCCATTTAGGATAAGCAGAAACAAAAGTAGTTTATCGGAAATGCGCACCCTTCCCGAATTCAGAAGAACACTGGAACAAGCTCAGATGCGCATCCCTCAACCACCGGCACAAAAATTTCCACCGACACGGCTCTCCACACACGGCCTACATGTGGGTGGGTGTTTTGTGTGACTCCTCACCACTAAGAGTGATGATGAGTATAAGGGCGCTCAACTACAGAGGTCATCAGCGCCCTTTTTAAAAGAAACTGGTCATGGCAAAAGCCAGATATAAATTATTCTAAAACAGTATAAATATGTTAAAAAAGACAAATACATACGCGTTGAAAAAAAATATAATAAAAATGTCATCCAAAAACCATAAATTCTATTTGCTAAATCCTAAAATCTAATCTCGAAAAGAATCTAAAAACCTTCTCCACTACTGTGTGATCGTCCGCTAGCATTTCTGCAAAGCTGACCGGCAGCTGCAGAGACGTCCTAAGGTCTGCTAGGTGAAAACACTCTAGCAGCACGTGTCGTACAGACAACGCTTCATTGCAAAACGGACACAGTGGAGAAGGCTCCTTTTTAAAAAGAAAACTATGAGTAAAAAAGCAGTGCCCAATTCGTAACCGAGCCAAACTCACCTCGCAACGAGATGACCGACAGGAGGTAACCCAGGGAATCGGAAGTTCTTTGACAGATCTAAGTTTATTATTGCGGAGAGCAGACCACTCTTCCTGCCAGCAGGTTTGCACAGCTCTCCGCAATTCGGCCCTAAAGTCTTCCGATGTCACAGATGGTATTCGAACCCTGGACTTCATGATAGCCATCTTGGCTGCTGAATCCGCCATTTCATTCCCCCGCAAGCCTACGTGACCAGGGATCCATGCACACACCACGTTAACGCCAGAAGCGTGTAAAACTTGGAGGGCATCCTGTATACCCTGCACAATAGGGTGGTAGTTGTACAGCTGCCGTAGGCTTTGAAGTGCACTGAGGGAATCACTCAGGATTAAGCAGTCCCCCAACTTTCGTCGGCGTACGTGTAAAATGGCCCGGTATATTGCATAAAGCTCTGCAGTAAAAATGGAAGTGCTAGTGTGGAATCCGAATGTATACGGTTCGGTTCCACACACGTAAGCACAACCAACACCACTTGAGTTCTTGGAGCCATCAGTATAAATTACAAAATGGTCCTCATATCGCGCTAAAAATTCTAAAAAACATGTGCGGATACTAGACATAGACATGGTAGATTTATCATATTTAGTCATGCCCAGCTTTGACGCGTGCAGATGTGTCGCGTTCCTTCGCGTCTGCCTTCCAGTCCTTCAGCCTGTCGACGATGATGATGATGATGATGATGATGAGTATAAGGGCGCTCAACTACAGAGGTCATCAGCGCCCTTTTTAAATGAAACTGGTCATGGCAAAAGCCAGATATAAATTATTCTAAAACAGTATATGTTAAAAAAGACAAAAAATACATACGCCTTGAAAAAAAAAAAAAAAAAAAAAAAAAAATAAATAAATAAATAAATAAAATAAAAATGTCATCCAAAAACCATAAATTCTATTTGCTAAATCCTAAAATCTAATCTCGAAAAGAATCTAAAAACCTTCTCCACTACTGCGTGATCGTCCGCTAGAATTTCTGCAAAGCTGACCGGCAGCTGCAGAGACGTTCTGAGGTCTGCTAGGTGAAAACACTCTAGCAGCACGTGTCGTACAGACAACGCTTCATTACAAAACGGACATAGTGGAGAAGGCTCCTTTTTAAAAAGAAAACTATGAGTAAAAATGCAGTGTCCAATTCGTAACCGAGCCAAACTCACCTCCTCGCGACGAGATGACCGACAGGAGGTAACCCAGGGAATAGGAAGTTCTTTGACAGATCTACGTTTATTATTGCGGAGAGCAGACCACTCTTCCTGCCAGCAGGTTTGCACAGCTCTCCGCAATTCGGCCCTAAAGTCTTCCGATGTCACAGATGGTATTTTAACCCTGGGTATCATGATAGCCGTCTTGGCTGCTGAATCCGCCATTTCATTCCCCCGCAAGCCTACGTGACCAGGGATCCATGCACACACCACGTTAACGCCAGAAGCGTGTAAAACGTGGAGGGCATCCTGTATACGCTGCACAATAGGGTGGTAGTTGTACAGCTGCCGTAGGCTTTGAAGTGCACTGAGGGAATCACTCAGGATTAAGCAGTCCCCCAACTTTCGCCGGCGTACGTGTAAAATGGCCCGGTATATTGCATAAAGCTCTGCAGTAAAAATGGAAGTGCTAGTGTGGAATCCGAATGTATAGGGTTCGGTTCCACACACGTAAGCACAACCAACGCCATTTGAGTTCTTGGAGCCATCAGTATAAATTACAAAATGGTCCTCATATCGCGATAAAAATTCTAAAAAACATGTGCGGATACTAGACATAGACATGGTAGATTTATCATATTTAGTCATGCCCAGATCAACCGGGGACGCTCTGCACAACCAAGGAGGGTATGTCCTCTCCCCCCTAGGATACATCTTGGGCATGTCAGTATCAAGATGTCTAAGGAGCTCCCGGAAACGAAAACCAGGTGGCTTTGGTTTAATAGTAGTGTTCCTATAACGCACGTCCATGAAGGTATTAAAGAACGGCGTAAACGATGGATGTGTGGGCATGCAATTAAGTCCACAGCCATAATTGGCTAATAACATGTTGCGCCTGTACTGCAGAGGAGGTTCTGCAGACTCAGCATACAGGCTTATAACTCGGCTCGTTGGAAATGCCCCAACAGCTATACGTATGCCACAGTTATGGACTGTGTCTAATCTCTTCAGCACAGATGGTCGTGCTGAGCCATAAACGATACTACCATAGTCTAATTTGGAACGGATGAGTGCCCGATAAAGTCGCAATAACACTGCACGATCCGCTCCCCACGATTTTCCACTTAGTACCCGCAAGATATTCAAAGATCGGTCACATCGTGCTTTCAGTTGTGCTATATGCGACGACCAACTAAGTTTTCTATCAAATATCAATCCAAGGAACCTCGTCTCATCTGCAAAAGGTAGTAGATCAGCGCCTAGCCGGAGCCTTGGAGGTAGTCGACTCTGCTGACGCCAGAAGTTTACACAGATGGTTTTCTCAGCGGA
Source organism: Mantis religiosa (assembly GCA_030765055.1). Classification (NCBI taxonomy): domain Eukaryota; kingdom Metazoa; phylum Arthropoda; class Insecta; order Mantodea; family Mantidae; genus Mantis; species Mantis religiosa. The sequence continues at coordinate 163,015,571 of CM060950.1, forward strand.
AAATCGGAAGCCGTTTTTTAAACTCCAACTCTTAAGGTTGTCCAAGGTGGTCTGAAGACGGCGCTCTAAAAACGGAGTGCGCTGAGATGTACAGTAGACGGCAAAGTCGTCTACAAATAGGCATGACGAGACACCTGGAGGTACACATTTCGAGATAGAATTAATCGCAATAGCAAACAACGTAACACTTAGTACCGATCCCTGTGGTACACCGTTCTCTTGAACAAAAAGGTTCGAAAAAACCGAGCCAACCCTAACTCGGAATACGCGGTCTTTCAGGAATTCCTGAAGGAAGAGTGGTAGGCGTCCACGTATATTCCAGGTGTGCAGAGTACGTAGCAACCCTGCCCGCCAACACGTATCATAAGCCTTTTCGAGGTCAAAAAATATTCCGACTGTTTGACAGTTCTTAAGAAATCCGTTCATAATCTGTGTCGACATGGACACAAGATGATCCACTGTTGAACGGCGTCGTCGGAAACCGCACTGGATGTTATTCAGTAGGTTGTGCGTTTCCAGCCACCATACGATGTCCTCCCCCCAGGGGCCTACTTCGGTAGGTACGGGTTGGGCGCACCCGGGGTCCCGAGCCAACAGTCTCCCTCGTGTGGGCTCCTCTTCGTGGTTGAGGGAGACGGTCAACAGGCCCACCCACGTGTAGGCCGTGCGTGGAGACCCGTGTCGGTGGAAAGGTTTGTTCCTCCGTTCATTTAATAACTAAGTAGCGAGGACCACACTCAACTACCTGTTTAACACTTGTTTTCAAACAAGTCCTTTCCACGTTTATTGTTTTTTGGGGGGTGTAGGTTAACCATAATAGTTGGTCTAAATTTCATCCCCCAGTGCTCCCCACCCACCACGGAGCCCAACAAGGGGTCATCCCACTGGGATGATAGGGCTATACAGGGGATATAGCAGGCTCGCTGTCCCACTCACCTTGGAGTTCGGTACATTACCTAGTCCTGGCCGACTGATTAGTGGTGGGTTAGTCCCTAACCTCCCGTTTAGGCGAAGCAGAAACCAAAGTAGTGTATTGGAAATGCGCACCCTCCCCAAATTCAGAACACTGGAACGAGCTCAGATACGCATCTATCAACCACCAGGACAAACCTTTCCACCGACACGGGTCTCCACGCACGGCCTGCACGTGGGTGGGGGTTTTGTCTGAAACCTCTACACTAAGAGGGGCCCACATCGAGGGTGTCAGTGTGGCTCGGGACCCCGGAGTCACCAATTCCCATAACTACTGCAGTACCTACCCAGTTGGCTTTAATGATCAGGGCTGTTTACCCATCGTAAGCTCCTCTATTTCCTCATGACACTGAGTGGGCACCGGTCATATACCTGGGATATAAAATCTGCAGCGAATCAATCCCAGGCTGCTTTCCGTGGCAGGGGCCAAGGCAAGAGGCCTTAGCCCATTATGCGACGGATATTTATTTTGAAGAATAAAAATCGCGTCATGAATTCTTTAAGACTTCCAATACATTTGGTCAGCAAATTTTGGCTTCCAGTAGATGGCAGCACAATAACGAACTATCCATCATCTACTAGAAGTGACCAAAAATATAGTTTACTAGCTGAGGATGCATTGGAAAAGTGAGACCAGTACTGGAGGATTCAACAATTTAAAACAGTTAAGTTTAGTTGGTTACCAGGTGTTGCAGTTGATAAATGAACATCTATTGTATAGGAGTTAAAATCCAAAATTACATATGTAAATATTTACAAATTCCACACATTTTTTAGGCATAGTAGCTGATAACATCCACATAGCATATTGCATTTTGTGTAATCCAGAAACCTGCCAATTTTGGAAAATGGTTTTTGCCCCATACAACTCCACTTTGAGCAAATTTCGCTGTACATGCAAATGAGGGGTTCTACTCTCAATTCATGTTGCACAATGATTGTTATCATGGCTTCCTAAAGACAAGATATGAAACATGCTTAAGGAGACAAAGTGGGATGGCAAAGTATTGTATCAAGAGTTCAATTATGGAACCATCACAAATTGGAAGTACATTTATGAAAGACATCACAGTAACACTTCAGAAAGAATACACAACAATCTGAAGATCTACAATCTAGTAAACCTAGTAATTTCCAAAACAGTAATTAAAAGCCATTAAAATCCAGTAATTCTAGACAAAGAAGATAACATTACCATGGTGAAAAACCAAGAAGAAATATACACAGAAATAAAAAAATTAATAAAATGGCAGATAAAAACCTTCAATAGTACTATGGGTAAAGTTAAAACATAACCAGGAATATAAAAATAGACAAACCAAACTTTCTCACCCTAGTGAGATTGTATGCACAACCTAAAATCCATAAATCAGTAAACAAAATGAGACACAATAAACAAATTTACATCTAACTTAGCAAAATGATTAACACAGAAATTCTGATCACTACCAAAGTGCAGCAGTTCAAGCATAAGTAATTCTCAGGACCTAATTAGGAGAAATAGATCACTGAGAGCTGATCTTTCATGAACAAACTAAGAACACAAATAGCCATCTCTTGTTTAAATGTATACAAAGTTTGGCATAAATATGTGAATTTCTTGCAGTAGTACCAAACAGGTACTCACAATAACTCAACTTAGAGAAAAAAGCAACACAATTCTTAATGAAAATTAAAATTGATGGCACATTTTCTAGATTTAAAAGTAATTTCATGCTCAAATTTTGATATTTAAAAGAACCTAGACATTCCAAGAATTACATAAAAACAGAAACATACGGTCCCAAACAGTTTAATCCATACTAGTTTACACCACTTTAACAGAAGAATACAAACATGTAGTCAGAACAGCGGAAAGCAATGACTTCACCAAACAAATCAGTGACAACAAAACAGAATTCAAAAAGAAAAACAAATTAAGAATACCACAAGTTCCACACAGCAAAAAACGAATTGATTTTCAAAAAATTCATTCCACCCAAAAATTCACAAAGCAATTCAGCACAGAGAAATTACTATGCAACAAATCAAAAGGACCAATACCCTAAAACAAATAGTAAACATTTACAACTGCCTACAATGCGACAAACTTATATATGTAAAACTAAGAGCAAGTTAAAATCACATTAAAACAACTCAGGATGCATAGAATACAAACAAATAAACCTGCAGTTTCACACCACTTTTGGACAACCAGTCACATTACACCAAACATAACACTCATAAAACCTAGAACACACACCATTGAGTTGGATACTTGGAGAAAGGTTTTAATTAAACACATCACATAATGAATTTTGAATTGTTGCCACCAAATCATGCTGTACATTTGTTCATTAGCACGAAAATGCTACAATAATTGTTTCTCACATGTAAGTTTTAAGCTAGATTGCAAAGGTAAAACCAGAATGAAAAATTTAATGCCACAGCCTGGATTTGAACCACAGATCTTCAGCTTTCTGAACTGTGGCTCTAACCAGCTGGACCAACACAATGTATGTGTGAAATACCAATTAATTATAAAAAATTGTCTAACAATTGGTTAACTATGAAGCCCCAGATTTCAAGATCTTAGTATACTTTCTCCAACTGTAAAGCTTTTACATGGATTGTCAATTTGTATATATATAAAATTAATACAATGATATTTACAAACATGTTTACAAAGTTGAGAAGTGTAAATAGCATATTCTACCTAATCTGTTTATATTCTTCCACGGAGTAAAATACTTTCTGTAATAAATAAGTTTTGACAGCCTTTAGCTTTGTTTTCCCATTTGTTATCTGTTTGATTTCAGCCGTTAGGTGGTTATACAAATCTTTGATGTTATTTTCTATGCATTTATTATTTAGGATACCAGTAAGTCTGTTTATAAAATAATTATATTTTGTTCTGGTGTTATGTTTGTGGATGTTACTATTTTTGTTTTGATCGTAACTTTTTAATGTAAGTTTGATACATTCATATATATATATATATATATATATATATATATATATATATATATATATATATATATAATCAAAACATGAAGGTAATGTTAAAATATTTAGTTTTTTAAATGCATTTCTACATGTGTCTCTTTTCTGTATTCCTACCATCAAACGTATTGCTCTTTTTTGCAATCTAAATAGTCTTAAAGCTAGTCTTAAGTGGCCACTAGGGTATGTATCTCAAAAGGAATTTGAAAATACCTGTGTCTACCAGGAATGATATGTCAAGTTGGTTACAGCTGACATGGAAAGCAACCGATTTATGGTTCAAAACATGAGTATAACATTGAATTTTTCTGTTTGATTATACATTTCCAAGAGAATGAGAATGCTAAGTGAAGTGTGTGATAACTGATCTGTTAGCTGGTGCAACTAGTGAATAACTTGTCAGCAATCATAGGTATTAATGTGTTCTTCTGAAATTGAAAAATATGTATATAGTCAATATGAAAGTTGGTGCTTACCCAACTGTCACTCTACAGATTATTTATAGAGCTGAACCTCAGACTGTTAAACATGATGCTACAAGGTGATTCAAATATAAAAGGTAATTGTTGCGCATCACAAAGCAGGTGCTTCTGAGTGTGATGGTGGGGTGGAGGGTTGAAGGTCAGTGTGTTATGAACAATGGACTAGCTTGGTTAGTTACCTTGCCAGGTTCCGGCATCAGTACAGTCAGGTGTATCAGCACACGGTTCCTTTGTCATGCAATAGATTATTTTAAGTTTTTAAGCAATAAAGCTGATTAAACTTTCGGAAATTTCAACTTGTTTAAGGGCACAGTTTGGGAGCACCACGTTGTTCCAGAATTAAGCATTTACTTGAACCAGAGAATTTAAGGGTGGCCGAGGATTTGTAGAAAACGAAGTCATGCTTGAACCCCAACAACATCTGTGTATTAGAGAGCTTATTGAAGATGATTGCCACTTCACTGTTCAACAGATAACTTCAGAAGTGGTGTCAGCATTGGAAATGCTCATACCACTATTGGTAAGCATCTTGACTTTAGAAAAATCAGTGCTCGACGGGTTCAGAAGTTGTTAACAAAACAGCAAAAAAGCGGGCCAGGTTGGAGATCTGTGAGACTTCTGAATCGATTTCAGCAAGAAGTAAGGATTGTTTTAGGAGCACTGTTGCATGTAATGAGACATGGGTTCATCCTTATACTCCAAAATCTAAAATGGTGAGTAAAGAGTGATGACAAAAGGATGAAGTCTCATCAATGAAGGCCAAAAACTGTCTGGTGACTGGTTTTTTGACTACAGAAGGTTTTATTGGTTGATTTCCTTCACAAATGACTACTGCCGATTGTTAAGGTTTGTAAAAGCTGCCTACTGAAACAAAAATCATCATATGCCCATTAGAGGTCATCCTTCTCCAAGACGAAGCTAAGCCTCATACTGCAAATTTAACAATGAAATAGTGGTGGACATGCACTGGGAAACCCTTGAACACTTTTCCTACACTCCAGATTTGTTCCTCTCCAGACTATTTTATGTTTCTAGCTTGGAGAGAAACAATTAAAAAACAATGAAGATGTTGAGGAGCATGTACGCTATTGGCTGGCAATGCATGCTGAGAACTTTTTCCGAAGTTGGAATGTTCAAACTTCCAAAATGGCAAAAGTGTATAGAGTGTGCAGAAGGCTATGCAGAAAAATGCTGAATGCTGATGAAGTCACTTTTGTATACTTAATAGTTTTCTAAAAATTGCCATTTATATTTGAATCACCCTTGTATTAAGCCAGGATGGTAAACACCAGTACCAGTGGAAGGTGTTTGATTTTTCACTTTCTACACTTAATACAAAACATCTATGTTGTATGTATATATTACTAACTCTATAAGAGCAAAAATAAGGAAAATTACTTACTTGTTTTCATTAGCAAATGTTGGAATTGAAGTTGGGAGTTGATGCACATCATTCCTTAGTGGTGATGATACTCTTTCATTGTTCTGTGGCGGTTGCTCTGGTGGTTGCTCTGGTGCCTGTTCTTCCTGCTGAAGTTGTTGCTCAATACGTGCATCAACCTGTGACCTCAGCCAGGTCTCAGCGGCAGCATCAAGATCAAGAGGGTCAGGAGCCAATACTTGATTACGTGCATCTGATACAAATTCCAGTCCAATTGAAGAGGTATCTGAACCTTCTTCCAATTCAGCTAGAATACTTTCAGTATCTAAATTAAAAGTATCCAGAGCTTCCTGAAGATTCCTATCATGCCTTGCTTGCCTCAGGCCATCTAATACTGTGCTTGTTTGGGCACGAAATGAAGGTGGACGGAGAAGTGGACGAAAAGGAGGGGCATTAAACGAAGGTGCTTGGCGATGAAATGTAACCTGTATGTTATCAGGAAACCGGAACTGGAACTCATTTGGTATTGGCTGTCTTGGTAGTATCTGTACTGTTCTTCTTATTGTCTCTCCCTCAGGTCCTGAGTGAGAAGGAACTGTGAAAATGCATTCACCATCATTTGGTGCTATGGTAGGCTGCTGAGGATTACTAGCACTGGGATTTTCAACTTCAAACTGAGGTCTCTCATTTTCATTAAAAATGTATTCTACAGGAATCAAGGGGCTTTCAGTGCGAGAGCTTGGTATGAATTCTGGTATAAACTCATCATCTTCATCCTCATTTCCGACTACAATTTCTGCAGCTGGTGGAGCAGAAGCACTGAAAGGTGCATTCTCACCAGATTGTGTAGTTGGAGTTAAATCAGTCAATTCCTCATCCTTATAGTTCCTGCTTTCTGCTGTGGAAGCAGCAGCCTGTGTATGTGGCAACTCTGAGAAACCTTCATATCTAAGTGAGGATCCACTTGTGGAAGGGTGGTTTGCAGAAGTTTCTGGCTGTTCTACCTCCTGCACTGATGTGGAAGCAAAATTCTCATATCTTTCAAATCTATCATTTCTTATACCTGAAGCAGATGGCATTGTTGACTGCTGGGAAGTTGTGGTATATCCTGAATCCTCACATCTGAATTCTTGTGTGTTGCTAACTGCAGAAAATTGTGATTGATATTGTTCACCAAAATTTGCTTGCGTATTTCTGTCAAGATCTGATTGTGTGTAAGCTTCCTCTTTATGCTCTCTAGCATATCTAGGATTATTCAGTCCGGGAAAAGGATTTTGATAATCTGAATCTGAATCAGGTTGTGAAGAGGGGACGTATTCGTCATATTCTGAGCCCTCTGTTGCTGTAGGTTGCAGTGTGGTATCAAACTCTGTTTGTGAATTTGGCATAAACTCTGGAAATTCTTCTGCATCTTCCTCCATTGCAGTGGGGACAGGTGGGCCAGATGCTGCTGTGTTGCATCGTGTTAGCATTGAACCTAGTTGAGTGGAATCCATACTGGTGTTTGGGTATGACTCTGTGTCTACATTTGTGTTTACATTACTTTCAGCATTGCTATTGGTTGTACCATTTGAGGGACAAGTCCCTTCACCCATTCCAGAATGGGATGCAGCAGTAACGGTTGGCAATATTTCTGATAGTGAATTTAAGAGGCCACTAGTAAGATTAGAAAATCCTGATCCTGAAGTTTGTGTGGGAGCCTGCTCCATGATATCATCCTCTTCGTCATCTTCGTCATCATCATCATCCCAATTTTCTTCCCTTGATCTCTGCTCAGTCTGTTCAGCGGGTTGTATTGGTGTTGGTTGTCCATTTGTCTCTTGGTCCTGAACAGAGTTACTTTCTGAGGTACGGGCAGGGCATGTTTCTTCCCTATCACTCAAAACTGAATCCAGTGTACCAGACAGTACATCTGGAGGACATGTTTGTGCAATTTGATATAGCAGTGCTTGACGCTGAGAGTCATTTGCTCTGCTGCTGACAACAACTTCCATTTCAGCATCTAAAGAGCAAAAGTAATAAGAATATTGTTACTCTTACTTATCATAAAAGCTGCTCAAGAACAGAAATTATGAGAGAATGGATGATCAAAAACATAAATCCATTGAACATCAAATGTCTCTAATTTACTATATTCAAGCACCATTCTAGAAATGGCCTGACACCACAAAGTCACTTTCAGATCCAACAAAATCAGCAGTCAATGGCAATGTACTCTTTGCTCTGTAATACTAGCTAGGAGCGTAAGTCCATTTGACACAAATTTTATAAATGGTATCAGGAATTTCCTGAATGCAGCCTTTTGGAAACACTTATGCAGCTGAGACAAACTAGGTGGTTATAATTTGTCCTCAAATTTTGGTGTATTCATATTTACTCTTTTTCTTTACTCTCTTCAATGATTCATTTCTCTTAATCTGAGAAACGATAGTCCTCTGACCCCAAAACCAAAACATTCATCCTTCAATGTCGTCCATTGCTGTGTTTAAGCCCTATCAAGGGCAGGCACACAACACCTAAGCTTACCATGAGTCTACCAGACAGAGCAAGCAAGCAAGCAAGCAAGCAAGCAAGCGAGTGGTTTCAATTTACCTCTAATGTTTCTGCACAATGCAGCATCACTGCCAAGGTTACAGTAATGTCACATGTGTTAAGGTGTACCTGGATAGGAACATAGCTAGCTTCCATTCTCATTTCATTTTTAGGAATTAAGGAGTAAAAAATGTTTTAGAAATGACAAAACGATATTACTGTAATGGTTATACAGCAAATTAATGTCAAACTATAATTTTTAGCTTTGAAAATATTAGGCAGTATGTGTGAACCAAGAGTTTTTGAAAGCCACACGAACTTGTCCTATCGTACATCTTTGTGGTTGCACCCCCAGTTCCTCAGCCTAGTTTGAGATTTGGATAAGGAAAAGGATCGGATTTGTTTTCGCTTACCTGCAGGTGATCTTTTCTTTATTTCTGTGGTATTCATTCATTGCTTGTGTACTCATGTAAAAACAGATAAGTGAAGATCTGAACGGGCTACTAAATGGTTCATGCATTTTATTCTTAAAGGCCGTCTATCAACAATTGTGGGGGATTATATTAAACAATGTGAGAAAAGAAGGATAGATGGGTATAAGTTAATCCTTGAGATAATGCAATAAACATGAAATGTCTATGTATTACTTCATGCAATTTTTGTAGCACCTATACGTTATGCTTTGCTATTATTAAATTAACATTCATTCACAATGTGACTACGAGTTGGGCAGGTTACGCTAGATGTAAAGGGATGCAGGCTCCTTTACTATCTGTCTGGATTGTTGGCAATTTGACCATATGCATTAAGTTGCCAGCATGTTCTGCCTATGTGAACCTATGCCAGTGCCTCTATACAACCACTTGGATTGCTGCAGCTATTAGCTGTCCATTTAATTCAAACGGTCTGCACAATAATGACATTTGCATCAAATTGCTCATACAACAATAGCATAGCAAACCCTTTATTTTGGTACTTTCCACAGCTCTGGAAACTCTTTGTATACAGGAGAGATAGGAGCTGGCCTCTTTGAGAATACTCTTCCGTTGTTGTAAGGCTAAACACAAGGACTGTAAACATCCTGCTGGAGTCAGTCAAGACAGAGTCAACAGTGTTTTCAGTCAATTAAAGACGGTTAAGAAGAGTCATTAGCCGACTGTGCAGCCATGAAGTTATAAATAATGTTTGGAAGTGGTGCCAGAGTCAGTCAAGACAGAGTCAGCAGTGTGTTCAGTCAATAAAAGACAGTTAAAAAGTCATCAGCTGACTGTGCAGTCATGAAGTTATAAATAATGTTTGGAAGTGGAATTATTTGCTACACTGGAGTTAGGATCAGGATTGAAAGCCATGCTGGAGAAGACGACAGTTTTCAAGTGAAATGAAGTCTGTAAAATCTGAATGGAGAAAATGGGAAGTGAAATAACATACTGAATTCTGCAAAGGAGAAGCTGGAATCCTGGATGCATAAGATTGGCCGCTAGCATAAAGGATATGGAAAAGTTCAGCACAAAAGTTTAAGGGCTACAGCTTAGCATCTTGGAAGGAAGAATTGAGGCAGTGTCAAGAAACTAACTCCATATGGGGAAAAAAATGCTTGTCAGAAAATGTCTTGAAGGTTAAAATGCAAGATGTAGAACATTGGTGAGCATTAAGATGCCCAAATACAATGGACTGTCAAATTTTGAAGTCTACCACCAACAGTATGCTATCACTGCTATGCGTAACTGTCAGCAGTGCCCAGAGACATCTAGGAAGCCCTCTAAAACTTGTACAGGAGACAACTCTGGGAAGCTGCCTATCAGATCTCAAAATAGCCAGAAGAGACACAAACTGTTTGCCTGGCAATAGAACAGTTGAACAACCTCTGGTGAACATGCTGCCCTGTGTCCCAGGAAGCTGCCTAATCCTTTATGGACCAGGTGCCTGATGGCAAACTGACAGCTTCTGATGTGTGGCAATTAAGAAAACATACACAAGGCATAAATGACTGCAGCATAATAAGAGGCAGCCAAGACAGGAATCCAATCAGATGCAGTGGTTTCCGGGCTTACTGGCCGTGGTCTAATAGGTAACACTGAAGTACTTTAGTTTTAAGTCACCACTGCATCTGATTGGATTGATGCCGGCCGTGAAAGCCTAAGTTGTTACAAGACAGGAATGTCAACAAATTTCAAGTGGTGCGTATTGCAGTGTGGCCAACTAATTTACCTAGCGAAGGACTTTGAACAACCAAGCCAACAAGCTTCAAGTGGTATGGCCTGCCAGGACACCCACAAGCCAATGAGCAGGCAAGATACAAATAAGGGTTGATGTGGAGAGGGATACATTAGCTGCACCTTCACTATATCCCTAGATTGACGCTACATGCCCGAGTCCAAGAATGGACGATAGCCTCATTGAAGATGGATACAAAGAAAGCTGTGCCAGATACTAGTGGACACAGATGCAGTCATAATTGTCATCACATCTGAGATGGTGCAGAGCTTGTTATTAAGAAAAATGAATCAGTGCTACCAGCTAGTGAAAACATGTGATACCTTGCCTATGGACAGGACAGATCTATTTGAGTTGACCTGGGGCCAAGATTTGTAAAGCTATGGGTATTCGTTGTGAGGATGGCTGAGGATGTGTTACTAGGATTGGAAGTTCTCAGGAGCTACAAGGCAACAGTTGACCTCAGCAGGAGTCTTACAACTTGGCTGAAATGAGGTGATGTACTGGAACACCAATGACCGTCCGAAGATCTGCAGGGTGATCCAGATAGAGAATGTGGTTTGGAAGGCATGTTTGAAAGGACAATATTTAAGGAATCTGGTTTTGGTTCAGAAGACAGCATTGGCAAATTTTGCATTACCAGGGATTTGTTTCATTAAGAAGTGCCTCTATGATTGCTGAATTCTTTGGACACTGATCAGAACATCTAAGACAGAAAGGAGTAGCAGAAGTGCAAGCGATGTGCAAAAGTAATGATGTAAGATGGATTTGAGGAGCCACCACTGTCAAAAGTTTTGGGAGCTTGGCTGAAGATGGAACCAACCATGGAACAATCGGAGAAGGTTTAGTATCCACTTAGAAAATACTAGCTTTGTCTTAAACTAAGGGAACATAGATTATAACCATACTACCTGAATACCTCAACCAAGCTGATGCTGGAGAACCCCAATCAATGCAGCAATAAAAGATGTGTATCTTTGGCGAAGCAAATAAATGCTGGAGGATATGAGAAATAGGATTTATCAATGTCAGACAAACCTTGATGACTTTCTGCAGTACTAGTGAATGACAGCTACTATGAAGCATGAACTACAGGAAACTGAATGCTTTCACTGAAAGGGCCCAGATAGACAACACCTTTTTGTAAGTGTTTAATGCTCGCTTTTACTACATGCAGCACCGTAAGTGGTAACACAGATACATGAAATTTAGATGGAGCATCGGTGGAATGAGAGGCGTGGGAAACCGGAGATCCCGGAGAAAACCCACCCAAGTGCCATGTTGTTCACCACAAATCTCACATGCGATTGCCTAGGATCGAATCTGGGCCGCCTTGGTGAGAATCAAGTGGTCAAACTGCTTGGCCATGGCACGGCCATTGTACACACTTGTTTGTGCCCTGTGTTTTCTACTTTGGATCTGAAATTGGTATACTGGAAAGTGGCTCCAGATCCCAGGACACATTCTCAACAGACCAAGGGCTTTGACAGTAAATGGATATGACCTTTAGGCTCCAAAAATAGCCAGCCACCTTCCGGTGCCTCATGGAGCCAGTGATGAGGGGGATGACTTGACACCTGTCTGCTATGTATGGACATTACTGTCGCTGGCAAAACCTTCAAAGTCCATCTCAAGAACCTGACCAAGGTATTGCAGAAGCTGCAGGCAGCTAACCTGAAGGTGAACACAAAGGTGGCAACTCTTCTGCAGGAAGGTTAACTATTTTGGCCACATAGTCTCACCAACTGGGATGGCTTCAGACTAGAGAAGCCTTGAGTTCTGAGATTGGCATCGCCCAAAAGATAAGTGTGAGCTGTGCAATTTCTTAGGCCTATGCAGCAACTAGCATTAAATTACCAAATACTGCCGAGGAGGATCCAGAATTCAGGTGCTTAAGTCAGTATTCTGTAGTGTGTTTGCCATAGGTTTTCAACTAATAGGCAGGAATAGTAATTTTATCTAGGACACTGATACCAGCAATAGAGGTATTGGAGGTATACTATTCCAGGGCCAGGATGGGCAGGAGTGGGTGCTAGAGTACTACAGCAAGACGCTCTCCAAGGTGGAAAAGAAAAACTGTCTGCTGGAACATTTCAGTAAGTACCTGTACACCCACTAATTACATTTGGAAGTCGCCAATCGGCGTTCTCTTCAGATGACTCCTTAGATGTTGACGGAGATGTTCGCAGACTTTAGTGCTGGCTAGCTTTCCTTTCACTGGACTTACTATTTTTCTTGAGGAAATCAGTTATGTCATACGAGGTCTCAAATTTCCTTTGTGATACATTATATGCTACCGGTTCACATGTTTTTGAAGTAGATGCTTTCGATGGAGACTTGGCTGAATGGTTATTCTTAGGACTGGACTTGGTCGGCACGCTCACTGATGTTCGTGTTGGTGTTTGTTGCTTTGGCTGTGATCTTGGTGTAATTGATCTTCTGGATACTACTTGCCCGTTTATTTCGCTGGTTCGTGTTGCGATTTCATGTCTAGGTACCGGCTTAGCTGCAACTGCACTATAAGTAACGGTCCTAGGTACAGAAGGCTGGCGAATATGTAAGAGTTTCTGAGTTTCCACGAAGGACACCCTCTCTCTTACCCGGATCTGTTGGATCACCTCATCCATAAAACGGGGACATTCTCTGGAATTTGATGAATGATTACCACTGCAGTTAACACATGTTGCAGGTGAAGTGCATGCATTGTCATGCTTGACTTTCCCGCAGGCAACGCAAGTGGCAACTCCAATACATGAATCACCCGTGTAGCCAAAGTGCTGGCATTTATAACACCTCAATGGATTGGGTATATACTGCCTCACTTCAATAGCTTCATACCCTGCCTTAATCCATTTCGGGAGATCTACCTGATCCTATCAAAGGTAAGAAACAGTGTACGAGTGGGCACTAGTTCACCTTGTTCTTTGCGGTGAACTCCACATACACTTGTCCATCTTGTTCCGCTAAGTATTCCTGAATCTTATCATTGGACATACCGTCCAATGCGCGTTATTTACAACACCACGCGAGGAGTTCAGGGTCCTATGCAATTCAATGCGCACCGGATAGCTCGCAAGCATATAGGCTTTCAAGATTTTTGCAGCCTGCGTCGGAGAAAGTGCTTCGACTAGGAGCGTGCCATTGCGAGATCGAGTACATGACTTTACAGGACTGGCAATATTATCTAAACCCTTCTGAATAATGAACGGGTTCACGGTAGTAAACTTTCGACCTTCCTCAGTTCTACAAATAACTAAAAAGCAAGGACCACAAGACAGCTATTTCTTTTCCACATTTAATTTTAGGGTTTGCTATAAAAATTGAATGTGTTTCATCCCCCAGTGCTCCCCACCCACCACGGAGCCCAACTAGGAGTCATCCCACTGGGATGACAGGGCTACACAGGGGATATCGTGGGCTCGCCATCCCACTCACCCTGGAGTTCGGTACAGTACCTAGTCCTGGCCAATTGATTAGGGTCGGGTTAGTCCCTAACCTCCATTTAGGCGAAGCAGAAACCGAAGTAGTGTATTGGAAATGCGCACCCTCCCCGAATACAGAAGAACACTGGAACGAGCTCAGATGTGCATCCCTCAAGCACCAGGACAAACCTTTCCACCGACACGGGTCTCAACGCACGGCCTTCACTTGGGTGGGTGATTTGTCTGACCCCTCACCACTAAGAGGAACCCACATCGAGGGTGTCAGGTTGGCTCGGGACCCTGGGATTGCCAATTCCCGTACCTACCGCAGTAGGCCCCTGGGGGGCTAGGACCTTAAGGTTCAATTTATCTTATTAGTCTAAGGTATTGCTGGATCTTTATAGATGCAGTAAAGTAGGTATTTTAATATTAAACTTGGAAAGAATGTGGGAAATTTTGTTGGAAACGGAACCATACAGACAGCTTGCTTAAAAGTCATCTGTTCTTGGAATGATGGTGGCATGACAAATTAGTTCTTTGTCCAACACCCTTCTGTAGACTTTCATGATGTCATGGTTGCTAGAGCTGTTCTACAGCAAAGTAGCTCACAGAAATAGAATTTCCTGATGAATACTGTCCTTGTCTGCTATGTCAAAAGCCCTATGAGAAACGTGGATATGAATTATTAATTTTTAGATGAGTCGTATTTATTACACATCTGCTTCATTTTCGTACCTATTTTGAGGACATGTTTCGCAAATCATCGTTTGCATCTACGGCTTTGCATAAGAGCCGTAGATGCAAACGATGATTTGCAAAACATGTCCTCAAAATAGGTACGAAAGTGAAGCAGATGTGTAATAAATACGACTCATCTAAAAATTAATAATTTTTCGCTTCACTGTGGTGTTCCAATACAGTTAAATCTCGAAATGTGGATATGAATGTCCTCTTCTGAATAGGATGGTTATGACTGGACACATCCAACCACTCCACCCACATTAAGTCCCTATATATATGGGGACGATCATCCAGCATTTTTCATTCAGTTCCTGAAGGAGGCCATGGAGCTTAGAATGGCCAAAAGCTCAAATTTAATTACTATGATAGCTCATAAACCATGAAGCTTTAATAAATAACGCTTGCCGTGAAAGCTTTAAGTCTTAGCTGCATTTGCCATGTAACTTGACATTTGAGAACCTTTCTCTCCCCCTGGGGCAAAACAGCAAGTATTTGACTATATGGAGAACCTCTTGGACCATCTTCATAATGTACAAGATAGTCCCTCGAAACATCCAGGTAAGGAGCAATGGGATGAAATCTATTTTTCAGGCAAGCAAAGAGCCAAGATTTCCTGAAGGATGATCTGATGTGTTTTTATTGATTTACCCGGACCAAGTGGTATTACCCCCAAACTTCAAACACCTCTTGGTGAAGAGGATTAATTATGGAGTATAACATGTCCAGAGGCTAATCTGAGGGAAGAAGATGGTGTTAGAAGAAGCTGTTAGGATTGTGGAGTACTAATCTAGGAACAAAAGAGAACAGATATGTGGCAGAGTTATTCCTGTGGAAGTGAGGAAAAAGGAGCTAAGTGACAAGGCAATCATAAAAAAGACAAAAGAAGTTATAACAAGAGAGAATGGCTTGGCAATGAGATTTAAACAAGAATGGAGGAAGTGGGAGAATACAGAGCTGCAGATTAAAACTGAAGAGTTGGAAGACATGAACACAGTGATAAATATTAGAAAAAAGAATACAAAGTATGAAGAAATTTTGAGAAGATACGATCTAATAATTTCCAGGTAGAAGAGGTAAGAGAAATCAGAGCATTTCAGGAGATTACAGGAATTATTAATGAACAGATTGGGAATGAATGAGAAGCCTGAGTTACATGATGCATTTAGAATTGGGAAATTTAATGGCAAAAGATTACATCTCAGTGAAATTACTACAGAATTGAAAACAATACTAAAACAAGCTCGGGCCTAAATGACCTCGTCGACGGACCCTAAAACCCACTAATCTAATCTAAAACAAGAAAAAACATTAAGAGGAATGTCTATTTATATTAATAAGGACCCATAATAAAAACAAAGGGAAGAAAGAAAAAGGTCAATTGAAATAAGAAGGCAGGGCGCAGATTTTGAGGACATTTCATTTAGGACACTTTTTTCTTTTGTCTTTTCCGGTCATTTTTAAAACATATTGGGACATTGGAACATCACATGGACGAGTCCACATTAAGAAAGAAATATATTCCATTATGCTACTAAGAAACTATGCAAATTATAGGAGAGCATGTCACAGAAAAGAAAATATGTTTCCATTGATCAAAGCATGGACAGATTTTTGTTTTTCTAATAAATTTATTACATTTTAGATATATTCAAATTGCTAATTAATTCGTGAATTTTGTTCTTATTTTGTACCTTTTAGTGCTGAAAATTAAGTATACATGCCTATTAATTCAATAATCTTTAGGAAATCCAATTTTTTGGTCATTTTGTATAATTATTAAATCATTTTCATTAAATTTTCAAGTCATTTTATAGGTCATAAAATCCGGCCCCCTCTTCATAAGAAATTTCAAATTTAGGATTAATTGGCGAGAGAAAGAGAAAAATAATTATTTAAGTGACAGCAGGACAATGTAACAACATCTGAATGAAATGAGGAGAGGGGGAAATTTGGAAATGTTGGTCGCATTATGAAAACCAATAAAAGTGAGGCTTCAGTGTGTAAATATGCAGGAAGCACATGAAATAGCTAAATAAGACAAGAAGTAATAGCAATAAGGCAAGTGAAGAGTGAAATAAGCATAGGAAAACAGAAATGAGAACCAGGTGGGGGCAATTTCCAAGAAGGGAGTTTTGCCAAAGGTGACTAGAAGGAAGATGAACTGCTAAAATGGCAAAGAAATTTATTAACTGCAATAGGGAATTAGAGGGTGGGATAAAGCAAATGGAGAAATCTTACAAAAGTGAGGTTATGAAGGTTATGGTTGACTGAACGATATAATAAAAAGTTGCAATAAAAGGTAAACAATAGAGAAAAACAAATAATTGGACAAATGGAAAGGAAAGGGTGGAAATAAAAATTAACAGTAGGAAGGAGCAAAAATTTAAATGAACTGAAAGGTTGTTCTAACAGCAAAAGAGCCACAAGACAGCTCATTTCCACAGGAAACTGTATTAGCTAGTTTCAAATTATGATGTAAGAATAAATGTGAAGGAAAAATAATATGGCCAAGAATCTAAAACTTCTCCAAAAACTGGTAATTGTTATATTCAATAACACAGATGCAGAATGTTTTTCTAACAGAGGGCACACACACTCTCAGCAACAGCAGCACAGAGGTGTCGAAGGTTGAACCTCCTCCTCAGAGGAGGGGCCTTTGACATTTTGCCATTTCAGGACCTTGTCCCTTACTGGCATGGTGGTGAGTTTTAATGATATGATGGTGGGTAGATGGTGGTGAATAGGTAATGTAATGGTTGTTTAATTAGTTTTTAGGAATTAGAAGTGTAATGGATAGCTCAGATATGGTTTGTAGGGGCCTATGGAGGTGCTAGCACTAGTCTGGGTCGCTTGTAGGTTTCACCAGGGTTGAGGTCATATTCCCCAGACCATGGATTAGACTGTTAAAGCTAGGAAGGGAGCTTGTTATAAAAACCATGGAATAGGGTACGGATGTAGTCTGTGATTTTTGGGAAGGAGAGGTCTGCATGGATATTATCATTAGGGATGTACCAATTGGAAGCTGTTGCTATCCAAAGGTAGCAATTTCGAAGGGCTTGGAGTTTGTGGAGATGGGATTTTGCTGAAGCTCCCCGACTGTGCAAGTATAGGTTAGTGCAGGGCAGAGTATTTGACTGTATATGAGCTATTTGTTGTACAGGCTCATTGTCGATTAGCACAAAAGTGAATCGAGAAGATATTGACACACTGCTTCTCTCACACTGTTTTTTCACAGGACATGTTTCAAGAGCTTTTGCTCTTCATCAGCTGGAACTCTACTAGTGCAAATTGTAGTGGTTTATGGGAAAAAATCTTCATTAACAAAAATCATCAGAGTCATGAATTTTGAAACTCCACCACTGGACATCTTTGAGAAGTACATCATGCCATCTATCGATAAGGAGAAAGAGGAAAAGTATCATTATACTTCTTCTCCAGCCAGGCGGAGGTTGGGAACATCTTGTAGAGTGCGGTGGGTGAATGTGACTGCTTAAGATTTAGTTGCATTTATCTTCAAGTGCCAAGTGATGAACCAGGCAGATAGCATATCAGCATATCGCTGTGCCTTGGTTACTGCATTAACATGCCGCTTAGCTGAGACTGTTAATGTGGTATCATCAGCGAATAGGTAAAGGTTACAGCCTATCAGGGTAGGGAGGGTGTTTATACAGGTGAGGAATAAGAGGGGACCAAGGACACTGCCTTGAGGTACCCCGGCGTGAATAACGTAGGGTTGAGAATGGATGTCGTCCCTGGCAACGACGAAGGAACGGTTTTTGAGGTAGGTGTTGAGGTGTATAAGGTATGCTGGGATATTGTAGTGGATGAGTCGATGGATGAGGCCGTCATGCCACGACCAAGTGAAATGCTCGAGAGATGTCAAGGAATAGTGCTCTAACGTAGTGCCTGTTGTTAAGCCCGCGTATAACATCGTCCACCAGGCAAAGTAACTGGTGAGAGGTCGAGTGCTGATGTCGGAAACCAAACTGCTCGGGTCGTAGTACACTGTGCTGGTCCAGCAGATGTTGAAGGTGGGCCTGTAGCACCTTCTCAACGATTTTACTGATGGCCAGCAGCAGACTGATGGGCCGGTGGCTACTGATGTGTTTGGGGTCCTTTCCTGGCTTAGGAAGGGTGATAATCCTAGCGTGTTTCCACGCTGCAGGGAAATGAGCCAGTACTAGTAGACTGTTGAACAGGTGAACCAACAGTGTTATCCATGCTGCCGGTAGTGCTTTAAAAGCAGCATACGGCAAGTTATCAAACCCTGCTGCTTTATAGGGGCGCACTTTAGCCACAATACTCTGCACTTCTGCAACTGTTGTCAAGTGCACTTCATCCACATTAAAAGGTGTGGAAAGATAAGCTTCAACATGTGACACTATTTCCTCAGAGAGCTCTTGGTCTTGAGATTCTGCTGGATGAAAAGTGGAGGTTAGATGTTCAGCCATTAAATCCACTTTTTCTCTCGTTGACTGTGCTGTTCTTCTGCCATCTGTAAGAGGTGGATCAGAAGAAGGTATGTGCAGCAGCGCCTTGGACATATGCCAGAGTGAAGAATCCTGGGTATCAAGAGCACATAGTCGGTGTTCCCACTCGTCATTTCGGAAGTCAGCAAGCTCTAGTTTAAGTGCTGCAGTCTATTCCACTCCCTTTTGCGTAAGGGATTTCACGTGAGCTGAAACCGACGCATAGCTTTATTCTTTAGCTAGGTTCAGCTTCAGCTATGCTGTTACATGGTGCAACCACAGCTGATTTTCTTGCCATTATCTCCGTGTACATGTTCCAATTTGTTAGACGAGGATTTGGACAGTTGCCTGCCAGGAAGGAAGATTTCAGAACTGTGAGGAGCAGAGGTTTGTTGCTTGTGTCATTGTGCAGACCGTTTGTACTAAATGGCCAGCAGACCGCTCAAACAAATCTACGAAAACAGATCAACATGCTTTCACTCCAGTACAGTTGCTGGCAAAATATTTGTAGGCATTCTACAGTTGCAGCCACATACACCTGGTCACACTATGCAAATATAAACATACATGCCTAGTAAGAATCAAGTTTTGAGATATGAATAGCCAGGATTTAGTATGTTCCAAACACTTGTTTTTTATGTATGAATTACAGTTGTCAACTGCTTTATATATCCAGTTCATAAGATTGATTCATTTCCCATCAATTACACAAAATGTTACCAGAGAAAACTAAGGGAGAATGTCCCATACGCAGCAGCAAGGAAGAGGCAAGCCGTATTTTTTTATATTCTCATGAACAGCTGGAGGGTAACCTTATTTAATGGAAATAAGCTAAAAATAAAGCACTCAGTTACTCATAAGAAAACTACTTAGTGATAATGAATGGGAAACTAGGAGTGTTTGTTTCCTTATCAAAGGTTAAAATTAAATGGTTATCACAAATAAAATAGCAAAATCATATAGGATGTCATGAAGGACATGTTTGTGTTAAGTCAGTAGGTATACCAGCTAAAGAAGTGTCAAAACATTTGGTGCAATTACTACTGTGCTCTGTAATCTAAAAGAGTGTGGTCAGAAGAACAGCCAGAGCTGGAGCTGAGCCATTTCATTTGTAATAACTCTTGGGAACAAATGAACAAAAATAATTTATATTTACATGAAAATACATTGAAACCCAAGATTTAAAATGTACTATCAAGTCAGCTTATATTTTCATTTACAAAAAATTAATAATAAAAGAAAACTATCATTATTACAGGATAAAATGAATAAGTTTTAATCTAGAGAAATTAGTAGCAACAATATTTTAATGAAAAGGCATATTTTTTCTCTGCTGTCAGGAAAGTATTCGCTCTTAGTATGTGCAAGTCAATTACAAAATTGCCAACAATTTAAACAGTATTTTATTTGCATATAGAGCCGCAAACACATTGTTGCGGTGAAGCGGTGTGGTCGAGGCATTCAAAGAGACGGACAGTGCAGTGCAGAGATAAAAGCTTGTTGAAACGGTAGGGGAAGGAGACGGAGTTCTGGAGAGTTCGTATTTTTTCTAACACCGTCCTGATTGTTTGAGAACATACCACAAATTTCTGGAACAGCAAGTAAGCTATAAAGGAAGCTACCACCCACCACTGGGGACAGTTGTTAATTGGACTCGTGCGTGCAAACAGCTGTGTACTTTGTGGTCGATCACCTTGCAAGTTGTATTGTGTATGTGATGTAATTCTGCTACTGTAAGGGTTGACCAAAGTGTGTTTCTAAGGAAATAAAATAACCATTTTTAGTATTTGTAGTGTTTTAATTTCACAAACCCACGAAGTCACATCTGGTGTCAGAAGTGGAACATATGGCGATGTAAGCTGCATTGGCACAGATTCTAGAGAACTTGGAGACGGCAAATAGCAACCTGCCGCGAAGTTGGAGACGACAAATCACAAACTGGTCACGGAGATGAAAGAAATGAAGACGGCTAACGATACCCTCGCTGCGACGTTAACCAAGGAAATGAGAGTAGCGAACGAAGTCTGGCCACGGAAATGAAGGTGGCGAACGAGACCCTCACTGGCAAATTTGAGGAACAGTTGGCCAGCTTGAGCGATGACGTCACGGTGCTGGGTAAGCGGATGGGCCAAGAATATGAGCGTATCGAAGCCTTGGCGAACCGCATTAATGACCTAGAAGGAAAGGCAGACAGTAACACCACGTCCCTGAACGCCATGGTGGAGGACATCGTCGGCAGAAGGATGAAACATTTAAAGGCGACGCGTCGGGACACAACATCTGCGCACGTCAAACCACCAAAGTACGACGGCACGTCCCGTTCTAAGGTTTCCGCCGCCAATTCGACACGGTGGAAAAGCCCAACAAGTGGTCACCAGAGGAGGCCGCACAGCGGCCAGGGACAGGCTGCAGAGGTTCTGAACGCCCTGGAAAACCGCCTTGGGAACCACCGCTTAGCCACAGCCAACTGAAGTCAAGGTCGCAGCAGCCTGGGGAGACGCTGCAGGAGTTCCCCCCTGGCAACTGAACAGCTGGCCAGCAAAGCCAAGCAAGCGGCTAAGGTGACGGCTACTCCGACGTTGAGAACAAGGAGTATCCGCTACACTGGAGACCGAAGACCAGCCGAAGGATGCTGGTGAAGGCCAAGTGGCGTGTGTTGGGGGTGTGGCCAGCCGGAACACCTGGAGACTGCCCACACCAGGGAGCAGCCGGAAGACGAGGAAAGGCCGTCGTGGCGAGGGGCACGTCGGTGCCATCACGACCAGAGGGAAGCCGTGTCGCGTGCTCGTAGATACTGAGCCGACCATACTAGCTAGTAACGGCATCGGGCAACAGGTTGCCCGTGGAGGAGGCCCTACTGAAGTTGACCTTGGGACAGAGTGCCGTTCGTCGCGAAGGTGGATGAGGAGGTGATACTAGGACTGGATGCCCTCAGGAGCCACGAGGCGAAGGTCGACGTCGGCAGGAAGGTCCTGCGGCTCAATGGAGAAGAGGTGATACTCCGGCAACCCGAAGAGCGCCTTGGAATCTGCAGGGTCATCTTGAGGGAAGACGTGGTTGTCCCCGCGAGAAGCGAGTTGGTGATGGTGACTGCGCGACTGGAAAGCCAGCGAACTAAGAACATAATGCTGGACCGAGAGACACCACCTGTGCACGGACTGTGTAGCCAGGACAATTTTGCAGTGCCGAGAGAAGGTGCTGGTGAGGCTACTCAACCCAACGGACGCCGATAACGACATCCAGGCTGGGACGAAGTTGGGGACGTGCGAGCCCGTAATCAGCGTGACAGCAATCGACCAGACCCACGGGCCGGTGCCAAAGCAACACCTGGGGACCCGGTTGGAAGGCTTATTGGAGAGGGCGGTCGACCACCTGACCGCAGAACAGCTCGAAAATGTTCGATAACTGCTGAGACGATACCAGCGCATCTTCAACCAAGGTACCGCCTGCGGTGCCGTATGTAGTAAAAGCGGGCGTTAAACACTACACATTTCATTTCAACCAAGGCGTCAGCGACTAGGCCGCACGGACCGAGTGCTCAACCACATTGACACCGGAGACGCCAGGCCTATTCGGCATCCACCTAGACGCATTCCGCTGGCAAGACAAACGGTGGTACGGGACATGCTGGAGGACACGAGATCCAGGGGAGTGATTGAAGCGCCTGACAGCTCTTGGTGTTCCCTGTAGTCTTGGTGACGAAGAACGGCGAGCTACGCTTCTGCGTGGACTACAGGAAGCTGAACGTTGTCACCAGGAAGGACTGTTTCCTCTTACCCCGGATTGACGACACCCTGGACACGCTTGCTGGTGCGCAGTGGTTCTCGAACCAGCACTTGAAGTCTAGACCCGACAGACAAGGAGAAAACCGTATTCTCGACAGGCCAAGGGCTTTGGCAGTTCACAGTTATGACCTTTGGTCTCTGCAATGCACCAGCTACCTTCCAGCGCCTCATGGAGTCAGCGATGAGAGGACTGACTTATGATGCCTGCCTGCTATACCTGGACTTCATCGTCGTCGGCAAGACCTTCGAAGACCATCTCGAAAACCTGAGCAAGGTGAAACAGAGACTGCAGGCGACCAAACTGAAGCCGAACGCAAAGAAGTGCCAGCAAGGAAGTCAACTACTTGGGCCACATAGTCTCACCAACCGGAGTGGCCACAGACCCGGAGAAGATATAGGCGATGAGAGATTAGCGTCGGCGAAAGGGTAAGATAGAACTGTGCAGTTTCCTGGGGCTGTGCAGTTTCTACCGCAGTTTCATAAAGGGGTTCTCCCAACACCACCAATCCCCTCACCCGCTTGGCAGAAGAATACCGGCCTTAGTCATGGGAGGAGCCAAAGGCGCTTTCCAGCAGCTGAAGAAGACACTTTGTAGTGCTCCTATTTTGGAATTCCCACAACCAGGCGGCGCCTTCATTGTGGACACCGACGTCAGCAACCATTGCTTTGGAGGTGTCCTATCCCAAGTCCAGGACGGCCACGAGCGGGTGATAGTCTACTACAGTAAGATGCTGTCCGAGGCAGAGAAGAACTACTGCATCATCCGGCGGGAACTACTGGCAGTAGTAAAGATCTTGGAGAACTTCCACAAGTACCTGTACGGTCAGCCATTCTACCTGAGGACTGAGCATTCCGACCTCACCTAGCTACTTAGCTTTAGGAAGCTGGAAGGCCAGACAGCTCGGTGGGTCCAGCTGCTGCAGGAGTACGACTTTACCTCTGAACATTGTGGAGGGGAGAGCCACGGCAACGCATGTCTCGAAGACCCTACCCGGAAAAGTGCGGCCAATGCACAAGAGTGTAAGAGAAGGAGCGTACCGCAGCTCTCAGAGTGGTCGTGGCAGTGCCTGCGGACGGCTGGGATAGCGCAGGCCTGAGGGAGCAGCTGGCGGACGCCGACTTGAGGGAAACGGAGACAGGGACTAGACCGACCTGGGAGGACATCGCACCCAGAAGCGCTGCGTACAAGTCGTACTAGGCCCAATGGGAATCGAAGACCAAAGAGGATGTGGTGTTCCGGGTATAGGAATCCCCCGATGGGAAGACACAAAGGGAGCAGTTGGTACTTCCCCGGAGTAAGGTCCCAGAAGTCTTGAAGGAAGTGCACGCCAGTTCTTCAGGATGACACCTGGGAGCGAACCAAACGACTGACAAACTCCGGCAGCACTACTAATGGCTCAGGCTCCAAGCAGATGCTGAGATGGTGCCGTCAATGTCACGTGTGCGCGGCGAGTCACGGCCCCCATTCTAGGAGCCGGGGTCGCATGCAGCAGTATAACGTCGGAGCACCTTTCGAACGCACCGCTGTCGACATAACTGGACCATTCCATGTCTGACCGAGGCAAACAGTACCTGATGGTGGGCGTGGGCTATTTCAGCAAGTGGCTGGAGGTATATGCCATCCTGAACCACGAGGCAAAGACTCGTGGAGTAATTGGTCTGCCCTTTTGGGTGCCGTTAGACCTCCAGTGATCAGGGCACCCATTTTGAGTCCCACCTGATGGAGGCACTGGAAAGACTTGGGGTAAACAGGACCCGCACAACGCCCCTACACCCGCAGTCGGACGGCATGGTCGAGAAGTACATCAAGACCCTAGAAGAACATCTGAGAAATGTCGTGGCCAGCCATTAACGAGACTGGGACGTCAAGGTGCCACTGTTCCTGCTGGCCTACCGCTCGTCGACACACGACACCACTGGGATAACGCCAGCCAGCTTTATGTTCGGCCGAGAGTTACACATCCCTTGTGACCTACATTTAAATGGATTTTCATTACCTCTACGAACAAACATCTCTTTCACTGACATATTTCCTATTTTCCTACTGTACATTACCTTATCCATGATCGTTTCAAGTAAATCACACAAACACAATACTCCAGGATAATGAGGCCTTACTGCCTTAGTAGCTAAAGAGTAAATTTAGTTCCTCTCTCCCATGTTACTTATGGACTAAATTACTTCCCTAGTTATCTACTACCACAGTAGCCTTCTTTAGCAAACATCATTTCTCAGGTAATTTGCTCCAACATGGTGCATGCTGCCATTAGTGCAGTAACTGAAGAATGCTCAGAAGGAATTTTACCCTGTTAGCATACATTTGATGCTGGTGATTACACCACAATCTACTTAATCTAAATTATGTAAAGGAGGAGGTTTACAAATCCAATTAAAAATATGTAAACCATATTAACAGTCTAGTCCATTTAGCATCTTACGATCGATTGAGCAAGCATTCCCATAAGTCTGAAGAACCAAAATCTCATCATCAAATTCTCACAAACATCAACAAGTAGTAAGCTGCAATCATAGCAAGGTTATGAAGTCTGCTATTCATTAGTGTCTTGCCTTTACTTACATTTGTATGTAGTATGACATTCTTTATGATTCATGGAAGTTAATTCAAGCAACGTACAGCTCTTATCAGTAAACAAGGATGGATGTTGGTACTCTATTCCATTCTGCACCCTTTAGCTGCTTATTCGAAGCCCCCGCCCCCCCAAACCCAAACCACCACACTTCTGCCAAACTCCTCTGTCAAGGGCGGCATTATTTTCAAGTTAGGGATTACCAGGTATGTATCTGAAGGAAATAAAGAAACCAGAACACTGGCTACTTTGTCCCTCGCCCTGTTTTATGAGGGTCACCTTTTGTTGACTAATGGTTACAACCCATCAGCAAAGGAGAGTGATTCCCTTTTAAATTTGTCATGTTTTGACAAACTGTATATCTAGCTTGGACAAAATTCAATCAAAGCATAAGCTAAATATCTAACAAGCTTCTTTACATATTACTCCAAATTAGCTAAGTTCAGAGAAATGAATGAAAGAAAAATAATTATTTTTGCCAATATCAACATGAACTACAATTACACCTAACAACCAGAAGAAATTGAAATTTTCGGATACATCTATTTGTCATGGTTTATGAACATCCCTGAGAACATCTCAATTATTTGAAGAAAAATACTAAGGAAACCCCAACAGCTGTACCTCACCAATGATCGAACATCTCCCATTTTAAAAACAGCTTATAACCAGCTAATAAATATATACCAGACATTTTGAAAGTATGCATAATATTAGTGATTTTGTAATAACCACATAATGAAGAGCATATACAAATAGTATCTTCATGAGAGTAAAAGATGGTGTAGTCAGATAGTTATGCTCAGTTAGCAGTACTACCTGCCTGTCAACAGGGCTACTTGCATTTCATATTTAATAACACACAAATGTAACACTGCATGTAAGGTCAATATGCTTGGTCCCTATACCATTTAGTCAAGTCAAAAAGTGAAAATGTGATCATGTATTATGTTTGAAGAATTATTTCCTAATAATTAATAACAGAAATCAACCTGAAATAAAAATAAAGGAATAAAATACTTTTAGATAGGTTATTGTTTTGGCAATTTGTGTTCATGATAACGAATGCTCTCTTTTCATGTATCTTCATTATTTTCTCACAAATAATTCAATCCTGCTCCAAAAAATGTAGAGGTTTCTAAATATTTTTATTATTTAGCTGATTACATCCCCAGACATGAGCTGAAACAATGCACACCACATATGTTCCCAGTGACAGTCAAAATGCTTCTTTGTACGTTGACAATGATTCAGTATAATAGTGGTCCAATCTAAGCAGATGCTTTCTCAAATGCATTGATTATCCAATATTTTGTAGGTGTTTCACAATTTCTAGAAAGTATGTGATGAATGCTAGCACTTCGGCTACAAGCTTTCCATATCATGTATTAACAATCCCAAATTATATTTCAGGTCCATTCTTGTTGTTCTTATCATATCGTTCCCTGCTACGAGCGATTTCAATTTTGCATAGTCCAACAAATTTATATGATTCTGCACGAATACATCATTCAGCACTTAACTGCTAATTCCTTTAGTGTGTTTTCATTTCCTTACAAAGTCGTGGTAACTGTCCATTTATTTCTATTTTATATTACATGTATTTTAGTGGTCAGCTGTAGTTTACCTACAATAAATAACCATCCATTTGCCATCAAAAGAAAAAACGGTCATTACCAAAATATGTTCCCGTAGTTGATCACGCCTAAATTTCTAAAATATTAATATGAAAAGTTGTTTTTAATTTGTTTTCTAATTAAGTACAATAGCAAGTACCTCTAGGACTGCACCTCAGGTGGGCCCTGACCCTGCTTTTAATTAGTCTAAACGCTATGTCCATGTCTGTCACCTTTTCTCATTTAGTTATTTATTTTTTAATGTGTCTTTCAACTTAATACCAATATGGAATTTAAGTGTCCTGATACCAATCCGGTAACAGTTTTAATACACTCCACACATTTGTCCCAAATACCCTCATAGGTAAAATAAAAACAAATAAAACACAAAAAATTATAATACACAAATAAGTGGTTCCAAGCACCTTCGTTATTTTAATAATCTGTAATCTGAAATACAAGCTCCAGCATATTTAAAAAGTGATTGGGTGGGTGGGCAGGTGGGTGGATGAGTGAGTGAATGAATAAGAAAACAAGCAAGCAAGCAAGCAAGCAAGCAAGCAAGCAAGTAAAGCAAGCAAGTAAGGAAGTGTGGGATTTAAGAACTGCATGCCACATTACAAATGTGAGTCAGTGAGGTTGGGTTTCAATCTTCTTATAATTCTGCTATCCATTCAGAATGTTAAATGCATTAAGTACACAAACATGTGTATCTGGAATTCTAAGAATCTCTATTCCCTACCTAGTTCACAGAAACACAATATTAGCCATTATTAAAAATGAAAGCTTAGCAATGTTAAGGAAATTTCATTACAAATCCCAAACTGAAAACTAATAAATAAGGGCTGAACCTTGAGGTATTTTTGTTTCAAATATTTCATCCCACAAAATGTGCAAATAGTTTTCAGCAACAACTGTCATATTATTTTAACACAGTGTAGCATATTACCTATACTGAATTGGATACAACTTTTTACCCTTTTAATTTCAGAAGGGAACTTCTGTTTAAACATCAATTTATAACACTGCAAAGCAATTACCCTTTGAACTAAAATGTGGATAGGTCAAATTATTTTGTTGGTTGAAAGCAAATTGAAAAGATTAGGGTAATACTTCGATTTATCTGCTGTGGACCCGTTTGACAGAAATTCTTATTCTTACAAACTTAAGATGCACAATAAATGGATTTTAAGATATATGAATGTTGGTTAAACATAGCAAAAACAATTATTTGTCAATGCTCATACATGGGTGCAAAAGAAATAATATTAAGACTTGGAGAAGAAAATGCTAGTAGCACACTTTTGCATGCATACTCCACTTGGGTTGAAGCATAGAAATCTTGTCATACACTGCAGCATGCTGCACACAAGGGATTATATGTACGACATCTCACAGTATTTAAAAATCTGGCAATACTCAATAATTTGTTCCACAATCTATAGCCATTCATTTGGAAATTTGAAGTTGCCAAGGGGAAATAAAATAAAATTATCGTTATATATTTTGAATTAAGTACCTTTCTCTATCATTACTTTACTGTATAATTAACCTTTGTTTCCTAAATATTTAATAAATGCAATATCGGAAAATCTTTCTTTTGAGCGATGTGAGAATATTTTCTAAGTCCAGAGGTGCACGTATACGCATGCGCAAGCAGATGACAGAGTTCTCGTGTTGCAGCCAACATGAGAAAGATATGTAAAACTTGTAGCCAACCTCCGCAAAAATGCCCCAGACATAGGTGATGTAGACCGCGTGCAAAGGAACATGGTTTGAGCAGGCTAAGTTATCGCCCGGCCAAATTTTGTTACTCATGCACTGCTTTGCACATAAACAATCCTACGACACGACGATAATGGAGTGCTCCGTAGGAAATGTATGTATGAGCTCACAGACTGTATCGGACTGGTTCAGCTACTGCTGCAAAGTGTGCATGATGTCAAATAGGACAACGCAAGTTTCATCGTGGGCACATCGTAGTGGGCAACTGGATCCTGGGAATGATTGATGTGGAAACAAATGCGGTGCGGATGACGATATGCCCCAATCAACAGAAGGGATGCAAATATGCTCTACAGTCTAATTGCAACGCCCATGATGAAACTTGCGTCATCCTATTTTGCATTCATCAATTTGAACAATGTGACTGGGACTGCTCATTTCCCCCCCCCCCCCCTTGCAGTATACTTGGTGTCATTTGACATCATGCACACTTTGCGGCAGTAGCCAAATCAGTCCAATACAGTCCGTAAGCTCATACAGGTATTTCCTACGGAGTACTCCATTATCGTCATGTTGTAGGATTGTTTATGTGCAAAGCAGTGCATGAGTAACAAAATTTGACCGGGCGATAACAGCCTGCTCAAACCATGTTAGTGTTTAGTTAGCTATGTGGTGCAATTTAGGTACTACTTTGTGTTAGTCTGCTAGATAGTGTAATTCAGGGACAACTAAGACTGTTGGCAGCATTGCGTTCAGTGGAGAAACAGGGATAGTTTGGCTGCATTGAATTCTTCAGTATGGCTACATTATGCATTAAGTAAATAAACAATAATGTTAAAAGAATTCCTCCCAAACAAAATTGCACTAAAAAGTAAAGAAATTATATTAAAAAAAATCATAAAAAATTGTGAAGGAATTAGAAAAAAATTGCCACGTCGCATATTAGAAGGAAGAGCTGCAATATCATTTATAAATGCAGGTATTGTGAAATGAATATAAATGAAATGTGTAGTGTTTAACGTCCACTTACATACAACACAGTAGGTGGTGACACTGATGATACACAAGATGGAACATTGGTGGAATGAGATGACGGGTGAAACCCGCCTCAGTGCCTGTTGTTCACTACAAATCTCACTTTGCAGTTGCCTGGGCTTGAGCCTGGACCACCGTGGTGAGAGTCGAGCCGTCTAACCACTAAGCCATGGCATGGCCGAAATTTATATAAATTTAGACTGTGATGCCAGGGACAGCTTTGGAAGTATTTTGCTACAATGAACCATGGATTCTATGCCTTTATTTATAACATCACACCACTGGATTTCTTTCTATGGAGAAAAATTAAATTACTAATAGGCTAGACTAAGGAATATGGAAGCATGCTTGCTACAAGGTTGTCAGCATGAGAATCAAGAGAGCACTTAGATATGGTAATCCATATTCATCATCTATTTATGCTTCACAACCAAACAAATGATAATCTTTTATTGGAACACCACTGTAACAAATTCTGTAACATTTGCTGTTCTTAAAACTAATAAACATCTAGCAATAAACATAACTGCACTGTATTCTAACTGCTGAGTAATGCAAAAATGCATCAACAACCCACACTTCACTGTATGAAGATCAAGATTTCTAAAAATGAAAAATCTGCAATTCTCTCTCACCCATGATGCAAGACCACCTATAGGATTTGTATTGTCACCTGAACGTACAAGACCAGCTGACAGGAAGAAAGGGAAATGGACGGCAGGGAGCCACGCCTACTTGTGTGACGGAATGGCTCTTGCTGGGAGTAGGAGAGGTGGACAGCGCAAAAACCATGCCTACCCCAACGCGCAGCACCAATGATGCGCCGAGGAGAGATGGCTCAGGGAGGGAAGCAAGAAGAATAATCACTGGATTTTCCCTACTGTGCTCGCCTAGAAAGGTCGTGTAACACTGGAACGACTTCGTGTGCAGAACGTCCCAGATACAGCGATCTGCCTATATAAGGGATGCAGTGGACGAGTCAGTCAGTTCTTGGCGAGCAGCTGTGAAAGATTGTGTATGTGTATCAGAGGAGTTCTTAGTCAGCTCTAGAGTGAGTCTTACGGCAAGGCGCTGAGTAGCGTGGATTGTAATTGTGAGAGTTACATAATTGTCTGTGGTACGTGATCCTGCTGTGATCTGCAAGTGTAACAACTGTATTCGGTGGAAATAAAGAACTATTTGTATTTCTGCAACCTGGACTTTTAATTCTACGAACCCACAAAGTCACAGTATTCAGGGGCCCGAAATGGCCTCCACAATAAAACGTATATCAATCTTTATTATAAATATTTGTAAGTAAGAAGCACCTGAATTCTTGTATATTCCTGATGAAGTATGTGCATACAAATACATGTTCACCAATGTGTCTTGCTCTAGATTTAAATAATTTTTAAATGAACATTCTGGCACTCTGTGATTTTATGCCTGTATTTAGAAAATGTAACTGCACCATGGCTGAGTGGTTAGACCGCTTGGCTCTCACCTAGGCGGCTCCGGTTCGACCCCAGGCGACCACAAAGTGGGATTTGTGGTTGACAACATGGCACTGGGGTGGGTTTTTTCCGGGTCCTCCGCTTTTGCCCCCCATCATTCCACCAATTGCATCATCATTCATTCAGCCCAGGCGTTGGGCCAATCCCTCAACCCTGATCTCATCTAGCAGGTCAATATGCTTTGGCTCCCTTACTCTGAGGGAACCCAAGCGACTCCTAACACAAGCGTTGGTGAGGAAGGGAGAACTAAAAAAAATTTAGAAAATGTAATTTTAACAATGTTTTTATAATAACAATAATAACTACCACCATCACCACCACCACTGGACAACAGCCAGAAGTCACAGAAACAAAATAAGCTATTTCTGACTAGTTTTGTACCATTAATGATGAATATGACAGTAAAAATGGCCGTAGTGGTCTGGGTTCATTGACATTCATTGTATATGTCTGGGATTACCGTTTTCAGAAGAAAGCATCAGAGGTTTCTCTGTCAAAGTTACAGCAAGCTCCTTCATAGGGTACGTGGAAATAGATTTATGATCTTTGAGGGTTTGTTTTTGCTTGTGAAAGACTTTTGGTTTAATCACAAGACATTCCTAGTGGAGATTGGTTTTTGTCTGTACTGTTAAGATAATTCTGAAATTGTTTTAATGTTGTGTATAACCATACATCTGTTTTGTCAGAAGAATCATTTTTAATTCTGCATAGTGATAAATCTGTGATGTGATCAAAATTAATATAATGTGCAAGGGTATAAATAGTGTTGATAATTTTTGTTATATTTGTGATGGTGATAGACATATAAGGGCACTCCACTGAATGGTCATCAGCGCCCTTTCAGAAACTAAATCATGGCAATGCAGAGATAAATTTAACTATAAATTAAAAAAATCAAAACAAAATGGCAAAATAAATTTGTGCATTTAAAAAAATGAAAAACTATAAATAACAAAATGCTAAATGCATAAAAAAAAATTAATGTTTTGAACATTAAATTCTACAACATAGCATGACAAAACCAACAATCTGACCAGCAGTGGTCAAATCAATTTGCCCCTCTTTTGGGGGTTGGGCTAGCATTTTCAGCAGGTTTATCCTGAATTTTTCCACTGTCATTCTGGCAGTGAGGGCAGGATCTTCCTTCTCCATATTCTCTAAAGGAGGACCCCTTGCAACTAAAGTTTTCGACCTTTTGGAAAATGTGATCGACAAAGATGATAGTCGCCGATCTCAGTCCTTTCCAGATGATTCCTCAGAAGATCCAGGAGCAGATGGTCGTGGTCTTTTACGCTGCTTTATTTTCTTGGTATGTCTTATTATTCTCCCCGAGGAAGTCAGTTCTTTCATACGAGGTTTGAACTTTCTGGATGATGCATTATATATTACTGGTTCAAATGTCGTTCTTGAAGTAGATGCTTTTTGGTGGCGATTTGGCTGAAACATTCTTCTTAGGACTGGACTTGGTGTTATTGTACTTTCCACAATTACTGCTCCGTTTAAGTTGCTAGTTTGTGTTGTGATTTCACGTCTAGGTACTGGCTTAGCTGCAACTGCACTATAAGTAACAGTTCTAAGGACAGAAGGCTGACGAATACGCAACAACTTCTGGGCTTCCAAGAAGGATACCTTCTCTCTTGTATCACATTTTCCGCCATAAAACGGGGATATTCTTTGGAGTGCAATGAAGGTTCTCTGGAGTTGACACAGATTGCAGGTAAAGAACATGCAAGTAGCAACAATTACAAGAATCACTCGTGTGGCCAAAGCGCTGGCATTTGTAACACCTCAATGGATTGGGTATATACTGCCTCCCTTCAATAGTGTCATACCCTACCTTAATCCTTTGTGGGAAATCTACCAGATCAAAGATAAGAAACAGAGTACGAGTGGGCACCGGTTCACCTTGTTCTTTGCAGTGGACTCAATATACATTGGTCACACCTTGTTCCACCAAGTTTTCCTGAATCTCCTCATTGGACATTCCGTCCCATGCGCTGGAGTTTACAACACCAAGTGAGGAGTTCAGAGTCCTATGCATTTCAGCGTGTACCAAATAACTCGCAAGCATATTGGCTTTCATAATTTTTGCAGCCTGTGTTAGTGAAACAGCTTCGACAAGGAGCGTGCCATTGCAAGATCAAAAACATGATTTTACTGCAACAGCAATATTATCTAAACCCTTCTGGATAATAAACGGGTTCACTGTAGTAAGTTTCCAGTCTTCCTCATTTCTAATAATAACCAAGTAGCGAGGACCACAAGACTCGGCTACTTTTCTACTGTTCTTAACATTTTTGTTTATTTTTTTATCTGTTCCCATAGCGACAATGTCCTCCACCATTGCAAATATCTCCGATGACATGCTCACATCCTGGGCCCCACCCCAGCTTAGGTGAGAGTCCTGGCTTGGACCTTGCTCAACTCAGGGTCTCACCTCCCAATGTACAGACAGAGGGACCCTATTGCCTTGAGCGCATCAGCTCATGCAATGGTGCATCCTCGGGACTGAACTTTTATCAACAGATATGAACACAGTCCTACATGATAAGGGGTTGGGAGTTACACATTACCCAGTAAACCCTGCACTCCTGCATGCTAAGGTATCCATCAGACTTGTGTTCAGGTAGCTTAGGGTCAAACACGGATGTTAACCAAAGTTTTTGGGCATTTGGCAATAGCTCTCTCACCACTCAGAGGGACCCAATCAAGAGATTTGGCTTGGGACCCCAGGGTCGCCAATTCCATACCTACCGAAGTAGGCCCCGGGGGGGGGGGGGGGGTATATTTACGGGAAAGTGACTTTTGCAACCTAAAAGCAAAATTAACAAAGAAAGCATACCATCTGTATTTTAGATGCAAAATAGGGGACCAAAATAAAAGCTGAGCCTCCCATACTTGTTGCAATGTCTTCTGCAACTCTCGGTGAATAGCAAAAAATAGATCAATGTCCTTTCATGTGGTCATGATGTGGAAAGAACAAACCAACCATGTAAAGGACTTATTTCTGCATGGCACCATCTGTGAAGTTCATTTCAAAGAAGAAAAGCTTGACTGTGAATTAACCAAATATATCTTCAGATTGAAGTAATGAGTTGGTATTCAAACACAACATCACTTAAAATATCCTTACATGAACAATTGTTTCGGAGACCGGCTCGTCCCCATCATCAGCAACTATCCAACTGGTTGGATCCGTGGTTTCTTGAAGTGAGCTGGTTGTTTGAGGTGACATCTGTTGATTGTGAGATGAACTTCCAAAGAGAGTTTTCAGGCGGCAATTCGAAATTTCGAATTGCCGCCTGAAAACTCTCTTTGGAAGTTCATCTCACAATCAACAGATGTCACCTCAAACAACCAGCTCACTTCAAGAAACCACGGATCCAACCAGTTGGATAGTTGCTGATGATGGGGACGAGCCGGTCTCCGAAACAATTGTTCATGTAAGGATATTTTAAGTGATGTTGTGTTTGAATACCAACTCATTACTTCAATTGTTATATACATCACTGTTTCTAACCTTTTGCTTCAAATAATATCTTCAGATATTTGTCCAGTGCCCCATAAACTCCCTATTTCACTTCCACCCAAGTCCATACCACTGATTCTGATGAGCATAAATCCAGCACTTCTGAAAATATATCTGGAGCTTGAACATCCTATGATCTTTATTTCAAGATCTTAACTCCATCCTACTTACATTGAATGACTAAAAATGAGTTAAATGATCTTGTTTGAGACTTGGAACTTTCAAAGACTAAAGTGGAACTGCTAGCATATCGACTAAGTTAGTTTCATCATCTCTCAGAAAATGTAAAGGTATCTGCTTTTAGAATACAGCAAAGGCCTTTGGAACAATTTTTCGAAATAAGTAACATATTTTGAAATGATATGCAAGCCTTAATGGAAGCTATGAATATCCGAACACACCAGAACAATGGGGGCTCTTTTTAGATGCTTCCATGATGAGCCTAACATCTGTACTACTGCACAATAGAAACACCTTGCCTTCAGTTCCAATTGGCTTTACAGTGTATATGAAAGAGACATATGAAAATATGAGAAATATTTAAAATTAAACAAATTAAGACAAGATTAAAGTGGCAAATATGTTATGATTTACAGATGGTTGCAAATCTTCTTGGCTTACAAGGATTTATAAAATGTTTTTTTTTTTTTTTTTCCTATGGGAATAGGACAGCTGAGCAAAGACTTTGCACTACAAAAAGAAAGACTGGCCTCTTTGACAAACTTTGGAACCAGAAACAATGAACATAAAACAACAGCCATTGGTTGAATCCAGAAAAAGTTTGCTCCCTCCATTACACATCAAACTGGGCTGATTAAAACTTTTGTAAAACCACTGATGAACATTTTGATGGACTTCTGACGAGTAAAGAATATGCTGCTTGGGAATCTTCCAGAAAGGTCGCCTCAAATTTCCTAGGGAACTGTTGCCTACCAACCTATAGGGAAATAGTGGATAATGTGTTGCTGGTTTATCATCAAATGGGGTGCAATATGTCATTAAAGATGTACTTTCTCTACTCTCATTTGGACTTTTTCCTGAAATTTGCGGTGAAGTTTCTGATGAACATGCAGAGTGCTTTCACCAGACAATTCCAAAGTTTGGAAGACGTTACCAGGGTAAATGGAGTACATCCATGTTAGCACATTATTGCTGGTTGATGGCGAGGGATGCTCCCAAAGTCCAGTATAGCGGTCAAGCTAAAAAGGAGACTTCTGTAATTGAGGTAAGCCCAGCCAAATAGAACCATGTTTAGGAAAATTAAATTTTTTCCACTGATTTTTGTAATTGCAAGAAAACTAGACCACATATGCAATTTTATTGCCATATTCGTATTCGACATGAAAAAATATATTGAATTCTGGTATTTTCAGTACCTTAACAGAAACAGTTACATTTTAATACAACAGTTACATTTTGTTGTCCAGTATAATAATAATAATAATAATAATAATAATAATAATAATAATAATAATAATAATAAAGTTAAAATCGGATTGGTGTACCACAAAGATTATAAAAGTACAACTCTACACTTGGAAAAATGGTGTCATGCTTATACGGTAGAAACAGGCCCAAGAACCACCCTAAGCCATTCTTATTGTGAGGGGAGTGAGGGCCAAATTATCTTACAAATTATTAAGTATTGCTGAATCTTCAAATACTACCAGTCTTCTGACATTGTATAATTCCAAAGTGTGCACTCTGAAATTAATTTGATCATATATTTGACAATATTATCATTTGCAGCTACACATAGTTATGAGGAAAGAAGGTTAGTGGCTGAGAACTGATGGTACAATTTATTACCAATATAACATCCTGCTGTTGTAAATGCTAAGTGGCTTTCATTTATCTAAAGTAAGAGGCAATAAAGTCTAAAGTAACACATAGTTCAAAGTATAAACTTGAACAAATAGTTGTTCTCTCTAGTTAATCATTGTATCTGTACCATTTCACTCATTAGAATTACTTATAGTACTCACTCTCATCAAATGTCTTCTCCTCATCATCCTTTCTCTTTCTAGTTTCTTCATCATCTGACTGTTGCCTCTTACGCTTTTCTCTGCGCTCAGCCATTTCTTCATCTCTCTTTTTTTCCAGACAATCAATTAATGTTTCAAGTGCCACTACAAAGAGAGAGTAACTTGTAAGTATTAAATAACTTAAAACACAGAGCTTTTCAAGCAATCAAATTAACAATCACATACCTAATGCTATATCAGGTCCCGTATTTGCATCCAGTAGTGTAGATTCTTCACTCCACCACTGCAAGGGTGTTGGAGTGGCATTTAATACAGCAGATAAACTTGGACCGAACAAATATCCTGCCTGGTCCTTGAAAATAAATAAGGATTCATATATTAAAAACTAACAAACATATGTTAAACATCCTTTTACTTTGAACGAACATACTTGTTTGAAACTGCAATGTCACTGGATGCACAAAAAACATTTAGTGTATTTTGTTAATTTATGTTTTGATTTCTTAGCCAAAGTGTTGTATTATATACAGCCTTTTTGTGACCATACTGGACTTGAAAGAACTTCCTTTCACATTCAGTGGGCAACAAAATCAGTATATTGAGCTGTTGGTCGACACAGTGCAGAGCAATCTCTCACTATGACAGTATGTCGCATCCTCATCATTTTTTAACCAACCTGAAGTCAATCTTGTTGCTTTCACAGCCCACAAGTCTTTTAAGAAGGTTAAACCTAAATGGGGCTCAAATTTCTAACATGTGAGGCAAGTATTTTTTTTTTAAATTTATTTTTGTAACAAAAAAATTCAACATGAATGGAATTGTTCTTCCAAGTACAGATTGCCACTTTGTACTCTTATGTGTTTAAAATTAACTTTTAGGAAACTGATACTTAACATTCTCTTGACATATCATTTATCAACTGGACATGTATCCAAAATGCAGCGTACTCATATTCTCTTATTTGTTTCACTTAAATAATGTAGCCACCAGTCTTTATTATCCCTAAATTACACTGAATACACATGTACACTAAACACTAATTTCTTAACACTGCAAAAGGAAGAGGATGTAAAAATGCTAGGGGAATTTATGGGAAAAGCAAGGGAAAAATGTACAGAAAAATAAAGAATAATAATATAAGTTAATGTTCACCATGCATAAATAACCCCAGTGATAATATATATGGTGGACTATGGGATAAAATAGCAACTCAAGTAATGTGCAAGAAAATAAAATTGTAAAGTTAATTGATAAAAATAAATCGTTCTTCCACACAAGATATGTATAGGCTAGGGTTTTGCATACACTGTTAGTGTGGAGGAATGAATAATTTCCATCAATTAACTTAATAAGGGTTTAACGATAAAGTCTGGGACTCAAGTATTTGCAATAGTAAGTCGCCACAAATGGTATGTATCTCGAATACAAGAACTCCTATTGGTTTACTGGGAAAACATACGAGTCAACTGGAGAATTTAATGTCATTACGGCATGTTGGCCATGGTAAATCAATGGTTAAGAGCGACAGGATGGAGAGCGGGAGAACAGTGGTTCAAATCCTGGCCATGGCATTGAATTTCAGTTTAACTATCTATCTAAAATTGTATTTTTTTTTTTTTTTTTTGTACAACTGGTTTGGAAATAAATACAATACAATACTGGAAACTTAACCATACCTAGCCTAAACCTGAACTAAATCTAATTACTATATTAATAAGATAGACCTGGCTAAATATATGTTAAGTTCTTGGAAAGGGTCTGCCAAAACAGTTCTTAAATTTAGCATGCCACAAATATTCACATATATGAGTATTCAGATGTTCATGTTACTCTCCAAGTGTCCTGCAATTCAACTGTAGAGCATGTTTGCATTCCTACATTGCCGTCTGCAACTAATCCGTTACCAAAACTACTGCAAAGATCCATTATCATTCTATCTTACACTCAATAATTTGAAGAACATGGCTGGGATAACCAACTTTAACTTTTGGAATATACAGGATGTTAATGAACTACAATGAAATAATTTCAGCGATTGTAGATGGACTAATATAAGCAAATTCATACAGGCAATGCCGTTCTGTGGTTAAACATAAGAGTTAATTGTGTTAAACCTAATAGGCATCAGATGCTGATAGGTTGGTATTTAAACAAGGTGGGTGAAATTATTGGACTAGAACGTCTTTAAAACTGTTTCCTGAGTATAGAAATATCAATACTAAGGGGCTCATTATTGGCATTCTCAAGATTTAATACCACAAAGATCTCTCAAATCTCGAACTAATCACCTGCCATGTAGCTTACTCCAATGATGTTTCTGTAATTGTT
The DNA here is from genome assembly GCA_030765055.1 of Mantis religiosa. Classification (NCBI taxonomy): domain Eukaryota; kingdom Metazoa; phylum Arthropoda; class Insecta; order Mantodea; family Mantidae; genus Mantis; species Mantis religiosa. The sequence continues at coordinate 163,054,850 of CM060950.1, forward strand.
CTGGTGGCCCGATCCGTAATGTCAAAAACTGATGTTCCGAAGGTCATTGGTTCCTGTCATGTAGTTAATTCTTCCCCCCGACTTTTTAACACAAATTCTAATAGGAAGAAACATGTGATTCATAACTAAGAACATGAATCTGATTGGCCAGTGCAGTAACACCACTATGATTTCCTTGATTAAGGACACTGCAGTTTAAGTGCTTAGGAGTGCTTGTTGGACAATGGAGGATGTATATAGCTCTTCTAAACTAGCTCATATGCACCATATTTATGGTGAATCACAAGGCAATGGGTTAGCTGCTGCAGCACTGTACATGGAATGGTAAAGTGCCAACTGCATCACTCAAACTTCCAGTCCATTGACAGACCTTTAATGATGATGATATGTGTATAAGGGCGCTCAACTGCAGCGGTCATCAGCGCCCTTACAAAAACTAATTCATGGCAATAGCCAGATATACATTATTCAAAATTTAAAAAACAGATCAAAACAAAATGACCATAAAATAAATAAGCCCAAATGTGTAAAAAACAATTTAAAAACTATAAGTACCAATAAAATACCAAAAGACATAACAATTGCTACTTTCAATATCAACTTGCCATGACAAAAGCTACCTGCCCAGTGTTGGTCGAACCAATTTGTTCCTTTTCTTTGGGGCTGGGTTAGCACTTTCAACAAGTTTTTCCTGTCTTTTCCTCACTGTCGTTTGGGCAGTGAGGACAGGATCCACCGGCTCCACATCGTCAATGGAAGAGGATGGCTTCCGCTCTGGTAACTTCGAATCCGGTCTCTTGACAGGATCGGAAACTGTGACCGGCGAAGATGGAAGTCGCCAATCGGCGTCCTCGCCAGAAGACTCCTCAGATGTTGACGGAGATGTCCACAGACTTTTGTGCTGGCTAGCTTTCCTTTCACTGGTCTTACTATTTACCTTGAGGAAGTCCGTTCTGCCATAAGAGGTCTTAAATTTTCTTGGCGATACATTGTATATTACCGTTTCACATGTTCTTGAAGTAGATGCTTTTGGCGGTGACTTGGCTGAAACCTTCTTCTTTGGACTGGACTTGGTCGGCGTGCTAACTGTTCTTTGTGTTGGTGTTTATTGCTTTGGCTGTGATCTTGGTGTAATTGATCTTTCGGATACTACTTGCCTGTTTACTTTGTTTGTGTTGCAATTTCACGTCTAGGTACCGGCTTAGCTGCAACTGCACTATAAGTAACGGTCCTAGGTACAGAAGGCTGGCGAATACGCAAGAGTTTCCAAGCTTCCACGAAAGACACCCTCTCTCTTACCCGGATCTCTTGGATTGTATCCTCCTTAAAACGGGGACATTCTCTGGAGTTTGATGAATGATTACCACTGCAGTTAACACACGTTGCGAGTGAAGTGCATGCATTGTCATGCTTGACTTCCCCGCAGGCAATGCAAGTGGCAACTCCATTACATGAATCACTTGTGTGGCCAAGCGCTGGCATTTATAACACCTCAATGGATTGGGTACATACTGCCTCACTTCAATAGCTTCATACCCTGCCTTAATCATTTTCGGGAGATCTACCCGATCTGATCAAAGGTAAGAAACAGGGTACGAGTGGGCACTAGTTCACCTCGTTCTTTGCGGTGAACTCGATATACACTTGTCACACCCTGTTCCGCCAAGTTTTCCTGAATCTCCTCATTGGACATACCATCCAATGCGCTGGTGTTTACAACAGCACGCAAGGAATTCAGAGTCCAATGCAATTCAACGTGAACCAGATAGCTTGCAAGTATATTGGCTTTCAAGATTTTAACAGCCTGTGTCGGAGAAACTGCTTCGACCAGGAGCGTGCCATTGCGAGATTGAGTACATGACTTCAAATAACCAGCAATACTATCTAAACCCTTCTGAATAACGAACAGGTTCAAAATACTAAAATGACAAAAATGACAGACTGGTTTCATTTGATGTCACATCTTTATTTCCAAGCATACCAACAGAAAAATTGCAGACTGTGTTAAAAAAATGGCTAGCTACAATTGATATGGAAGCAATAGAAGCAGGAGAATATATTTCTCTAACAAAAATATGCATTGAACAAAACTTCTTTAGCTTTAATGGAAAACACTACAAGCAGAAATCAGGATTATCAATGGGCAATCCACTTTCACCTTTTTTGGCTAACTTATTTATGAGTGCATTTGAAACACAAATTAAAAAGTCCTTCCCATTGATCTTCAAGGTTTGGTATAGATATGTTGACGACATCTTTGCAATTGTACCAAGTAAACATTTAGATGATGCATTAAAATTACTCAATCTGCAAGAAAGGAGTGAGTGAGTGATGATGAGTATAAGGGCGCTCAACTACAGAGGTCATCAGCGCCCTTTTTAAATGAAACTGGTCATGGCAAAAGCCAGATATAAATTATTCTAAAAACAGTATATGTTAAAAAAGAAAAAATACATACGCCTTGAAAAAAAAAAAAAAAATAAATAAATAAAATAAAAATGTCATCCAAAAACCATAAATTCTATTTGCTAAATCCTAAAATCTAATCTCGAAAAGAACCTAAAAACCTTCTTCACTACTGCGTTATCGTCCGCTAGCATTTCTGCAAAGCTGACCGGCAGCTGCAGAGACGTCCTAAGGTCTGCTAGGTGAAAACACTCTAGCAGCACGTGTCGTACAGACAACGCTTCATTACAAAACAGACATAGTGGAGAAGGCTCCTTTTTAAAAACAAAACTATGAGTAAAAATGCAGTGCCCAATTCGTAACCGAGCCAAACTCACCTCCTCGCGACGAGATGACCGACAGGAGGTAACCCAGGGAATCTGAAGTTCTTTGACAGATCTAAGTTTATTATTGCGGAGAGCATACCACTCTTCCTGCCAGCAGGTTTGCACAGCTCTCCGCAATTCGGCCCTAAAGTCTTCCGATGTCACAGATGGTATTTTAACCCTGGGCTTCATGATAGCCGTCTTGGCTGCTGAATCTGCCATTTCATTCCCCCGCAAGCCTACGTGACCAGGGATCCATGCACACACCACGTTAACGCCAGAAGCGTGTAAAACGTGGAGGGCATCCTGCATACGCTGCACAATAGGGTGGTAGTTGTACAGCTGCCGTAGGCTTTGAAGTGCACTGAGGGAATCACTCAGGATTAAGCAGTCCCCCAACTTTCGTCGGCGTACGTGTAAAATGGCCCGGTATATTGCATAAAGCTCTGCAGTAAAATTGGAAGTGCTAGTGTGGAATCCGAATGTATAGGGTTCGGTTCCACACACGTAAGCACAACCAACGCCATTTGAGTTCTTGGAGCCATCAGTATAAATTACAAAATGGTCCTCATATCGCGATAAAAATACTAAAAAACATGTGCGGATACTAGACATAGACATGGTAGATTTATCATATTTAGTCATGCCCAGATCAACCGGGGACGCTCTGCACAACCAAGGAGGGTATGTCCTCTCCCCCCTAGGATACATCTTGGGCATGTCAGTATCAAGATGTCTAAGGAGCTCCCGGAAACGAAAACCAGGTGGCTTTGGTTTAATAGTAGTGTTCCTATAACGCACGTCCATGAAGGTATTAAAGAACGGCGTAAACGATGGATGTGTGGGCAAGCAATTAAGTCCACAGCCATAATTGGTTAATAACATGTTGCGCCTGTACTGCAGAGGAGGTTCTGCAGACTCAGCATACAGGCTTATAACTCGGCTCGTTGGAAATGCCCCAACAGCTATACGTATGCCACAGTTATGGACTGTGTCTAATCTCTTCAGCACAGATGGTCGTGCTGAGCCATAAACGATACTACCATAGTCTAATTTGGAACGGATGAGTGCCCGATAAAGTCGCAATAACACTGCACGATCCGCTCCCCACGATTTTCCACTTAGTACCCGCAAGATATTCAAAGATCGGTCACATCGTGCTTTCAGTTGTGCTATATGCGACGACCAACTAAGTTTTCTATCAAATATCAATCCAAGGAACCTCGCCTCATCTGCAAAAGGTAGTAGATCAGCGCCTAGCCGGAGCCTTGGACGTAGTCGACTCTGCTGACGCCAGAAGTTTACACAGATGGTTTTCTCAGCGGAAAATCGGAAGCCGTTTTTTAAACTCCAACTCTTAAGGTTGTCCAAGGTGGTCTGAAGACGGCGCTCTAAAAACGGAGTGCGCTGAGATGTATAGTAGACGGCAAAGTCGTCTACAAATAGGCATGACGAGACACCTGGAGGTACACATTTCGAGATAGAATTAATCGCAATAGCAAACAATGTAACACTTAGTACCGATCCCTGTGGTACACCGTTCTCTTGAACAAAAAGGTTCGAAAAAACCGAGCCAACCCTTACTCGGAATACGCGGTCTTTCAGGAATTCCTGAAGGAAGAGTGGTAGGCGCCCACGTATATTCCAGGTGTGCAGAGTACGTAGCAACCCTGCCCGCCAACACGTATCATAAGCCTTTTCGAGGTCAAAAAATATTCCGACTGTTTGACAGTTCTTAAGAAATCCGTTCATAATCTGTGTCGACATGGACACAAGATGATCCACTGTTGAACGGCGTCGTCGGAAACCGCACTGGATGTTATTCAGTAGGTTGTGCGTTTCCAGCCACCATACCAACCGCCCATTTATCATGCGTTCCATCACCTTGCATACGCAACTGGTGAGGGAAATAGGGCGGTAGCTAGAAGGGAGGTGACGGTCCTTGCCAGCTTTCAAGATAGGTATAATGGTAGCTTCTCGCCACTTTTCAGGAAACGTGGCATCAACCCAAACACGGTTATAGACCTCGAGCAGGAATGCCTTACCTTCAGGTGAGAGATGTTGTAACATTTGAACGTGGATTCCGTCCGGTCCTGGTGCTGTCAGTCGCGATGACGAAAGAGCGTGTTCTAGCTCTGCCAAGATGAAGAGGCGGTTATAGTCTTCAAGGTTTCTGGAACTAAACATGAAACCTTGAGATTCTACCTGAGTCTTAATTGAGATAAACTCAGGAGCATAATTGCATGAGCTAGACACCTGAGCGAAAGCACAGCCGAAGGTGTTAGCCACAACAAACGGATCAACAACAACTCCTGCAGTTGTTTTCAGACCAGCGATTGGCAGGTGGGTTGATTTTCCGGCCACGCGCCTTAATTTATCCCATACAACAGATGAGGGTGTACATCTGTTAAAAGATGATACAAATTTGTTCCATGAGGTCTTTTTGCTATCCTTAATTATTTGCCTAGATTTGGCACGCGCTTTCTTATACTCAATTAGATTACTTAGCGTAGGGTGTCGTTGGAATACCCTTAGAGCACGTCTACGAGCACGAATAGCATTCCGGCAGTCGTTGGTCCACCATGGGACAGGAAATCGACCGGGTTGGGTAGCCGAACGTGGAATAGACTGTTCTGCAGCGGAAAGAATTTTCTCTGTGAGATGATCCACCAAATCATTCACAGAATCGTGCTCGTTGTATTCAAAGTCAGCCAACTGGGTGTAAAGATTCCAGTTGGCACGATCAAAGCGCCATCTAGGGATACGTGAGGGAGACACATCTTGTGCTAAGAGACTAAGAAGACATGGAAAGTGGTCGCTGGAATGTAAATCAGATGACATTCCACTGTAATGAAACAGCTAACTGGGATGAACACACTGCCAAATCGATGTGCGAATAGGTGTTAAACGCGTCTGAGAGGAATGTGGGCTCTCCGGTGTTCAGGAGAACCAAGTTATTGCTCTCCAGGAATTTTGCAATGAGGTTGCCTCTCGAACATGCCCGATTTGAGCCCCAAAGTGGGTGATGGGCATTAAAGTCTCCAACTATTAGAAATGGTGTTGAAAGTTGGGAAACCAGATCTTCAAGGTCAACTAACGAGAGGTCATCTGATGGCGGGAGATATACAGTGCAAATGCAAAATTCTATTGATGGCAGCTTAATCCTTACAGCTACAGATTGTAAATCAGACTGTAGCTGTAACGGATCTACAAATATGTCATCCCTGAGGAGCATCATAGTACCCCCGTGTGCAGGAATGCCCTCTTCTGTTTCAACATCACACCTCAGTGGTGTGTAGCGTCTGATTTTAAAGTTGTCTTGTGGTCGTAGCTTAGTCTCTTGTAAGCATACCACTAAGGGGTGATGCTTACTGAGCAAAAGTTCCAATTCTGGTCGATGCGCTCTTAATCCTCGTATGTTCCATTGTAGGATAGCCATTGGAACTATGGGATATAAGATGTAAAGGTAGTCTACATTAAGACGACTTCATGGGTGGCCGAATCAATTTGCCCTTTTTCTTTGGTGTAGGGCTAGTTTCGGCAGGTTTATCCTGCCTCTTCTTTGCTGCAGATGTAGCAGCGTGGTCAGCCGTTTCCTGCTCCATATCCTCTATGGAAGAGGACGGTTTTCCTTCTACAACTTTTGATTCGAGGGGCTCGGAGTGATTGGAAATTCCGACCGACGTAGATGACGGTCGCCGGTCGTGGTCCTCCCCAGAAGATGACTCCGACGATGATCTCGGAGACGCTCTAGGGCTACGTTTCTTGGACTTTTCTGGATCAGACTTTGTGCTTTCTTTCAGGAAGGCAGTTCTATCATACTGCGTCTTGAACTTGATCTCTGGTGCTTGGTATACAATGGGCAATTTCGTCCTGTTGTTAGAAGTGGATGCTTTCTCAGGCGACGTCACTGACTTGTTATTTTCAGTAGTCTGTGTTCTCGGAGTTTTAGATGTTGTTACTGATGCTCTTGGTTGCGATCTAGGCACTAGAACTTTCTCGGATATTGTTGCCCCGTTTATATCAGATGTTTGGGTACCAGCCTCCCGTTTCGGTGACGGAGTAGCCGCCACAGAGCTATAGGTACGGGAGGTGGTTGAAGAGGGCTTGAGAATACATAGAAGTTTCCGGGCTTCCGAAAAGGATACCTTTTCTTTAACCCGGATCTCCCGAATAGCTCGCTCTTCAATATAACGGGGGCATTCTCGTGAACTTGATGGATGTTCACCGCTACAATTTACGCATTCCGGAGGTGATGTACATGCATTTTCATGCATGCCGGCTCCACAGCTGACACATGTAGGTGCGCCTTTACAGAATGCACTAGTGTGACCGAACCGCTGACATTGGTAGCATCTCAGAGGGTTAGGTATGTATGGTCTAACCTCAATCACTTCATATCCTGCCCTGATCCTTTGAGGGAGATCTACCCGATCAAAGGTCAGGAACAGGGTACGAGTAGGAACCATATCCCCTCGTTCTCTCCTTTGGACACGATAGACTGCAGTTACGCCTTGTTCCTGGAGGTTCTCCTGAATATCCTCGTTGGACATTCCATCCAACGCGCTAGTGTTTACAACACCGCGCGAGGAATTCAGGGTCCCATGCATCTCCGCTTTGACTGGATAACTGCCCAGCATGTTGGCTTTCAGTATCTTTGCTGCCTGGGATGCTGTAGTTGCTTCCACCAGCAGCGTGCCATTTCTAGATTTTGTACATGATTTAACAGCACCAGCTATTTTGTCAAGACCTTTCTGTATAATAAACGGATTAACCATAGAAAAAGTTCTACCTTCCTCCGTTCGTTTAATAACTAAGTAGCGAGGACCACACTCAACTACTTGTTTAACACTGTTTTCAAACAGATCCTTTCCACGTTTATTGTTTTTTGGGGGGTGTAGGTTAACCATAAGAGTTGGTCTAAATTTCATCCCCCAGTGCTCCCCACCCACCACGGAGTCCAACAAGGGGTCATTCCACTGGGATGACAGGGCTACACAGGGGATATAGCGAGCTCGCCGTCCCACTCACCCTGGAGGTCGGTACAATACCTAGTCCTGGCCGATTGATTAGGGGTGGGTTAGTCCCTAACCTCCCGTTTAGGCGAAGCAGAAGCCAAAGTAGTGTATTAGAAATGCGCACCCTCCCCGAATTCAGAAAAAACTGTTACGAGCTCAGATACGCATCCCTCAACTACCAGGACAAACCTTTCCACCGACACGGGTCTCCACGCACGGCCTACACGTGGGTGGTCCTGTTGACCATCTCCCTCAACCACGAAGAGGAGCCCACTCGAGGGAGACTGTTGGCTCGGGACCCCGGGTTCGCCAAACCCGTACCTACCGAAGTAGGCCCCTGGGGGGTCTGCAAGAAAGGACTATCAAATTCACAATAGAAAAGGAAATCAATGGACAACTACCTTTCTTGGATCTAAATATCATCAGGAATGATACAAAAATAAAATTTGGAATTTACAGGAAGCCAACACATTCAGAAAATTATATAAAAAATAATAGCCACAACCCAATTACACATAAACATGCAATAATAAACAGCCTTACACACAGACTAGTCAACATACCCATGGAAAAAGAAGAATATTTCAAGGAACAAAAAGCAATAATACACATAGCAGAAGAAAACGGATACAACAAAAGTTTGGTGTTGAAGAAAATTAGAAAATCTAAACTAAAGAAAACCATTAAGGAAGCAGCCACATTTATTAAAGAAAAAGAAAGCAACAGCATATTCAGTTCATTCACATATCATCCAAAAACATTTAATAAATTTAAAAAGATATTCAAGGAACAAAATATCATCTTGGCACCTACTAATAGATACTCAATTTTAAAATTACTAAATTCAAAAACAAAAGATGAAATTCCTTCAGGTAACAAATCTGGAATATACCAAATAAATTGTAAGAATTGTGAAAAATGCTACATAGGTCAAACAAAAAGAAATTTAAAAACCAGAGTCAAAGAACACTTTAGAAACATCAGATTGAAACAAGAAGACAAGTCAGCAGTAGCATTTCATTTTTGGAATGAAAACCATGACATTGATCCAAATCCAAAATTATTAAAAGGAGTGATAAACCAAAATAGATTGACAACATGGGAGAACATATTCATCTGGAAAAATAAGGATCGCGTAATGAACTTTGAAATCCCGCTAGTAGATAATTTGACAAAAAAGTTCATAGTTCCACCACCAGAGAGAGCAGATAACAACAGATGCTAGTTGGGAAGAGATTGAAAATGGAGGCCAGGGCCTTTGAAACTAGTCTCTCATAAATATATGAAAAAGTAAGTGACGAGTGTCAATAAACCAACCACAAATAATTTTTATACTAAACTTTCGTCATTGCTCAGTTCTACAAATAACTAAACAGCGAGGACCACAAGACTCAGCTATTTCTTTTCCACATTTAATTTTAGGGTTTGCCATAAGAAATTGTATGTGTTTCATCCCCTAGTGCTTCCCACCCATCAGGAGCCCAACAAGAGGTCATGCCACTGGAATGACAGGGCTACACAGGGGATATAGCGAACTCGCAATCCCACTCACTCTGGAGTCCGGTAGAATACCTAGTCCTGGCCAATTGATTAGGCTTGGGTGAGTCCCTAACCTCCCGTTTAGGTGAAGCAGAAACCAAAGTAGTGTATTGGAAATGCGCACCCTCCCCGAATTCAGAAGATCACTGGAACGAGCTCAGTTGCGCATCCCTCAACCACCAGGACAAACCTTTCCACCGACATGGGTCTCCACGCACGGCCTACACGTGGGTGGGTATTTTGTTTGACCCCTCACCTCTTGGCAGTGTTTGTGTTTTGACCTAATTCAAACTCACACTGTAAGCACAGGCTACAACAGACCCAACTACTGCATTCCAGTATTGCCAAACAGTACAGGGCATGCACCAGGAAAGGTGATGTAATACCACTTATCTGTTGGTGTTTATGCAAGCTTCTACCACTGACTGACTACATTCATTCTTCAGACAGGTTTTACTTAATTTGTAGGTTACACAAACATCATTTTAATTTAGGATCATGAACCAATGGAATATTGCTCCGATTCAACTACGGGACCAAGAGCAATGAATCCACCAATACTTTGGTGAAGGCAATGTGAGATCTCACCTAATTGTCCTTGCCTTGGGCAAAGTGAAATACATGTGCCAATAATTGTGCTTAATTCAAAAAGCAGAAGTTTGTAAGTATAGAAAAAGTATTAAAAAAAAGTGTTAGGTATACTTAAATAACACCTAGTAATTAAAAGTATAATGGTGTTGATGTCTGATCCATCACATGAAGCTGATTTATTCATACCTGAAGTTTATTTACACCAGTACACAGTTATGTAGCAAAGGCATCAACAGTACACTTACCACAAAATCAATCTGCTCTTCTTCAGGATTGGCAAAAAATCCTACTCCGTTATCCATTACCACTACCCTGGTGGTGTCCCGGAAAGCAGTAGAAAGAGCTGTAGGTTGAAGAGGAAGCTCTTGTCCTCCAGGCCCCAAAACTCTGAGGAATAATAACATTATTTTAGTTTTCGATCAGATTTCTTTCTCTGCATGCATGGAATTGTTTAGATTTTGAGAATTTTAAAAAACTCAGCTAATCTTCTTATCAAGAGACAAGCAAAAAATGGATTTTATATTCTGAACTGCACTTAAATCATTGTATGGAAAAACAATTTCCTGAATCCCAGAAGTTTACCAATGATGATGATGATGATATAAGGGCGTTCAACTGCTTGGTCATCAGCACCCTTACAAAAACTAATTCATGACAACAGCCAGATCTAAATTATTCAAACTTTAAAAAACAGATGGGTAAAAACAAACTATAAATAGCAATAAAATACCGAAAGGCATAGAAATTACTACTTTAAATATCAGCTTGTCATAACAAAAGCTACCTGCCCAGTGGTGGTCGAGCAAATTTGTTCCTTTTCTTTGGGGCTGGGCTAGCACTTTCAGCGGGTTCTTTCCTGCATTTTCCTCACTGTCGCTTGGGCAGTGAGGAAAGGATCCACCCGCTCAGCATCGTCAAACGAAGAGGACGGCTTACGCACGGGTGACTTCGAATCCAGTCTCTCGACAGGATCGGAAACTGCAACCAGCAAAGATGAAAGTCGCAGATCGGCGTCCTCTCCAGATGAGTCCTCAGATGTTGTGGACGGAGATGTTCGCGGACTTTTGTGCTGGTTAGGTCTCCGTTCACTGGTCTTACTATTTACCTTGAGGAAGTCTGTTCAGTCATAAGAGGTCTTAAATTTTCTTGGCGATACATTATATACTACCGGTTCACTTGTTCTTGAAGTGGATGCTTTCGGCAGTGACTTGGCTAAAACCTTCTTCTTAGGACTGGACTTGGTCGGCACGCTCACTGATGTTGGTGTTGGTGTTTGTTGCTTTGGCTGTGATCTTGGTGTAATTGATCTTTCGGAAACTACTTCCCCGTTTATTTTGCAGGTTTGTGTTGCGATTTCATGTCTAGGTACCGGCTTAGCTGCAACTGCACTATAAGTAATGGTCCTAGGTAAAGAAGGCTGGCGAATACGCAAGAGTTTACGGGCTTCCACGAAGGACACCCTCTCTCTTACCCGGATCTCTTTGATTGCCCTCCTCTCCATAAAACGGAGACATTCTCTGGAGTTTGCTGAGTGATTACCACTGCAGTTATCACACTTTGCGGATGAAGTGCATGCATTGTCAAGCTTGATTTCCCCGCAGTCAACGCAAGTGGCAACACCATTACATGAATCACTTGTGTGGCCAAAGCGCTGGCATTTATAAAACCTCAGTGGATTAGGTATATACTGCCTCACTTCAATAGCTTCATACCCTGCCTTAATCCTTTTCGGGAGTTCTACCCGATCAAAGGTAAGAAACAGGGTACGAGTGGGCACTAGTTCACCTCATTCTTCGCGGTAAACTCGATATACATTAGTCATACCTTGTTCCGCCAAGTTCTGCTGAATCTCCTCATTGGACATACCATCCTATGTGCTGGTGTTCACAACACCACGCGAGGAATTCAGAGTCCTATGCAATTCAACGTGCACCGGATAGCTTGCAAGCATATTGGCTTTCAAGATTTTAGCAGCCTGTGTCGAAGAAACTACTTCGACCAGGAGCGTGCCATTGCAAGATCTAGTACATGCCTTCACAGAACCAGGAATACTATCTAAGCCCTTCTGAATAACTAACGGATTCACGGTAATAAACTCCCACCTTCCTCAGTTCTACAAATAACTAAATAGTGAGGACCACTACACTCGGCTATTTCCTTTCCACTTTTGCTAATACTTTTTTTATTAGCGGATAATGATAATAACATGTGTATAAGGGCGTTCAACTGCAGCGGTCATCAGCGCCCTTACAAAAAACTAATTCATGGCAAATAGCCAGATATACATTATTCAAAATTTAAAAAAAAAAAAAAAAAAAAAAAAAAAAATCAAAACAAAACGCCACTAAAATAAATAAGCCCAAATGGATAAAAAACAATTAAAAGCTTTAAGTACCAAATAAATACCAAAATACATAAAAATTACTACTTTCAATATCAACTTGCCAGGACAAAAGCTACCTGCCCAGTGGTGGTTGAACCAATTTGTTCCTTTTCTGTGGGGCAAGGCTAGGACATTCAGCAGGTTTTTCCTGCCTTTTCCTCACTGTCGTTTAGGCAGTGAGGACAGGATCCACCCGCTCCACATCGTCAATGGAACAGGACGGCTTACGCACTGGTGACTTCGAATCCAGTCTCTCAACAGGATCGGAAACTGTGACAGGCAAAGATGAAAGTCGCAGATCAGCGTCCTCTCCAGATGAGTCCTCAGATGTTGTGGACGGAGATGTTCGCGGACTTTTGTGCTGGCTAGCTTTCCTTTCACTGGTCTTACGATTTACCCTGAGGAAGTCCATTCTGTCATAAGTGGTCTTAAATTTTCTTGACGATACATTATATACTACCGTTTCACTTGTTCTTGAAGTAGATGCTTTCGGCAGTGACTTGGCTGAATCCCTCTTCTTAGGACTGGACTTGGTCGGCGCTGTGATCTTGGTGTAATTGATCTTTCAGATATTACTTCCCCGTTTATTTCACTGGTTTGTGTTGAGATTTCATGTCTAGGTACCGTCTTAGCTGCAACTGCACTATAAGTAACGGTCCTAGGTACAGAAGGCTGACGAGTTCGCAAGAGTTTCCGGGCTTCCACGAAGGACACCTCTCTTACCCGGATCCCTTGGATCGCCTTCTCCATAAAACGGGGACATTATCTGGAATTTGATGATTACCACTGCAGTTACACAGTAAATGTTCTGGTGAAGGCAAAGTCAACTTCAAATCCAAAGGTCTTGATTTGAATTCCTGGCTGCAGGATGGATATTTTTCTTTAATCAGTATTAATCCATACCTTAAGTCTGAAAGTATCAATGAGGTGTGAATGCATTGTAATCTCTAAAGTATTCACTTTTAGATCACGTATGGGTGATGTACACAGACATTGCCTAGTCATGGGTCACAGAAACAAGTGTTGCAGTTAGATGGCAGAACATGGACAAATAGCACAATGCATCCATTAGGCTGTCAACTCCATGTGCACACAACAAAAGTTAAGGGACTACAAATGAACAGTAATAATCAAAAGTAAAACAAAACCATACAATACTAACAGACTGAGTGAATATCATTGTCACTGAGCAATTTGTTCCACAAGTAAAAAGCTGTGAAATGACCCAAGATGTTAAAGGCAGCAAATAAATAGAGGGGGGAGGACTAAGGACACTCTAGGTTTTGGAGAAAGGATTTGGGATTCAAGCATCCATTGTACAGATGCAAGAAAATGTTTTCCGATGCGAGCACGACTGGCCTACGCGAGGGAGACGGGTTTCTTATCAGTTAGTTGTGCCAGGACGATTCAGTTTCCTTATACCTGACCAGCGATTTCGGCGCACAGGTATTTAAGCCTCAATGGAAAATAAAAACAATTTTGCCACATGAAACGTAGGTGGTTTTATATAACTTTCTACTATCAACCTTGTATTTAACAATCATTTTTTTAATAACGTTATTTCCTCTCTCTCTCTCTCTCTCTCTCTCTCTCTCTCTCTCTCGCACACAACTAAACCATTTTAATCTCCCTTTATTCTTTTTAAATACATTTCCTATACTCAAAAGTTGTAGTTTTATCTGGAAGGAAATGCTTCTACCTTACATAGGTTAGCGATACTATAATGTTAAACTGCGTGGTATTTAAAATTAATATCTAAAATTGTTAAAAATTTATATTTTGTTCCGAAAATAAATATATTATTTTTTTGTCACAGTTCTCAAGAACAGCTTACATGAATATACTATGACAATTAATATAGCTACCAAATTGAAAGCTTTATATATATATATTAGACTTTTAATGACCAACGAAATAAATAAAATAACTATTTTGTTTGATAATGACAGTTCAAATACAAAATCACGTTAGTGTCAACAGCATGTCAAGAGGTTTCACGAAGGAGTTCTTTAACCCTTTCACCAATATGGACATGACATCCAAGTTAAAATGCTCCAAACCGATATGGACGTGTATAGACGTCCTGTGCATACATGCATTTAATGCTCATTTAACACCAATTATTTCAATCTTCCTATTTGACAATAAATTTAAATTAGTTCTATAAGGGATGTAAACGTACCCTTAAAGGTTTCTTTTTGAATTTTACACCTCCAAAACTGGATAAAACACCGAAGAATACATCTGCAGATTCACACCAAATAATATTGGTTTCCTTGAGAACTTTTTTTTCGCAACACACTAGACATTTTCGAAATGGTTGCGACTTTTTTGATTGTGGGTGGTATCCTTTTAGAAAGTATTGTCTCTCAAGTATGAGGGGTGATGGTGATGTGGTGAATTTCTTACCCCCAGTATAAAGAGGCCTCTGAGTAATATAATACTCAATTAGGTTACGAGCTATTTATACGTGCAAGTACAGGTAGGTGCATGTCTTGCATGAATTTACAGCTCTGAGAATTACTAAACAATTGTGCATGGTTTTATCCAGTGGTATAAAAATACTGTTTTTACCATTTTACTGTTTTTCGTAAAGAGGGATAGCTGATCCACATCACCCATATTTGACCCACCATTTCCCCCAAACAATGGAGCAGCTAACATGCCATCTGTAGACCAGTACATGTCACTGCTACCTATATCCTAAACATTTCCTTCATAATCGCACAACAAATCTTAGATTTTCTATAGTAATATCAGAAGCCTGTATACATCATACGCAAGCTAATTTATTTGCTACATTACGGGGATAAGCCATGGTTAACATTGATATTTAACAATTTCAAATGTGCCATTCATTTAGCTCTTGATAGCTATAAGAAATCACTCTGAACACAGAGAGAGTATAAATAACTAAAATACTGAGTGAAAACAGCTGCATAAGGCTACCAGAAACTTTGTAATAACACATCTGTAATAACAGATGCTGACAGGGAGTTTCCTTTCCAGCGTATGTGTGTAACATCGGAGAAGCCGCGTGTAGCTATACATACATTCGTTCGTATGCACAAACTAAATGATTCAAATATTAGGCGCGTTCGGCACAAAGAATGGCTTTTGCTACAGTGAAACAAAGCAGTGAAATTTCAACGATTTATTAACGTAGTCTCTACTTTCTTGTTACTGTAGATATATACTGCGTTTAATGGATTTTAAACCAGTTTTTGTTTCGTTTAAATAACTTAATAAATATGGAAGATATGGAATTGTATTTATGATACATTTTTACAGCATTTAACAATTTAAATGTCTTGTTCTGTTTATTGGGTATCCATTTCCGACCCCTGAAGGTTTTAAGTGACCATCGGTTAAGCGCTTAAATGTCAGTAAAGCTGATACGATGCATTTCAGTTTTAGCTCCAAGTAGAAACCATCGAACTAGACCGGGCTTGAACTCGCAACCTTGGGATCAGAATGCCAGCATCTAAGTATATCTGATCAGCTTTTATAACGATGATGGGGTTTTCTTTTTCTTTTCTGTAATTTACATCTTCCAGCATTGTCATACTGGACGATGAATTGAATGGGTGAAATGATGCTCAAATGAGCCCAGGGTCCATAGAGCTTAGAGTTACCCGGCATTCGTCATTTAGGATAAGGGAAAACCCCGGAAATACCTTATCCAGGTAACTCACCCTGATCGACATTTGAACTTCGGACCTCTTGAACGTGAGGCAGACATGCTACCACAACGCTACCGAGACGGGCGATGATGGTAATGACAAAAAAAACCTGAAAGGTCAAATAAGAGTGAAAGCTAATCTAATATGCAGCTATATGATGATGAGTATAAGGGTGCTCAACTGCAGAGGTTATCAGCGCCCTTTTTTAAAAAAACTGGTCATGGCAAAAGCCAGATATAAATTTCTCTAAAACACGCAGCTGCAGAGACGTCCTAAGGTGTGCTAGGGAAAAACACTCTAGCAGCACATGTTGGACAGATAATGCTTCGTTGCAAAACGGACATAGTGGAGATGGCTCCCTTTTAAAAAGAGAACTATCAGTAAAAAAGCAGTGCCCAATACGCAACCGAGCCAAACTCACCTCCTCGCGACGAGATGAACGACAGGAGGTAACCCATGGAATCTGAAGCTCTTTCACAGATCTAAGTTTATTGCTGCGGAGAGTGGACCACTCTTCCTGCCAACAGGTTTGTACAGCTCTCTGCAATATGGCATTAAAATCTTATAATGCCACAGATAGTACTAGAACCCTGGGCTTCAGGGTAGCCGTCTCGGCTGCTGAATCCGCCATTTCATCCCCCCGCAAGCCTACGTGACCAGCGATGGGCGATGATGTATATAAGGGCACTCAACTATGGCGGTCATCAGCGTCCTTTAAAAAACTCATCATGGCAAAAGCCAGATATAAAAATTTACAGAAACTATTCAAGTGTAAATAAACCCTATTAAAACTACACGTACATTAAGGAGAAAAAATCGACTAAAAATTTTATTCACTAAATCCTAAAGTCTAAACTAGAAAAGAATCTAAAATCCTTCTCCACTACTGTGTTATCGTCTGCTAGCATTTCTGCAAAGCTGTCCGGCAGCTGCAGAGACGTCCTAAGGTGTGCTAGGGAAAAACACTCTAGCAGTACGTGTCGTACAGACAACGCTTCATTGCAAAACGGACACAGTGGAGAAGGCTCCTTTTTAAAAAGAAAACTATGAGTAAAAAAGCAGTGCCCAATTCTTAACCGAGCCAAACTCACCTCGCAACGAGATGACCGACAGGAGGTAACCCAGGGAATCGGAAGTTCTTTCACAGATCTAAGTTTATTATTGCAGAGAGCGGACCACTCTTCCTGCCAGCAGGTTTGCACAGCTCTCCGCAATACGACCCTAAAGTCTTCCGATGTCACAGATGGTATTCGAACCCTGGGCTTCATGATAGCCGTCTTGGCTGCTGAATCCGCCATTTCATTCCCCCGAAAGCCTACGTGACCAGGGATCCATGCACACACCACGTTAATGCCAGAAGCGTGTAAAACGTGGAGGGCATCCTGTATATGCTGCACAATAGGGTGGTAGTTATACAGCTGCCGTAGGCTTTGAAGTGCACTGAGGGAATCACTCAAGGATTAAGTAGTCCCCCAACTTTCGTTGACGTACGTGTAAAATAGCCCAGTATATTGCATAAAGCTCTGCAGTAAAAATGGAAGTGCTAGTGTGGAATCCGAATGTATACGGTTCGGTTCCACACACGTAAGTACAACCAACACCATTTGAGTTCTTGGAGCCATCAGTTTCCGTACTAGAAACTTAAAATCCCGTCTCTCGACAGGATCGGAAACTGCAACCGGCAACGATGAAAGTCGCCGATTGGCGCCTTCTCCAGATGATTCCTCAGATGTTGTTGACGGAGATGTTCTCGGACTTTTGTGCTGGCTAGCTCTCCTTTCACTGGTCTTATCTTTCTTGAGGAAGTCCTTTCTGTCATAAGAGGTCTTAAATTTCCTTGGCGATACATTATATACTACCGGTTCACATGCTCTTGAAGTGGATGCTTTCAGCGGTGACTTGGCTGAATCCTTCTTCTTAGGACTGGACTTGGTTGGGACGCTCACTATTGTTCGTGTTGGTGTTTGTTGCTTTGGCTGTGATCTTGGTGTAATTGATCTTTCAGGTATTACTTCTCCATTTATTTCGCTTGTTTGTGTTGCGATTTCATGTCTAGGTACCGGGTTAACTGCAACTGCACTATAAGTAACGGTCCTAGGTACAGAAGGCTGACAAATTCCCAAGAGTTTCCAGGCTTCCCCGAAGGACACCATCTCTCTTACCCGGATCTCTTGTATTGCCTTCTCCTCCATAAAACGGGGACATTCACTGGAGTTTGATGAATCATTACCACTGCAATTAACACACGTTATGGGTGAAGTGCATGCATTGTCATGCTTGACTTCCCCGCAGGCAACGCAAGTGGCAACTCCATTACATGAATCACTTGTGTGGCTAAAGTGCATGCATTTATAACACCTCAGTGGATTGGGTATATACTGCCTCACTTCACTAGCTTTATACCCTGCCTTAATCCTTTTTGGGAGATCTACCTGATCAAATGTAAGAAACAGGGTACGAGTGGGCACTAGTTCACAATGTTCTTTGCGATGAACTTGATATACACTTGTCACACCTTGTTCTGCCAAGTTTTCCTGAATCTCCTCATTGGACATACCGTCCAATGCGCTGGTATGTACAACACCACGTGAGGAGTTCAGGGTCCTATGCAATTCAACGCTCACCGGATAGCTCACAAGCATATTGGCTTTCAAGATTTTTGCCGCCTGCGTCATAGAAACTGCTTCGACCAGGAGCGTGCCATTGCGAGATGATAAGTGTATAAGGGCGCTCAACTGCAGTGGTCATCAGCGCCCTTACAAGAAACTAATTCATGGCAGATCAAAACAAAATAAATAAGCCCAAATGGATAAAAAAAACTAAGTACCAAATAAATACCAAAATGCATAAATATTACTTGTGTAAATATCAACTTGCCAGGACAAAAGCTACCTGCCCAGTGGTGTTCGAACCAATTTGTTCCTTTTCTTTGGGGCAGAGCTAGGGCTTTCAGCAGGTTTTTCCTGCCTTTTCCTCACCGTCATTTGGGCAGTGAGGACAGGACCAGGAGCATGTCATCGCGAGATCTAGTACATGACTTTACAGGACCGGCAATATTATCTAAACCCTTCTGAAATGTGCACCTTCCCTGAATTCAGAAGAGCACTGGAACGAGCTCAGATACCACCAGGACAAACCTTTCCAATGACACGGGTCTCCACGCACGGCCTACACGTGGGTGGGTGTTTTGTCTGACCCATCAGCACTAAGAGGAACCCACATCGAGGGTGTCAGTTTGGCTCGGGACCCCGGGATCGCCAATTCCTATACCTACTGCAGTGGGCTCCTGGAGGACCCCAATATCTAGATATTAACCCTATCAAACAAGTGTGTAGTAACCTGGGGAAACGTGTAAGAGAGGGCAATTTCCAACAAAGAAGCATTGAAAACTACCCTTTTAGAAGAAAGGAACCTAATACCAAAGGTGGAGGTTAAAGAACTTGTACATTCCTTATCAAGGAGATTAGAGGCTACAATTAAAGCTAAGGGGTACCCAACAAAATACTGAATAGCAGCATTTTTAATGTACTGTGTGTTGCTTTTGTGAGTGTACAATTACTTTTTGTGGCTGAAAAATTTGCAAGTTAATTTTATTTTTTAGAAGTGACATCTTGTTCGTACATTGTTGCTACTGTCGTATAAAATGTAAATTATTTTGAAGCCTTCTTTTGAGTCAGTAAGCTTTAATGTATCTTTTACTCTCCATAATATTCATTTTCCTTGAAGTTTTAGTGGTGTACGAATACTTTCTGTGCTGCATGTATCGATGATGATGCTGATGATGATTTCTAAATATGGGAGCTCAACTGGTTGGTCAACGCCCTTTCAAAAACTAAGTCATCGCAATAGTCAGAGATAAACTTAACTAAAAATTAAAATGGCAATAAAATACATATACACAATTAGGGGGAAAAAAGCCGATGAAAAGATATAAGTAATACTTAATAAAATACCAAAAGGCACGAAAAAATCTGATTTCAATATTTACTTGGCATGACAAAAACTACCTGCCCAGCGGTGGTTGAATCAATTTGTTTATTCTTTTGAGGTTGGGCTAGCATTTTCAGGCGGTTTATCCTGCCCTTTTATTTCACCGTCATTCTGGCAGCGAGGAAAGGATCTGCCTGCTCCACAACATCTATGGAGAAGGACTGCTTTCCAACTGATAATTTCAGTTTGAGGCTCTCGAACCGATTGGAAACTGCGATCAACGAAGATGATAGTCGTCGATCTTAGCTGCAACTACACAATAAGTAATGGTTCTAGGGAAAGAGATGATGATGATGGTGTTTAAGGGCGCTCAACTGCTGGGTCATCAGCACCCTTAACAAAAAAACCAATGGGTTTATTATCTAATTAAAACGAGAAAGACTAAAACACTAAAATGCAATAAATCAAATAAAAGCAAAGATAATACTCACGCTCAACGATGTGGCAAAGACTTAAATAGAAACTAAGACTATTAGAACCATAAAGGAGATAAAATGGTTAAAATACCCAAAATTTTAGGGCTAAATCCTAAAATTTGTAGATAAAATAAACGCTAAAACTTTGCCCACCACCGTCTCGTCATCCGCGAGTATCTCTGCCAAGCTGGCTGGCAGCTGGAGAGACCTGCGGAGATGGGCTAGTCTAAAACAATCTAAAAATAAATGACGCACGGACAGTTCGGCACTGCAGAGCGGGCAAACTGGAGCCGGTGTCAGCTTTAATAAAAAACTGTGGCTAAAATGACAATGGCGCCAAATTAACTTCTTTCCGCCGCGATTGGCGACAGGAAGTCACCCAGTGATTCGGAAGCTCCTTTACTGTTCGGAGCTTGTCACGGAGAGCAGACCACTCGTCGCACCAGCACAAGAGCGCCACCCAACGCACAACAAGCCGAAAGTCTTCCGCAGTCACAGATGAAATTGTTACACTGGGGTCTATGGTTGCCACCCTGGCTGCCAAATCCGCCATTTCATTCCCCCGCAAGCCTACGTGTCCAGGAACCGATGCACAAACCACGCTAACGCCCGAGGCGTGTAAGACGTGGAGGGCATCCTGGATACGCTGTACGAGAGGATGGTGGTTGTACAGCTCACGTAGGCTCTGGAGTGCGCTGAGGGAATCACTTAAAATAAGGCAGTCACCCAACTTTCGGCGGCGAACATATAAAATGGCTCGATATATTGCAGTCAGCTCTGCAGTGTACATGGAAGTGCTGCCATGGAGACAGAATGTAAAGAGTTCGGCCCCATGGATAAACGCGTATCCTACACCGCTGGAGCATTTTGACCCGTCAGTAAAAATCTGCGGATACTAATCTTAGGCGTCGTCGATTTGCTGTGCAGCGTCATGCCAAAATCCACGTGATCTGCTGCACGCAACCAAGGGGGATACACCCTTTCGCCTCCAAGGAGCATCCTAGGCAGCACGAGTCCAAGTTTCGCAAGGAATTCCCGGAAGCGAAAACCCGGAGGCTTAGGCTTTACACGGTTGTTCACATACTGGACGTCGAAGGCGGTGTTGAAAAAGGGTGCAAAAGTCGGATGCAAAGGTATACTATTCAACCCACAGCCATAATTCCCCAGCAAAAAGGCCCGTCGACAATACAGAGGTGGTTCTGCCGCTTCAGCGTACAGGCTAACAACTGGGCTAGTTGGGAACGCCCCCGTAGCTAGACGTAGGCCGGAGTTATGGACTGTGTCTAGTTTCTTCAGAACAGATGGGCGAGCTGAAGCATAAACGATGCACCCATAGTCCAGCTTGGAGCGAGTGTGCGATACAGGCGAAGCAGCACTGCACGATCCACTTCCCACGATTTCCCACTAAGTATCCGCAAAATATTAAAAGAACGCTCACATCGTGCTTTCAACTGCGCTATATGTGACGATCAGCTAAGCTTTCTATCGAAAACAAGCCCGAGGAACCTCTCGGTTCATCGGCAAATGGTAAAACATGGCGACCTAGTCGGAGGAAGGGTGGTAACCGACTCTTGCGGCGCCAGAAGTTAATGCAGACTGTCTTCTCAGTGGAAAACCTAAAGCCATTCTTAGAGCTCCAGTCCTGAAGGTTGTCTAAGTTGCTGTAGACGACGCTTCAGGAACGGAGTACGCTGAGAAGTACAGTAGACGGCGAAATCGTCCACGAATAAGCACGATGAAACCCCTCAAGGAACAGAGATAGAATTAATCGCAATAGCAAACAGTGGAACACTTAGTACCGATCCTTGTGGGACCCTGTTCTCTTGGATAAAAAGGTTTGATAAAACCGAGCCGACCCTAACTCGGAACACACGATTGTTCATGAACTCCCGAAGAAACATGGGTAGGCGTCCCCGAATATCCCAGCTGTGCAGGGTGCAAAACAGACCTGCACGCCAACACGTGTCATAGGCCTTCTCGAGGTCGAAATATATGCCAATGGTCTGATAGTTCTGCAAAAAAAAAAAAAAAAAACCATTCATGATCTGTGTCGACATCGACATGAGGTGGTCTATTGTTGAATGGCGACGATGGAAACCACACTGGATGTTCGTCAGGAAGTTGTGAGTTTCCAGCCACCACACCAACCGCCCATTGATCATGCGTTCCATCACCTTGCAGACACAACTGGTGAGGGAAATGGGATGGTAGCTGGAAGGCAGGTGTCGGTCCTTCCCTGGTTTCAGAATTGGAATGATGGTGGCCTCCCGCCACTTGTCAGGAAAACTGCCGTCAACCCAGATACCGTTATAGACCTTGAGTAGGAAAGCCTTCTCTTCGGGAGAGAGATGTTGTAAAAAGCGCACGTGGATACCGCCTGGTCCTGGTGCAGACGCTCGGAAGGATGAGAGTACATGTTCTAGCTCTGCCATGGTGAACAGGCAATTGTAGTCTTCAAGGTTTCTAGATAGAAAGCAGAAACCTTGAGATTCCACCTGATGCTTGAGAGGAACTCAGGTGCATAGTGATCTGAGCTAGATACCCGAGCGAAGGCATGCCCAAGGGTGTTAGCTAAGTCTAATGGATCCACAACGACGCCTGGAGTTTTCAAACCAGCAATTGGAATGTGGGTCGATTTTCCGGCCACGCGCCATAACATATCCCACACTACAGAAGAAGGTGTATGGCGATTAAAAGACCCAACAAAAGCAGTCCATGATTTCTTTTTGCAGTCCTTAACTACTTGCCGAGACCTCGCACGCATCCTCTTGTAATGAATAAGGTTCCCCATAGTGGGGTGGCATAGGAAAACCCTAAGGGCACGTCTACAAGCTTGGATTGCATTCCGGCAGTCATCCATCCACCATGGCACAGGACGGCGATGGGGATTGGGAGACAAACATGGAATAGACCGTTCAGCGGCGGCAAGTATTCGCTCGCTAAGATGTTCTAAGAGCTCGTTAACAGAGGCGTGCTTCTCATAACTAAAAACCGCCAACTGGGTGTAAAGGGCCCAGTTGGCGTGATCGAAACGCCAGGTTGGCAAGTGAGTGGAACACACAGATTGTGCTTCCTAGTGAAAGAAGGCTGACGAATATGCAACAGCTTCTGGGCTTCCAAGAACACCTCTCTCTCTCTCTCTCTCTCTCTCTCTCTCTTGGATAGCCTTTTCCTCCATATAATGGAGGCATTCTCTGGGATTTGATGAATGATTACCTCTGCAGTTTACACAGGTTGTAGGTCAAGTACACGCATCATGATTCACTTCCCCACAGTGAACACAGGTAGCAACTCCATTACAAAAATCACTTGTGTGGCCAAAGCGCTAGCATTTGCAACTCCTCAATGGATTGGTTATATACTGCCTCCTTTCAATAGCTTCATACCCTGTCTTAATCCTTTATGGGAGATCTACCCGATCAAAGGTAAGAAACAGGTTACGAGTGGGCATCAGTTCACCTTATTCTTTGTGGTGGACTATATACATTGGTCACACCTTGTTCCACCAAGTTTTCCTGAATCTCCTCATTTGACATTCCGTCCAATGCACTAGTACCACGCGAGGGGTTCAAGAGTCCTTTGCAATTCAACGTGCACCGCATAGCTTGCAAGCATATTGGCCTTCATAATTTTCACAGCCTGTATTGGTGAAACAGCTTTGACCAGGAGTGTGCCATTGCGAGATTGAATACATCATTTTACAGGACCAGCAATATTACCTAAACCTTTCTGGATAATAAATTGGCTTGCGGTAGTAAACTTTCGGCATTCCTAAGTACTAATAATAACCAAATAGCGAAGACCACAAGACTCAGCTGCTTTTTTTTTTTTTTTTTTTTTTTTTCACTTTTCTTAACATTTTTATTTTTTTAATCAGTTCCCATAGTGACTATATCCTCCGTCAATGCAAGTCTCCGATGGCATGCTAACATCCTGGGCGCCACCTTGGCTTAGGTGAGAGTCCTGGCCTGGATCTTGCTCACCTCAGGGTCTCACCTCCCAATGTACAGATAGAGGGACCCAATCACCTTCAGGAGTGCATCAGCTCATGCAATGGCTCCTTACCAGGACTGACCTTTATCAGTGGATAAGAACAGTTCTATATGATAACCAGGGCCTGGGAGTTACGCATTACCCAGTCACCGCTGCACTCCTCCGCACTAGGTACCCATAAGACTTGTGTTCAGAGAGCTAAGGATCAAAAACAGATGTGGACCAAAGTTTTTGAGCATTTAGCAATAGCTCTCACCACTCAGAGGCATCCAATCAAGAGACAGAAAAAAGCTTCAGAGAGAAGAAAGTGGAAATCTATGGACAACAAAATACAAGTGCAAGTGTAGAAGTAGGCAAGTGCATTAATGACGAAAACTGACACAAACCCAACATGGAATGGCTCACTGTGTTGAAGTCAACATAGCTCTCCTAAGTATAGGAGGCCTCTGCCCTTCCTAGGACATAATAGGCTACCTTTATCATCCTGTACATAAAACACCAGGTTAAGTAACAGCAACAAATAACCTGTGTTACCAAGGTGAGTGAGTGATGATGAGTATAAGGGCGCTCAACTACAGAGGTCATCAGCGCCCTTTTTAAATGAAACTGGTCATGGCAAAAGCCAGATATAAACTATTCTAAAACAGTATATGTTACAAAAGACAAAAAATACATACGCCTTGAAAAAAAAAAAAAATAAATAAATAAAATAAAAATGTCATCCAAAAACCATAAATTCTATTTGCTAAATCCTGAAATCTAATCTCGAAAAGAATCTAAAAACCTTCTCCACTACTGCGTTATCGTCCGCTAGAATTTCTGCAAAGCTGACCGGCAGCTGCAGAGACGTCCTAAGGTCTGCTAGGTGAAAACACTCTAGCAGCACGTGTCGTACAGACAACGCTTCATTACAAAACGGACATAGTGGAGAAGGCTCCTTTTTAAAAAGAAAACTATGAGTAAAGATGCAGTGTCCAATTCGTAACCGAGCCAAACTCACCTCCTCGCGACGAGATGACCTACAGGAGGTAACCCAGGGAATAGGAAGTTCTTTGACAGATCTAAGTTTATTATTGCGGAGAGCAGACCACTCTTCCTGCCAGCAGGTTTGCACAGCTCTCCGCAATTCGGCCCTAAAGTCTTCCGATGTCACAGATGGTATTCGAACCCTGGGCTTCATGATAGCCGTCTTGGCTGCTGAATCCGCCATTTCATTCCCCCGCAAGCCTACGTGACCAGGAATCCATGCACACACCACGTTAACACCAGAAGCGTGTAAAACGTGGAGGGCATCCTGTATACGCTGCACAATAGGGTGGTAGCTGTACAGCTGCCGTAGGCTTTGAAGTGCACTGAGGGAATCGCTCAGGATTAAGCAGTCCCCCAACTTTCGTCGGCGTACGTGTAAAATGGCCCGGTATATTGCATAAAGCTCTGCAGTAAAAATGGAAGTGCTAGTGTGGAATCCGAATGTATAGGGTTCGGTTCCACACACGAAAGCACAACCAACGCCATTTGAGTTCTTGGAGCCATCAGTATAAATTACAAAATGGTCCTCATATCGCGATAAAAATTCTAAAAAACATGTGCGGATACTAGACATAGACATGGTAGATTTATCATATTTAGTCATGCCCAGATCAACCGGGGACGCTCTGCACAACCAAGGAGGGTATGTCCTCTCCCCCCTAGGATACATCTTGGCCATGTCAGTATCAAGATGTCTAAGGAGCTCCCGGAAACGAAAACCAGGTGGCTTTGGTTTAATAGTAGTGTTCCTATAACGCACGTCCATGAAGGTATTAAAGAACGGCGTAAACGATGGATGTGTGGGCATGCAATTAAGTCCACAGCCATAATTGGCTAATAACATGTTGCGCCTGTACTGCAGAGGAGGTTCTGCAGACTCAGCATACAGGCTTATAACTCGGCTCGTTGGAAATGCCCCAACAGCTATACGTATGCCACAGTTATGGACTGTGTCTAATCTCTTCAGCACAGATGGTCGTGCTGAGCCATAAACGATACTACCATAGTCTAATTTGGAACGGATGAGTGCCCGATAAAGTCGCAATAACACTGCACGATCCGCTCCCCACGATTTTCCACTTAGTACCCGCAAGATACTCAAAGATCGGTCACATCGTGCCTTCAGTTGTGCTATATGCGACGACCAACTAAGTTTTCTATCAAATATCAATCCAAGGAACCTCGTCTCATCTGCAAAAGGTAGTAGATCAGCGCCTAGCCGGAGCCTTGGAGGTAGTCGACTCTGCTGACGCCAGAAGTTTACACAGATGGTTTTCTCAGCGGAAAATCGGAAGCCGTTTTTTAAACTCCAACTCTTAAGGTTGTCCAAGGTGGTCTGAAGATGGCGCTCTAAAAACGGAGTGCGCTGAGATGTACAGTAGACGGCAAAGTCGTCTACAAATAGGCATGACGAGACACCTGGAGGTACACATTTCGAGATAGAATTAATCGCAATAGCAAACAACGTAACACTTAATACCGATCCCTGTGGTACACCGTTCTTTTGAACAAAAAGGTTCGAAAAAACCGAGCCAACCCTTACTCGGAATACGCGGTCTTTCAGGAATTCCTGAAGGAAGAGTGGTAGGCGTCCACGTATATTCCAGGTGTGCAGAGTACGTAGCAACCCTGCCCGCCAACACGTATCATAAGCCTTTTCGAGGTCAAAAAATATTCCGACTGTTTGACAGTTCTTAAGAAATCCGTTCATAATCTGTGTCGACATGGACACAAGATGATCCACTGTTGAACGGCGTCGTCGGAAACCGCACTGGATGTTATTCAGTAGGTTGTGCGTTTCCAGCCACCATACCAACCGCCCATTTATCATGCGTTCCATCACCTTGCATACGCAACTGGTGAGGGAAATAGGGCGGTAGCTAGAAGGGAGGTGACGGTCCTTGCCAGCTTTCAAGATAGGTATAATGGTAGCTTCTCGCCACTTTTCAGGAAACGTGGCATCAACCCAAACACGGTTATAGACCTCGAGCAGGAATGCCTTACCTTCAGGTGAGAGATGTTGTAACATTTGAACGTGGATTCCATCCGGTCCTGGTGCTGTCAGTCGCGATGACGAAAGAGCGTGTTCTAGCTCTGCCAAGATGAAGAGGCGGTTATAGTCTTCAAGGTTTCTGGAACTAAACACGAAACCTTGAGATTCTACCTGAGTCTTAATTGAGATAAACTCAGGAGCATAATTGCATGAGCTAGACACCTGAGCGAAAGCACAGCCGAAGGTGTTTGCCACAACAAACGGATCAACAACAACTCCTGCAGTTGTTTTCAGACCAGCGATTGGCAGGTGGGTTGATTTTCCGGCCACGCGCCTTAATTTATCCCATACAACAGATGAGGGTGTACATCTGTTAAAAGATGATACAAATTTGTTCCATGAGGTCTTTTTGCTATCCTTAATTATTTGCCTAGATTTTGCACGCGCTTTCTTATACTGAATTAGATTACTTAGCGTAGGGTGTCGTTGGAATACCCTTAGAGCACGTCTACGAGCACGAATAGCATTCCGGCAGTCGTTGGTCCACCATGGGATAGGAAATCGACCGAGTTGCGTAGCCGAACGTGGAATAGACTGTTCTGCAGCGGAAAGAATTTTCTCTGTGAGATGATCGACTAAATCATTCACAGAATCGTGCTCGTTGTATTCAAAGACAGCCAACTGGGTGTAAAGATTCCAGTTGGCACGATCAAAGCGCCATCTAGGGATACGTGAGGGAGACACATCTTGTGCTAAGAGACTAAGAAGACATGGAAAGTGGTCGCTGGAATGTAAATCAGAGATGACATTCCACTGTAATGAAACAGCTAACTGGGATGAACACACTGCCAAATCGATGTGCGAATAGGTGTTAAACGCATCTGAGAGGAATGTGGGCTCTCCGGTGTTCAGGAGAACCAAGTTATTGCTCTCCAGGAATTTTGCAATGAGGTTGCCTCTCAAACATGCCCGATTTGAGCCCCAAAGTGGGTGATGGGCATTAAAGTCTCCAACTATTAGAAATGGTGTTGAAAGTTGGGAAACCAGATCTTCAAGGTCAACTAACGAGAGGTCATCTGATGGCGGGAGATATACAGTGCAAATGCAAAATTCTATTGATGGCAGCTTAATCCTTACAGCTACAGATTGTAAATCAGACTGTAGCTGTAACGGATCTACAAATATGTCATCCCTGAGGAGCATCATAGTACCCCCGTGTGCAGGAATGCCCTCTTCTGTTTCAACATCACACCTCAGTGGTGTGTAGCGTCTGATTTTAAAGTTGTCTTGTGGTCGTAGCTTAGTCTCTTGTAAGCATATCACCAAGGGGTGATGCTTACTGAGCAAAAGTTCCAATTCTGGTCGATGCGCTCTTAATCCTCGTATGTTCCATTGTAGGATAGCCATTGGAACTATGGGATATAAGATGTAAAGGTAGTCTACATTAAGACGACTTCATGGGTGGCCGAATCAATTTGCCCTTTTTCTTTGGTGTAGGGCTAGTTTCGGCAGGTTTATCCTGCCTCTTCTTTGCTGCAGATGTAGCAGCGTGGTCAGCTGTTTCCTGCTCCATATCCTCTATGGAAGAGGACGGTTTTCCTTCTACAACTTTCGATTCGAGGGGCTCGAAGCGATTGGAAATTCCGACCGACGTAGATGACGGTCGCCGGTCGTGGTCCTCCCCAGAAGATGACTCCGACGATGATCTCGGAGACGCTCTAGCGCTACGTTTCTTGGACTTTTCTGGAGCAGACTTTGTGCTTTCTTTCAGGAAGGCAGTTCTATCATACTGCGTCTTGAACTTGAACCAAAATGCATGCTCCAATACTGATTTATCTATGTTAAATTTGAGTGCATTGTTGCTGCCACTGAATCACGTTCCTTTAAAGCAAATGTGTTACCTCTCACAAAGATGTATTTCAAAACTGAAAAAAGAAA
Source organism: Mantis religiosa (assembly GCA_030765055.1). Taxonomy (NCBI): domain Eukaryota; kingdom Metazoa; phylum Arthropoda; class Insecta; order Mantodea; family Mantidae; genus Mantis; species Mantis religiosa. The sequence continues at coordinate 163,084,194 of CM060950.1, forward strand.
TTATAAAATTTGTGTTTTCATTAGGATTTTCTAATTAAGAACTTTCAAATTAATGCAATATTCAAAAAGTTCTTTATTGAAACTGATATCCTTTTCAATATAAAACATTAAGTTGCAATGATTAGAAACGGTCTTGCAGAACTAAATCTGCATATGTAGTAATTCATTGTAGAACAAAATAATGAGCTGTATTTGTGAACTTGACTTCACAATCTTAAAATTGTGAGCTCTCACCCTGCCTGCTCCTCCCTCATGCACTGATGTGCAATGCTGTATAAACATAATTTTAATTATTCTATAATATTTTGTGAAGCAAATGTCAGCCAATTGCTAGGAAGAAGTTCTCTTACAGTGTGAAAAGAGCACTAAAGGTTATATATGTTTGGAGGAATTTAGTAACAGTGACATCAAAATTAATCTCAGGAACTATTTGTAGTTGGTTTATTAATACAAACAAGTGACGAGTATTAATAAACCAACTACAAATAGTTTCTGAGAACACTAAAGGTGTTTGTAAAATTATTGTAAGATAAGAATATTAGAGATTAACTGTTAAGTACTGATACCTGCGTTGTCTACTTGTCCTCTGAGTACGTCCTTGGACACTCAGCATTTCCAGGTTACGGTGGGCCATGAATAGAGGATGGTTTCGATAAATTGCTGGAACAAGAATTTTAATAATAACATAAAATCTAGATTTAAAACACCTTTAAATTATTGTAAATAATATGTTCACAATTAAACCAAATTATTCTGCAAGGCTCCATTTATGTAACTATAAAAAAATGTTTAACATACTAGCTGCAGAACTGCTAACCTAAATTTGTTATTAGCCAGTGATTCTTATGACCCTAATTTCAAATACACATGTAACTATAAATAAAGCCATTAAACAGTTATGTTTGTACTACAAAAGTGATAAAAATAATTTTGAAGTTTCTACACATAAAATAACATTAGTGCATATAAAAGCAAATAGAAGATGTTTAATTTTGTATCTATCCCACCTGAAAAAATTAAACATTTTAATGTATTTTAAACCAAGCCTTGAAAACAGATCCAGCAGCCTGCTCTTTATCTGAAATGACACTACCAGTGTTTCTGCTTTAATATTTATATCCATACACTAAGCAAAATAAATCCAAATCCCCACCACCATAGAAAACCACTACACATGTCTCACATGTGAGACTTTTACCAGTGCATAAAATAAACAGCATCATTAACTTCCACCACATACCCAACAGTCATTTCTGAGATCAAGAACAGTGAAAGAGTTCTTAAGACTATACAAAACAATGCACAGGAATTTAGTGTTATAAATTTAAAGCATAAGAAAAACAAAATATTATTTCAGTAAAGTGCAAATGAAAAAGTGAAGGAAATGGGAAAGATTTACAACTGTATATTAGTCTATATGAAAAAATGTCTACAGGGTCTTTCACTAGGATGTTTATGAACTTTTTGTGAGAACATAATTGGAACCTCCTTCACAAATTTCAGTGTTTCATTTCTCAATGTTTAAAATCCCAATTCGGATTGCAAATAAATTCCTGACCTAAATATATGATCACTGATACAATACTAGGGTCATAACATGAGACTTGCTGCTAATCATTCAGAGCTACTAAGTTATTACATAGCAAAATCATAAGAATGATATGCTAGTTTCTTTTGACATGATCTGCCTGTTTATAAATGTTAGCAAAAGAATGAAGCAGCACTTGACCGATAAATATCCTTAGCATTTAGACAAAATGCAAATGCAGGAAATTATCCTGCATGCAACATAATTCATTCAAATTTATAAACAGTATTACATCGTTTCCAGGTACAGCAGACCCATAATACGTGAATTCATTTGTGATTCATGCTTCTAAGGTTTTTGCACATATGTTGAAGTTATGGCTGAAAAATATGGATGACATATTTTCTGTGGTTCCAAATAAACTTCAAGAATAACCAATTTACAACACAAGAATGTTAAACTCATAACAGAAAAGAAAATACTTTAAAAAAAGAGAACCATTTCAAGCTTTCAAATCTATGGAAAACTGACTATGCTATGTTCCACAGTACAATGTTCAAGGTAATGTACTTGGAGAGAATATAAAAGGGAATACTAATATGTATAAGTGGTGGCTTAAATCAATGAATTCAAACTTTACGCTCTATCTAAACATTTTTAGAAAATTTAAACTATCTTCAAAAATGTAAGAATTGGTATCACCACACTAACATGAAACATAAGGAACAACAGTTACATAATAGTACCAATTAAGATATTTATTTTAATACGGAAATTATGGTAACATGTAGTTAGAACTAGAGAGATGAAAAGAAGACAAAAAGAATATTAAAACACACACACACACACACACATACACACACACACACACACACACACACTGAAATAAGCACAACAAATCAACAGTAGAGACAAATTTCTGGACAAAATGACACTAATGAGTTATTACACTGTGTAAACTGCATAAAGGAACATATGTACAATTCAGAATAAGAATTTGTTGAATTTTTAAATACCAATAGTAGATCAGACATCACATGGCAGGAAATAGAGCTCACTATCCCCTAGAAGAGAAATCTCACATAGTCCTTTCAACCATGGCTATTCATGATCATGTGGGGGGAGGTGGGAGTGACTCATGTGAAACACTCAAGAAGGTTGAAGTTTACAATAATTCTACTCTTTCCTTTCAAATGTGAAATAAATTAAGGTTAGGGTAATCTATGATCATTTCATCATAGGTTAACATACTATGACAAGGCTGACAACCCAATTCTCTAGGACATATTGACCAAGAGAGAATGTTTTTCATAGAATCTCTGAACAGAAAAGTATGCCTAGGTAACACAATAATTTCCCAGAAAAAAATAAATATAATTTTGCTCCTAGAAAAAGTGTTATTGCTTCAAATGTGGACTGTAAGGCATGTGAAATCTGCATTGAAACTTGTCAGAATATACATTTTAAGAACTTCAAAAGCACTCGCTAAGCAGCAGAACATTCCTTCAGTTTTATATGGCTTTGTACAAGCTATGTTGCAAAGCTAGGCCTTACCAGTTAGTAAATGGGAAGGAAATGGTTAAGACAGACAAAATTAAGGACTGTGTAAGTGTGCTCCATATGCACATGCATCACTTAAAAAAAATAATAAAAAAAAAAAAAAAAAATGAAGAAACCAAAATAAATAAAGCAGGGGTAACTAGACTATGCACTCAGCCTTTTACTGAACATGCCACCATTCCATGACAGTGTAGTAATATTACCTGTATTATCATTGCCATTGGCTGGATCCTCGAAGATACCAAATGGAAGTGGGAAAGAGTTGTTCCATGGTACCAAAGGTCCAGCTACAGATGGATCAGGATCAGAATATTGAATCATCAATATATCTTCATTGTTTCTGTTCAAGGCAGGTATACGGAAAAGTCCCTCCTCTGATTCAAGGAATTGAAGTCCATCCTCCTCATAACCTGAGCCACCTTCCTCCTCCTCTTCCTCATTGTCATCTCCTGTAATAGCTATCATTACTACGGAGGCCAACTTTATAAACAGCATCAGTGATTTATTTCAGAATTTCCCAATTCAGTGAGGAGTTGCAACTGAGGACACAACAGGTTGAAGCTTCTAATCCTTGAAAGGTGGATGTAGTAGTTTCATTCCTTATAATTTCTATTTTGTCTGGATGCCTGGCAGGGCATATTACAGGGTGAAGGGGAGGCCATGATGAATTTAGAACAATGTTTTTCACACAGCTGAACTTTTTCCATTTTTTTTATTACCTATCATTTTAAAAATTGAAATAATACTAAACAGATTACCACCTCAAAAATTCCCTGCTTTGAAAATGTCCATCTTCTTGGTACTGCTTGCCTGTTTTTTCTTATTATGCAGCTTTGAGGACTTTTACTTTCTTCACTGCCTCTAAAAGTAGTATGCCGCTTCCTTTGATTAAGCACACATAATTTAATTGTAACAAGTTTAATGATGGCGAGTGTTGTGGCTCAGAATTGGATATGTATATATAGATAATATAATGGCATATTCTACGCATTACTTTTCTCAAATCTGCATCAGAATGGTTTTCTGTAGCAAACATTCATTGCGAAAGTTTTCTTCCTTTAATCATTCACGATATGCACAACTAACTTCCATAATTTCATTTCTCTAGCCTTGCAAAGTTTCATTCCAATTGGTAGTCTATTTTATAATTTTTCTCTTTTTCTTCCTACAGCTGCTATGTATCTTCCGTCTGTAAGGTTGCTTTTTAATCAGCAAATATGTGGGGTAGCAATTCAGAACAAACTGAGTTATCAGAGTTCTTATAGTTTTCAGGCACTTTCTATCTAAATGCTAAATAAAAAATACGACACTTTTGCTGTACCAGCTTGTTACGTATGTGCATGATAGAACAGACATTGTGGCTTGACATACAGTTCAAAATTTGAAATATTCCTTGTACATGAACAAAGCATGGCAGAACTTTGGTTAAAAACTAAGTTACCCATCATAATCTGATGTGTTACAGCACACAAGAATCAGCTTCTGTACATATCTATTCTCAATAACCAGCAAAATGAACTGAAAACTAATTGCTCATTACAGTGCACTGGTAAATACATGCCATCTATAGATTTCATTCTTGTGTGTTATAGATTTTGCAATGGCTCAGTAACAACTACTTTTAACTTTAGTTAATTGATGGAAATTAATCATTTCTTCACACTAGCCAAAACCAGGAGATCCGTGGTTCAAATCCCGGCCATGGCATTGAATTTTTCATGTCGACTATCTACTTTTAACTTGTTTAAAACTCTTGGTATTTTTCTGTTAGACAAGAGTGTTATTAAAATCTGCGGGTAAAATGTGTTACAACATTCAAACTGTTCAAATCTACTTCTAAAAGGACTGCTGTAAAGCCAATTCCCTCAGCAGGTTAGCGGTTACCACAGTTGCAGAATCAGTTCCAATGGAAGGTGATGCATTTTTTCCAGCTGTAAATTCCATAGCAAGGCTTCTTTAAGAATAAAACCTTTGGACCAACATGCTATTTGCCTGAAAAAACTTCAATTGCCAAATGAAAGGTATCCTGAGAAAAACTGTCTTTTTCAAACCAATTACATAATTGGTTCTTCATAGCGTTACGCTGTGGCATTGTGGTTCTAGTGGCTGATGGCATGTATTACTAGAAAGCTGGCTAATTAAGTACCTCAGTAAAGTTGATGTGACAGTTTTGATGATTATGGGTAAGCAAAGGACAAGTCCTTTGGCATCCCCATTTGATATGACATTATGCTGTAATTTACAAGGATCACTTTAATATATTTCTAGCTGCAATACTGGGTGTCCATTTTAAATTGGTCCTCCTGTATTTCACTCTTGTTCTAAATTACATCACTATTATTAATGTGTGTTTCACCTCAGAGGTTGCACAAGCAGAGTGCACTTATATCTATGAATTTGTCTAGCTCCCATGACATAAAAATGTCTTATTGCACCACTCATACATATGGTGCTTTCAGTTCATCCAACAACATTCTCAACCTCCATGAAAATTACCAGTGTAAACAGAACAGGTTTAAATTTAAACCATTGATTTTGACTTCTGTATTGTAGCAGACCACTTGCTTATCAGTGGATACATCAGGATTAATTTAACATACGTCAGTCTTAATTAATGAACCTTACTTCAGGGCAGCAGTTCTGATCAACGAGGCAAAACAATGATACTAACCAGTATGTAATTGATAGAGTAGGAAATATCTCCAGTTTCAAGGGATGTCTTGAAAGAACCTCAAGAATACTGTTAAGGGGCGAGTTGAACTACCTTTGTCATTATGTATAAAAAACATTTTGCTCTGCAAAAGCTGAGTTAAAAATAATCTGTTATGCTGTTTTCAGCTTTGTTTACAATAGGTGCACTGCTTGCTTACTGTGAACAGGTTTGGTGGAAGTAATGTGCAACACTCAGAGGGTACGTAATTGATAGATGGTGTTGCAAGAAATCATTAACTCATGTGAAAATTAGTCTTAACATAATCTTTTAATCGACAGAATTTCAGCAACCCTCAATTGACCTTCATGAACCCCAGATGACACCACCTTTATTTTTTCACTGGGCTATCTGTTGGTTGAATTTTTCTAGATGCAGTGACAATCAGAACAAGCTGCTGAACTTCAAACTCCAGGAGACGATAGGTCATGTCCACAATGCTGAATGCTGTTTTCAATAATTTTGTCAAAAGAGTGAGAACATGTCTATGAGGAATGGCGGAAAATTAAATCATTTGTTTTAAGTTTTTATTATGGAATCCCTTAGAAAATGTTTCATAATTTGAGGATATTTTCAAGTTTCTTACAAAACAGTTAATTTACCATTCAAAACATATACAGTTGTTCATTTTCTCTGCCTGTCACTCTGCAATTAAATAACATTAGGGCTTCATAATACCGAAAAATATACTTTGAACCTCAAGTTCCAATCAACTTTCCTTCAATCCTATAACCTATCATATAATACTGCCATCTCGCAAATGGAATCAATATTTGAAGACTATGGAATGCCTGTCAATGCTAATATTAAACCTTATGTAAAATGTGGGACAATGAACCAAAATAAAATGAACACTCAGAAGTTTTTCCTATCATCTAAAAATCCCTGTTGAAACTTAAGATATCGACGAAGGCTTTGAACAACGAGATTCATGAAAGCAAACCCGTATACCTACATCAGTGACACAATGGAAGGCTTTGACTGCCTACTCTCCAAAATGCCACTTTCTGCATTATCTGAACGTCTGAAAAATTGCATTAGTCTCCCTCGCAACATAGAATTATAACGAATATGGCAGAAAATGTAGATCCAGTTATATCATCTCTTACTGTGTAGACATAATATATGGTAAACATTAGAAAAACAATTAACACAAATATAATATGGTAATCATTTCTGCAATAAGGCATTTTACTATATGCAAAGATAAACAAAATGTGACAAAATAAAACCTGAAGCTTTCCTGAGGATGAATATCAAGATCTTCTCGGGAAACAAGCCAAGTGAAAAGACGATTAGAAATCAACATTTCAGGAGTGTACATCATACAACATTTCTTAAAATATCCTGATGTTATATTTTAAGAAATGTTGTACGATGTACGCTCCTGAAACGTTGATTTCTAATAGTCTTTTCACCTGCTTGTTTCCCGAGAAAATCTTGAACAAAATGTGACAAATTTTAAACATGAATGCAAAAATGATGGAAAAAGGAGATAGACTTGGAAAAGGTTGATTTAAAGGTGTGTAAACACAATCTTAAATTGTATTTAGGGCATTTCAGAAATTGGAATTTTAAATGTTTTTTTAAATATAAAGGATCTGGCCAGATTTTTTATTAATCTCAAAACACAAAATTAATGGTTTTATACAAAAAGCTTCTGTAGTGCCTTTCTTTAGAACAAACTACAAAATTAGTCTATTGCCTCACTGCCTATGTTATCACAAAGGAATTCACTAACATGAATAAGTGCTTCTGTTCTGATTCTTCTTCCATGCATAACTGAATATTTATTATCAATTAAACATAAGCCTAACTGCTATCAAATACAAAACCCCATAACTGAGATGTAACAGTTCAAAACTTCTAAATCTAAATTATTTCAGATCAAACTAACCAATTTGAACACAATATTTATCAAAGCATTTCTGCTGCTCTGTTTTAAAAGCTTTTCTTTTTTATGAAGCTTATGCTGTGGGCTGCGTGTACATTTAACCTTATAATTAACACATGTCACTGGCTTTTTAATGGGGGATCTAAAAAATATTCCAAATAGTCTATTTTTAGTGCGAGGAGAAAAAAAGCATGTGTTTAGGTATGCAATCTTATTGACATTTATGAAATCAAAGAAAAACTGCACCAATTATGAAATCAGAAAAATCTGTAGTCAACAGATCTGTAGTCATTCTCAGTTATGTAAGCGAGAGGTTGAACGTACTGGAATCAATTTGATTTATATAACTGTACAATGGTAAGTTTTCTTTCATCACACATATTCTTAAAAAAAAAAAAAAAAAAAAAAAAAAAAAAAAAAAAAAAAAAAAAAAAAAAACTCATGCATATTTAATTTTTAATTCCAAGAAAAATTTAGCAATTCTTCCTTCAACTGTAAAAAGCTGTTTACAAAACGAGACCTACATGCGTTGCCCTTGACAATCAATCTTGCTTTGGTGTCAACTTGTATATTACTGGTTTTGTTGTTCACCAAGAAAAATTTTTCACTGGACTTAATTTGGTATAATGCGCTGACAATAATTTGAATTTAACAAATGTAATGACAAGAGGAAATGGAAATAAAAAGATCTGATCTCAAACTCAATTGGAGACTTTATCAAACAAGACTGCTTTCTCAAGGTAATATAACTAGTCAAGCCATAAATACTGTCAAATTTAGGCTTGGACTGTAGAACTGATTTTACAAATGACCAGGAACACTAATGCCGAAGGTCAGTGCTGATCAGTGTGTGTTCAAAAGTGAACAAGAAAGAGGGATCTCCTTCACTTAAGTATAATGTGGGCCAATAATGAAAACAGGGTAGCAGTGATTGCCCTGCATAAAGGTGGAAAGTCAACAACTCACTATTTTCCAACTGCTGAAATATCTCAAAATCAGCAAAAGGTTTGCTTACCAGACAATCCAGCGGTTTACTCAGACCAGCAATGTAAGTGATCACACTAAGGGATGGCAGTCTTCATAGTACAAGAATAGTGGTGGCAGTTTAAGCAGTGGAGGCTTGTATCCAGCGAAATCCAGTCCAGAAGCAGAAGCTCAACATTTTCCTCATGATCAATATCCAGGATACTTTCTGAAGACATTGGGGTCAGTGCTTATGAGCAAAGTACTGGATATTTCTTAACAGTAGAAGCAGCAGAGGAAACTGAAATCAAGACAGCTCCTGCACCGGCACGCTAACAATGGGCATTGGAGAGTTCTCTTACCAACGAAACAATCATAACTGAAGAGAGCTTTAACCACCAACATGATGGGATATATAATGTGGCAAGTCCTTGGGAAGCTCATGAGAGAGTTCATAAGATCCAGAAGTCATCTTCCCTGTTGTCATGGTTTGGTGTGGAGTGAGCTATGAAGCCTCCACAAGAGTTCATTTTTGTGAAAAAGTGGTGGCGGCGGTGGTATTGGGGATTTTGAGTGCTCGAAAATGCCCTCACACCTAAACCTGTATGATTTGTGTTTACGGGCGCTCAACTACAAGGTCATCAGTGCCCTTTAAAAACAATCATGGCAAAAGCCTTACTTACCTGAACAGTAAGTAAAAATATATCTATTAAAAAGAAATATTTAAAAAAATTAAAACAAATAAAACCAGAAAAATCAATAGGAGATAAATAAAAACAAAATAATGTAACGACAGACAATAAAAGTTGGAAGAACTATGGAAAAACACAAATATTACTATACAATATTAAATATAAAACAAAGATATATAACTATAACAAACAACAATGACAAAAGCCAGCGATAAACTATGTAACAAAAAATAACAAATGACAATAAAAAGAACTCTTAAATCATAAAATTAACTCTAGCGATGTAGCGTAAAAATTTTTCCACCACAGAGTTATTGTCTGCCAGGATCTCCAACAGGCTGTCTGGCAGCTGCAGAGACTCCCAAAGGTCTGCTAGGTGAAAACACTAGCAGCACATGACGGACCGAAAAAGCCTGACTACACAGCAGACAAACAGGAGCAGCGTCGTCCTTGAAAATGTGGCTGTGTGAGAAGTAGCAGCATTCAATACACAACCGAGCCAAACTAACTTCCCCCCAATGGGATAAGCGACAGGAGGTCGTCCAGTTAACTGGAAGCTCCTTCACTTCTCTAAGCTTGTTTCCATGGAGAGCAGCTCAATCGCACCAGCACGGCAGTGCTGCTCTACGCACAACAAGCCTAAAGTCTTCTGCGGTGACAAAAGGGATGTTAACATTGGGTTCTACAGTTGCCACCTGAGCTGCCGAATCCGCCATTTCATTCCCCTGCAAGCCTACATGACCAGGAATCCATGCATACATCATGCTTAACACCAGAGGTGTGTAAATCATGGAGGGCATCCTGGATATGGTGTACACAGACTCTGAAGTGCGCTGAGGGAATCACTTAAGGTAAAGCAATTGCCCAAATGTCTTCCGTGAACATGTAAAATGGCTCGGTATATTGCATAGACCTCTACACTATAAATGGAAGGGCTGCCATGGAAACCAAATGTATAGCTGTGCAATCCCTATTTCTCATCACAGGAAATTGAGTTCTTTGGATTTAATAAATTTCAGAACCTTGTTCCCTGAGATGGGATCATTAGACATATCCAAAGTCAAGGTCCCAAAGAGCTGATATCTTTTCCTCCCAAGGGCCTCGCAGCTCAATAACAAATGACTGGTGGAAAGTGAATCGAGAAGATATTGACACATTGCTTCACTCACACTGTTTATTCACAGGACATGTTTCAAGAGCTCTTGCTCCTATCATCAGCTGATACTCGACTAGTGTAAGTTGTAGTGGTTTCTTCTTTCTCCGTGTTGTCAATAGATGGCATGATGTACTTGTCAAAGATGTCCGGTGGTGGAGTTTCAAAATTCATGACTCTATGACGATTTTTGTTAATGAAGATTTTATCCATACGGAAAGGTCTATGGGGTGATTAACATATTTTATTAGAGATGTTTCCAAGTTGATGTCATGTCTAGTATTCAAAAAATGAAAAGCCACTGCTGATTTTTCTGTTTCACCATTTTTAATGTTTCTTATATGTTCTTTAGTTCTGATGTTAATATTTCTTTTTGTTTTCCTATATAAATTTTAGGGCAAGTTTTACATTTGATCTCATAGAAATTCAAAGAAATTCAAAGCCTCTATGCATGCCCATGGCAGACATCTTAAAGTATGATAGGTGCAAATTGTAAATAATGTATACGGTTGTAATATATTAAAAGAAAACTGACAAATTTCAAATCCTATTTCATTTAGTCACAAAGTAGTTTGTGACAATATTTGATAATTTATATATAAGGGTGTTCAAATACTTGGTCATCAGCACCCTTTCAAAAACTAAATTATGGCAATAGCCAGAGATAAATTAGCTATAAATAAAAAAAAATGGCATTAAAATAGATATGAACACTTAGTAGGGGGAAAAAACCCCAATGAAAAACTATAATTAATAAAATGCCAAAAGGCATAAAAAACAGTTTTCAATATAAAATTCAATAACCTGCAAGTCGAAACAAATTACCTGCCCAGTGTGGTTGAATCAATTTGCCCTTCTTTTGGGGGCTGGGCTAGCATTTACAGCAGATTTATTCTGCCTTCTTTTCAATACTCTTCTGGCAGTGAGGGCACAATCATCATGCACCACATCCTCTATAGAGCATGACCGCTTTGTAACTGAAAATTTCGGTACGACAGGCTCAAACCAATCGGAAATGGCAAATGACGAAGATGATAGTCACTGATCTGAGTCCTCTCCAGATGATTCCTTAGATTATGTTCTAGGAGGATGATGGTCGTGACCTTTTATGCTGGTTTATTTTCTTGGCATTAGTCTTATTATTCTCCCTCAGGAAGTCGGTTCTTTCATATGTGGTCTCAAAATGTTTGGGCATTCATTATATTACTGGTTCACATGTTCTTGATGATGTGTATAAGGGCGTTCAACTACAGTGGTCATCAGTGCCCTTTAAAAAACTGGTCATGGCAAAAGCCAGATATAAATCATTATAAAAATCTATACAAGTGTAAATAAACATAAAAAAATACAGGAACATAACAAAAAAAAAAAAGTAAAATATATAAAAAATATAAATCTAGCCTACCAAAAATTCCGTTCACTAAATCCTAAAATATAACTTAGAAAAGAATCTAAAAACTTCTCCACTACTTGATTTATCATCTACTAGCATTTCTGCAAAGCTGGCCGGCAGCTGCAGACGTCCTAAGGTGTGCTAGGTAAAATCACTCGAGGAGCACGTGTCGGACAGATGCATGTTCCTGAAGTAGATGCTTTTGGTGGTGATGTGGCTGAATCATTCTTCTTAGGACTGGACTCGGTAGGCATGCTCACTGTTAAAGTATAAACTATGATTACAATTTGCACTAGTCGAGTTCCAGCTGACAATAAAAGCTCTTGAAACATGTCCTGTGAAAAAACAGTGAGTGAAGCAAGTGAACAGTGAGTGAATCTTCTCGATTCACTTTTATGCTCACTGTTGTTCGTGCTGGTGTGTTGCTTTGGCTGTAATCTTGGTGTGATTGTTCTTTCTGCAATTACTGTTCTGTTTAAGTCGCTAGTTTGCATTGTGATTTCATGTCCAGGTACTAGCTTAACTGCAACTGTACTATAAGTAAAGGCTCTAGGGACAGAAGGCTGATGAATATGCCAAGAGCTTCCGGCCTTCCAAGGACACTTTCTCTTACCTAGATCTCTTGGATCACCTTTCCTCCATTACACAGGGACATTCTCTGGAGTTTGATGAATGATTACCTCTGCAGTTCACACAGGTTGCAGGTAAGGTGCATACATCATCATGCTTGACTTCCCCACAGTCAAAGACACTCCATTACAAGAATTAATCGTATGGCCAAAGTGCTGGCATTACCTTCATACACTGCCTTAATCCTTTGTGGAAGGATTATCGATCAAAGGTAAGAAACAGGGTATGAGTGGACACCAGTTCATCTCATTCTTTGTGGTGGACTTGACATACATCAGTCATAGTTGCATAAGTCGCATAAGAGCCGAAGATGCAAACGATTTGCGAAACATGTCCTCAAAATAGGCACGAAAGTGAAGCAGATGTGTAATAAATACGACTCATCTAAAAATTAATAACAGTCATACCTTGTTCTGCCAAGTTTTCCTGAATCTCCTCATTGGACATTCTGTTCAGTGTGCTGGTATTTTACAACACCATGCGAGGAGTTCACAGAGTCCTATGCGATTAAACACACACCGGATAATTTGCAAGCATATTGGCTTTCAAAATTTTCGCTGCCTGTGTCGGTGAAACAGCCTCAACCAGGAGCTTGCCATTGGAGATCAAATACATGATTTTACTAGACCAGCAAAATTATCTAAACCCTATATTAATGGCTAGACTAGGTAGGACTTAACTTTATTTCTTTCTTGTGTCATCAATGCCCGTAACCACTGTCAAAACTTCATTGACCTGGTCTCTCCCACTCACTATGGGAAGCGATATGGAAGACAAGTGATTGCTACAACAGATTCAAATAGCAGAAAGTGTAATCTGCAAATGTGAACTATGAAACCAAACAGTGAATCATTTAATATAAGATTGTCCTCTTCTGAACAGTGAAAGACTAGAACCAAAATTAAACATTAGACTGAGTGGTGGGACAGTGGCCAGCAACAGTGATCTAGTCAAGCACTGCCAAAAACAATTTTTAAAATTAATAAACAAAATAGACTTTCACTTTCTTCTCGGGCAGCCAGCCAGGTGAAAAGATTAGATATTATCTTTTAATCATCTTTTCACCTGGCTGGCTGCCCGAGAAGAAAGTGAGCGTATTCGTCGCCAGGAAAGCTTCAGGTCTTAAAATAGACTTTGAAAAACTATAAAAGCATAGTTAAAACCATTGTATTGTACATTGAAAACTTGTAAAACTTAATTACTAAAACTAGCTATAAGTTTATGGAATGCTTGTAGTGTTACAATGTAACGGAGCATGCAGTACTAATAAAACACACACAGAGAGAGAGAGAGAGAGAGAGAGAGAGAGAGAGAGAGAGAGAGAGAGAGAGAGAGAGAGAGAGAGAGAGAGAGAGAGAGATGCTGTACTAGGACTGTCTTAATGATTTATATTTAAGAGGGGACGTATGCAAATATTCAGGGTCTTACATGAATAGCCATAACATCCAAAGTTTTCAAGTTAGTGAAGTGAAACTTAGTATACTCATTTAAGATAATACAGTTAATATGCACAATTTTTTTTTCTTCATAATTTTCCATTGATTATAACTAATGCTACATATTTTTTCTATATGCAGAGATATTTAACCCTTTCACCAATATGGACGTCATATGACGTCCAAGTTAAAATGCCCAAAACCGATATGGACATGTATAGACGTCCTGCGCATACATACATTTAATGCTCATTTAACGCCAATTATTTTAATCTTGCTATTTTACAATACATTTAAATTAGTTCTATAAGGAATGTAAATGTGCCCTTAAAGGTTTCTTTTTGAATTGTAACCTCCAAAACTAGATAATCACCCAAGGGCACATCTGCAGATTCACACCAAATAATATTTGTTTCCTTGCAAACTTTTTTGCAACACACTACACATTTTCAAAATGGTTACGACTTTTTTGGTTGTGGGTGGTATTCTTTTAGGAAAGTGTTTTCTCTCCAGTATTAGGGGTTGTGTCCTGGTGAATTTTCCTACCCCCTAGTATAAAGAGGCCTCTGAGTATTATTATACTCAATTAGGTTACGAGCTCTTTATACGCGCAAGTACAGGTAGATGAATGTCTTGCATGAATTTACAGTTCTGAAAATTACTAAACAACTGTGCATAGTTACATCCAGTGGTATAAAAATATGTTTTTTTTACCATTTAACTGTTTTCCGTAAAGAAGGGTAGCTAGAAATAGCTGATCCGCATCACCCATATTTGACCCGCCATTTCCCCAAACAATGGAGTAGCTAACATGCCATCTGTAGACCAGCACACGTCACTGCTACGTAAGTACTTAAGATCTCCTTCATAATGTACAACAAATCTTCCAGATTTCCTACAGTAATATCAGAAGCCTGTACACATCATACCCAAGCTAATTTATTTGCTACATTACGGGGATAAGCAATGGTTAACATTGAAATTTAACAATTTCAAATGTGCCGTTCATTTAGCTCTTGATAGCTATAAGAAATCACTCTGAACACAAAGAGATTATAAATAACTAAAATACAGAGCGAAAACAGCTGCATACGGCTACTAGAAACCTTGGTTGAGAAACACTGTAATAACAGATGCTGACAGAGTTTTCTTTCCAGTGTGTGAGTGTGTAACGCAATATAATCTCGTATGATTATCGCTTGGTATAGCATAAATAAACTAAACTTGAACTGGAGAAGTCGCTTGCGTAGCTATACATACATACATTGGCTCGTATACACACAAAACAAAATGATTCAAATATTAGGCGCGTTCGGCACAAAGAATGGCTTTTGCTACAGTGAAACAAAGTAGTGAAATTTCAACAATTTATTAATGTAGTCTCTACTTTATTGTTACTGTAGATTTATACTGCCTTTAATGAGTTTTAAGCCAATTTTTGTTTTGTTTAAATAACTTAATAAATAAGGAAGATACGGAATTGTATTTGTGATGCATTTTTACAGCATTTAACAATTTAAATGTCCTGTTCTGTTTATTGGGTATCTGTTTCTGGCCCCTGAAGGGTTTAAATGGCCATCGGCGAAGCGGTTAAAAACTTAAGCCCATTTTTTTCAAACTTCACATATGCTATCTTTCTGAAATTTGGTATGTTATTTTAAAACACACTAAAAATGAATTTGTTGGATTTAGATTTCTTATTGAAGCTGTATAGAATTTAAAAAAAAAGTTAATCATATGCATCCTTTAAAAATTAAAATAATTTCATATATTTTGTATCATCAGGGAAAGGCAATTAAAAATACAAGAAGCATTATTCAGTTTGCCTTTTAATTTTAAGTCAGAACTTCCCATATCCATAGTCTGTATCCTCATTCTGGACTTCTTCAGCCTTTCTTTTTAAATTACTCTTCTGTCTTGCTTCTTTCTGCATTAATTTCATAGCTCTTTCTGCACCAGCGATGCAAATGCTGTCGATACTCTGCAAAACTGTTTCCATAAACACACCAGGTTGATACCCTAACTGGTGCATAACTTTCTTTTTGCCAACATTCCCATCATTAAACACTATTGCAGCATCAATAGCAATTTTCACCACTATGGAAGACACAAATGATGTTTTGGGACACCTTTTCCATTATCAGACTGTTGAGGCTTTCATTTGGGTTTTGTGTCTCTCCATAGACATGTTTTTTTAGCAAGTCTGGGTGTGCTAAGAAATGGTAGGTGGGCTTTATAGATTCCAAGACAGCTGATGGAAAACTGTGTTGCTACTATGCTACTATGCAACACTAGGGCATTTAATTTTTTATAGGTACATACAGACCACGTACAGTCATAATATTTTGGTGTTTGATAGCTAACACTACTAGTCGACCACAATATGAATGCACTCGGCGAGAAGCGTTACTAAACAGTTACGTCACAAGTAGGCGGAGTACCGCAGGTACAGTGAGGATAACTCAAACATCAGCAAAATACCGAGATACTTCCAATGTGACATGCAAATGTAGTGCAGTTCAACACGGTGCTTCTTTGAACCTTTTCTGGAGCGGGTAAAATTCTATTAGTATAGTGGCAGTTGCAGTGCTCGTTGCGATAAAATTGGTGTGCGCTTGTGAAGAATTTAATTACGGAAACACTTACAAAGTTAAAAACAAGAAAAGTATCCCATTCTGATGTAAAGCATATCATATCAGGTTATACAGTTCTGTAGACAAGAAAAGCAGGGAAAAATGGCTACTCGTACCCCTTGAAAAAGCAGCAGTTGGGGCAGCAAAATTAGTGGGAAGGTCTGGGAGAACAATCATTAACATAAAATGCTGCATCAACTAGGGTTAAGGAAAAACTGAAAATCACGCAGAACCATATCTCTTGATGAATTTGATAAAGCATTATGCGTCAAAATTTTTGCAGTACTATGAACAGAAAAAGGAAATTCCTACTTTGAGGAAACTCCTGAACTTCGCTAAATAATAAATAAACTTTCAGGGTGGCAAAGAAACATTTAGAAAAATATTGAAAGAAATTGGATTTCAATTTAAGAAATGCAAAAACAAACGATCTGTGCTAAAGGAGAAACCACAAATAGTTCCAAAACTTGCAGAATACTTAAGGGGTATCATTAAAAATGAAAAAGGGCCACGAAAACCAGTAGTTTAAACAGACGAGACTTGGGTCCATAGTCACTAAACCATCAAGAAGTGCTGGCAACATAAGTACCAGGTGTTTTGATTAATACTGTTGCTGGTCAAAGAGCAATTGCACATACAGGGGGATCCATGGGATTTATTGAGGGAACTGAATGGATTTACGATTCAAAATCGAAATCAGCAGATAACCGTGATGAAATTAAAGTGGGTAGATTATAAAAAGTGGGTAGAAGAGAAATTAATATAAAATATTCTACCCGAAAGCATTGTTTTGCCATTTGGTACAGGAAAATAAAGCCCCTAACACTTCATCTCGAAAGGCACAGGTTATTCTTTGGCTAATACAAAAGAAAATTAAACACGATCCGTAACTGACAAAAAATGAGCCTCTAGAAATAGTGAAAATTAATTTAAAATGCCTGTTTATTGACTTGATTTAATAATGGAACAAAGGGATTTTACAGTCTTACGCCTTCCTCCGTAGCACTGTGACCTTAACCCTATAGAGCTATTTGGAATTAAAAGATTGCAGCAAAGAAGTATCATCAATTACTTTAAGTAATCTGAAAGCTATAAGAACAAGCTGCATCGCTCAAATTACACAAACTGATTGGATAGCAGCATGCAGACAAGAGAAATGAATTAAGCAAGATTTTAAGCACCGAGATGGTTTAATGGATGATGATTTGGATATAAGGGCACTAAACTGCTTGGTCATCAGCACCCTCACAAAAACTAATTCATGGCAATAGCCAGATATAAATTATTCAAAATTTAAAAACCATATCAAAACAAAATGACTATAAAATAAATAAGCACAAATGGCTAAAAACCATTAAAAACTATTAAGTACCAATAATATTCCAAAAGGCATAAAAATACCACTTTTGTGTATCAACTTGCCATGACAAGAGCTACCTGTCCAGAGGTGGTCGAACCAATTCGTTCTGATTCTTTGGGGCAGGGCTAGCACTTTCAGCAGGTTTTTCCTGCCTTTTCCTCACTATCATTTGGGCAGTGAGGACAGGATCCACCGGCTCCAAATCCTCAATGGAGGAGGATGGTTTTCGTACTGGTAACTTTGAATCCAGTCTCTCGACAGGATAGGGTGAGTGAGTGATGATGAGTATAAGGGCGCTCAACTACAGAGGTCATCAGCGCCCTTTTTAAATGAAACTGGTCATGGCAAAAGCCAGATATAAATTATTCTAAAAACAGTATATGTTAAAAAAGACAAAAAATACATACGCCTTGAAAAAAAAATAAATAAAATAAAAATGTCATCCAAAAATTTTAATTCTATTTGCTAAATCCTAAAATCTAATCTCGAAAAGAACCTAAAAACCTTCTTCACTACTGCGTTATCGTCCGCTAATATTTCTGCAAAGCTGACCGGCAGCTGCAGAGACGTCCTAAGGTCTGCTAGGTGAAAACACTCTAGCAGCACGTGTCGTACAGACAACGCTTCATTACAAAACGCACATAGTGGAGAAGGCTCCTTTTTAAAAAGAAAACTATGAGTAAAAATGCAGTGTCCAATTCGTAACCGAGCCAAACTCACCTCCTCGCGACGAGATGACCAACAGGAGGTAACCCAGGGAATAGGAAGTTCTTTGACAGATCTAAGTTTATTATTGCGGAGAGCAGACCACTCTTCCTGCCAGCAGGTTTGCACAGCTCTCCGCAATTCGGCCCTAAAGTCTTCCGATGTCACAGATGGTATTCGAACCCTGGGCTTCATGATAGCCGTCTTGGCTGCTGAATCCGCCATTTCATTCCCCCGCAAGCCTACGTGACCAGGGATCCATGCACACACCACGTTAACGCCAGAAGCGTGTAAAACGTGGAGGGCATCCTGTATACGCAGCACAATAGGGTGGTAGTTGTACAGCTGCCGTAGGCTTTGAAGAGCACTGAGGGAATCACTCAGGATTAAGCAGTCCCCCAACTTTCGTCGGCGTACGTGTAAAATGGCCCGGTATATTGCATAAAGCTCTGCAGTAAAAATGGAAGTGCTAGTGTGGAATCCGAATGTATAGGGTTCGGTTCCACACACGTAAGCACAACCAACGCCATTTGAGTTCTTGGAGCCATCAGTATAAATTACAAAATGGTCCTCATATCGCGATAAAAATTCTAAAAAACATGTGCGGATACTAGACATAGACATGGTAGATTTATCATATTTAGTCATGCCCAGATCAACCGGGGACGCTCTGCACAACCAAGGAGGGTATGTCCTCTCCCCCCTAGGATACATCTTGGGCATGTCAGTATCAAGATGTCTAAGGAGCTCCCGGAAACGAAAACCAGGTGGCTTTGGTTTAATAGTAGTGTTCCTATAACGCACGTCCATGAAGGTATTAAAGAACGGCGTAAACGATGGATGTGTGGGCATGCAATTAAGTCCACAGCCATAATTGGCTAATAACATGTTGCGCCTGTAGTGCAAAGGAGGTTCTGCAGACTCAGCATACAGGCTTATAACTCGGCTCGTTGGAAATGCCCCAACAGCTATACGTATGCCACAGTTATGGACTGTGTCTAATCTCTTCAGCACAGATGGTCGTGCTGAGCCATAAACGATACTACCATAGTCTAATTTGGAACGGATGAGTGCCCGATAAAGTCGCAATAACACTGCACGATCCGCTCCCCACGATTTTCCACTTAGTACCCGCAAGATATTCAAAGATCGGTCACATCGTGCTTTCAGTTGTGCTATATGCGACGACCAACTAAGTTTTCTATCAAATATCAATCCAAGGAACCTCGTCTCATCTGCAAAAGGTAGTAGATCAGCGCCTAGCCGGAGCCTTGGAGGTAGTCGACTCTGCTGACGCCAGAAGTTTACACAGATGGTTTTCTCAGCGGAAAAACGGAAGCCGTTTTTTAAACTCCAACTCTTAAGGTTGTCCAAGGTGGTCTGAAGACGGCGCTCTAAAAACGGAGTGCGCTGAGATGTACAGTAGACGGCAAAGTCGTCTACAAATAGGCATGACGAGACACCTGGAGGTACACATTTCGAGATAGAATTAATCGCAATAGCAAACAACGTAACACTTAGTACCGACCCCTGTGGTACACCGTTCTCCTGAACAAAAAGGTTCGAAAAAACCGAGCCAACCCTTACTCGGAATACGCGGTCTTTCAGGAATTCCTGAAGGAAGAGTGGTAGGCGTCCACGTATATTCCAGGTGTGCAGAGTACGTAGCAACCCTGCCCGCCAACACGTATCATAAGCCTTTTCGAGGTCAAAAAATATTCCGACTGTTTGACAGTTCTTAAGAAATCCGTTCATAATCTGTGTCGACATGGACACAAGATGATCCACTGTTGAACGGCGTCGTCGGAAACCGCACTGGATGTTATTCAGTAGGTTGTGCGTTTCCAGCCACCATACCAACCGCCCATTTATCATGCGTTCCATCACCTTGCATACGCAACTGGTGAGGGAAATAGGGCGGTAGCTAGAAGGGAGGTGACGGTCCTTGCCAGCTTTCAAGATAGGTATAATGGTAGCTTCTCGCCACTTTTCAGGAAACGTGGCATCAACCCAAACACGGTTATACACCTCGAGCAGGAATGCCTTACCTTCAGGTGAGAGCTGTTGTAACATTTGAACGTGGATTCCGTCCGGTCCTGGTGCTGTCAGTCGTGATGACGAAAGAGCATGTTCTAGCTCTGCCAAGATGAAGAGGCGGTTATAGTCTTCAAGGTTTCTGGAACTAAACACGAAACCTTGAGATTCTACCTGAGTCTTAATTGAGATAAACTCAGGAGCATAATTGCATGAGCTAGACACCTGAGCGAAAGCACAGCCGAAGGTGTTAGCCACAACAAACGGATCAACAACAACTCCTGCAGCTGTTTTCAGACCAGCGATTGGCAAGTGGGTTGATTTTCCGGCCACGCGCCTTAATTTATCCCATACAACAGATGAGGGTGTACATCTGTTAAAAGATGATACAAATTTGTTCCATGAGGTCTTTTTGCTATCCTTAATTATTTGCCTAGATTTTGCGCGCGCTTTCTTGTACTCAATTAGATTACTTAGCGTAGGGTGTCGTTGGAATACCCTTAGAGCACGTCTACGAGCACGAATAGCATTCCGGCAGTCGTTGGTCCACCATGGGACAGGAAATCGACCGGGTTGGGTAGCCGAACGTGGAATAGACTGTTCTGCAGCGGAAAGAATTTTCTCTGTGAGATGATCGACTAAATCATTCACAGAATCGTGCTCGTTGTATTCAAAGACAGCCAACTGGGTGTAAAGATTCCAGTTGGCACGATCAAAGCGCCATCTAGGGATACGTGAGGGAGACACATCTTGTGCTAAGAGACTAAGAAGACATGGAAAGTGGTCGCTGGAATGTAAATCAGAGATGACATTCCACTGTAATGAAACAGCTAACTGGGATGAACACACTGCCAAATCGATGTGCGAATAGGTGTTAAACGCGTCTGAGAGGAATGTGGGCTCTCCGGTGTTCAGGAGAACCAAGTTATTGCTCTCCAGGAATTTTGCAATGAGGTTGCCTCTCGAACATGCCCGATTTGAGCCCCAAAGTGGGTGATGGGCATTAAAGTCTCCAACTATTAGAAATGGTGTTGAAAGTTGGGAAACCAGATCTTCAAGGTCAACTAACGAGAGGTCATCTGATGGCGGGAGATATACAGTGCAAATGCAAAATTCTATTGATGGCAGCTTAATCCTTACAGCTAAAGATTGTAAATCAGACTGTAGCTGTAACGGATCTACAAATATGTCATCCCTGAGGAGCATCATAGTACCCCCGTGTGCAGGAATGCCCTCTTCTGTTTCAACATCACACCTCAGTGGTGTGTAGCGTCTGATTTTAAAGTTGTCTTGTGGTCGTAGCTTAGTCTCTTGTAAGCATACCACTAAGGGGTGATGCTTACTGAGCAAAAGTTCCAATTCTGGTCGATGCGCTCTTAATCCTCGTATGTTCCATTGTAGGATAGCCATTGGAACTATGGGATATAAGATGTAAAGGTAGTCTACATTAAGACGACTTCATGGGTGGCCGAATCAATTTGCCCTTTTTCTTTGGTGTAGGGCTAGTTTCGGCAGGTTTATCCTGCCTCTTCTTTGCTGCAGATTTAGCAGCGTGGTCAGCTGTTTCATGCTCCATATCCTCTATGGAAGAGGACGGTTTTCCTTCTAGAACCTTCGATTCGAGGGGCTCGAAGCGATTGGAAATTCCGACCGACGTAGATGACGGTCGCCGGTCGTAGTCCTCCCCAGAAGATGACTCCGACGATGATCTCGGAGACGCTCTAGGGCTACGTTTCTTGGACTTTTCTGGAGCAGACTTTGTGCTTTCTTTCAGGAAGGCAGTTCTATCATACTGCGTCTTGAACTTGATCTCTGGTGCTTGGTATACAATGGGCAATTTCGTCCTGTTGTTAGACGTGGATGCTTTGTCAGGCGACTTCACTGACTTGTTATTTTCAGTAGTCTGTGTTCTCGGAGTTTTAGATGGTGTTACTGATGCTCTTGGTTGCGATCTAGGCACTAGAACTTTCTCGGATATTGTTGCCCCATTTATATCAGATGTTTGGGTACCAGCCTCCCGTTTCGGTGACGGAGTAGCCGCCACAGAGCTATAGGTACGGGAGGTGGTTGAAGAGGGCTTGAGGATACATAGAAGTTTCCGGGCTTCCGAAAAGGAAACCTTTTCCTTAACCCGGATCTCCTGAATAGCTCGCTCTTCAATATAACGGGGACATTCTCGTGAACTTGATGGATGTTCACCGCTACAATTTACGCATGCTGGAGGTGATGTACATGCATTTTCATGCATGCCGGCTCCGCAGCTGACACATGTAGGTGCGCCTTTACAGAATGCACTAGTGTGACCGAACCGCTGACATTGGTAGCATCTCAGAGGGTTAGGTATGTATGGTCTAACCTCAATCACTTCATATCCTGCCCTGATTCTTTGAGGGAGATCTACCCGATCAAAGGTCAGGAACAGGGTACGAGTGGGAACCATATCCCCTCGTTCTCTCCTTTGGACACGATAGACCGCAGTTACGCCTTGTTCCTGGAGGTTCTCCTGAATATCCTCGTTGGACATTCCATCCAACGCGCTAGTGTTTACAACACCGCGCGAGGTATTCAGGGTCCTATGCATCTCCACTTTGACTGGATAACTGCCCAGCATGTTGGCTTTCAGTATCTTTGCTGCTTGGGATGCTGCAGTTGCTTCCACCAGCAGCGTGCCATTTCTGGATTTTGTACATGATTTAACAGCACCAGCTATTTTGTCAAGACCTTTCTGTATAATAAACGGATTAACCGTAGAAAACGTTCTACCTTCCTCCGTTCGTTTAATAACTAAGTAGCGAGGACCACACTCAACTACTTGCTTAACACTGTTTTCAACTAAATCCTTTCCACGTTTATTGTGTTTTGGGGGGTGTTGTTTAGCCATAAATGTTGGTCTAAATTTCGTCCCCCAGTGCTCCCCACCCACCATGGAGTCCAACAAGGGGTCACCCCACTGGGATGACAGGGCTACACAGGGGATATAGCGAGCTCGCCGTCCCACTCACCCTGGAGGTCGGTACAATACCTAGTCCTGGCCGATTGATTAGGGGTGGGTTAGTCCCTAACCTCCCGTTTAGGCGAAGCAGAAGCCAAAGTAGTGTATTAGAAATGCGCACCCTCCCCGAATTCAGAAAAAATAACTGTTACGAGCTCAGATACGCATCCCTCAACTACCAGGACAAACCTTTCCACCGACACGGGTCTCCACGCACGGCCTACACATGGGTGGGGACAGGATAGGAAACTGCGACTAGCGAAGATGAAAGTCGCCAATCGGTGTCCTCTCTAGATGATTCCTCAGATGTTGTTGACGGAGATGTTCGCGGACTTTTACACTGGCTAGCTCTCCTTTCACTGGTCTTACTATTTTTCTTGAGGAAGTCCGTTCTGTCATAAGAGGTCTTAAATTTCCTTGGCGATACATTATATACTACCGGTTCACATGCTCTTGAAGTGGATGCTTTCGGCGGTGACTAGGCTGAATCCTTCTTAGGACTGGACTTGGTCAGGGCACTCACTGTAGTTCCTGTTGGTGTTTGTTGCTTTGGCTATAATCTTGGTATATTTGATCTTTCAGATATTACTTCCCCATTTATTTCGCTTGTTTGTGTTGTGATTTCATGTCTAGGTACCGGCTTAGCTGCAACTGCACTATAAGTAACGGTCCTAGGTACAGAAGGCTGACGAATTCGCAAGAGTTTTCGGGCTTCTACGAAGGACACCCTCTCTTACCCAGATCTCGTGGATCACCTTCTCCTCCATAAAATGGGGACACTCTCTGGAGTTTGCTGAGTGATTACCACTGCAGTTAACACACTTTGCGGGTGAAGTGCATGCATTGTCATGATTGACTTCCCTGCAGTCAATGCAAGTGGCAACTCCATTGCTTGAATCACTTGTGTGGCCAAAGCACTGGCATTTATATCACCTCAGTGGATTTCGTACATACTGCCTCACTTCAATAGCTTCATACCCTGCCTTAATCCTTTTCTGGAGTTCTACCCGATCAAAGGTAAGAAACAGGGTACAAGTGGGCACTAGTTCAGCTTGTTCTTTGCGGTGAACTCGATGTACACTTGTCACACCTTGTTAAGCCAAGATTTCCTGAATCTCCTCATTGGATGTACCATCCAATGTGCTGGTGTTTACAACACCATGCGAGGAGTTCAGAGTCCTATGTAATTCAACGCGTACCGCATAGCTCGCAAGCATATTGGCTTTCAAGATTTTAGCAGCCTGTGTCGAAGAAACTGCTTCGACCAGGAGCATGCCATTGCGAGATCTAGTACATGCCTTCACAGAACCAGCAATACTATCTAAGCCCTTCTGAATAACAAACGGGTTCAAGGTACTAAACTTCCGACCTTCCTCAGTTCTATAAATAAGTAATCTTTTCTGCTTTTGTTAAAATTGTTGTTGTTATTATTATTAAATTTTACCATAATAAATGTATTAGGGTTCATCCGCCAGTGCTCCCTACCCACCACGGAGCCCAACAAGGGGTCACCCCACCGGGATGACAGGGCTACACAGGGGATATAGCAAGCTCGCCGTCACACTCACCCTGGAGTTCGGTACAATTCCTAGTCCTGGCCGATTGATTAGGGACCAATTCTCAGACCATAATACGAGTATCGATTGTAGCAAAAATGGCGCCGCTCGTGGCCCAGCATGTTATGTTATGGTTATATACACCGAGTGAAGCATGTGTTCTTTTACTTTGATTGTGTGTTTGCAGAATTAATGTAATTCACATTAAAGTGGCAACTAGTGACCGAGTTAGTTTATAGTGAGTTTTTAACATACTAAGTTATAAAGTTTATGTAAATATATAGGAGTGTGAAATATTGTCGAAATGGGTCGATCTTGTTCTGTTCCCGACTGCAAATCTAATTATGGTAGTGAACCTCATACGACAATATTTAAATTTGCTAAAGAAAAATCTTTATGGGATAAGTGGATCAGGAACATACATCTTAAAAATGTTGAAGTAAATGACAAAACTGTAGTTTGTGTTCATCATTTTGAACAGACTTTGTGGTTAAGGAAGACATTTTTCCAGCAAATGGTGAACCAATTCGTGTCCTTCGAAAAGAAACAAAATTAGCTGATGATGCCTAACCTACGATTTTTAAGAATCAGCCATCCTATCACACAGTAAAGCTCAAGCAGAAAAGACGAAATCCTGAAGCACATATGCAAGACATTTTGCCGAGAGTGAAGAGAATGTTAATAATTGGTGTGCACAAGATGTTTATTGGCAGTTTTGAGTCCTTAAAAATCGAAGTGGTGAGGAAAGATTTTAACACATTCATAGTCATTATTAAAGATGATTAGTAATGTTCTTTTCAATAACATTCAAGATCCCACCTTCACTGATGTTCCTGCACTTAATGTAAGTTTCAAAATACTTCATAACCTAAAAGTGAGTGAGTTTTGCAATATTATGAACCTACCAGTGAAAACATTTTAGATGGTTCTTGCAATGTGAGGGAACTGTCACCCTCAAATTTGACAGATGGAGTAAACTGGACAATCTGGTAAGTTTTCTTAAATATTATAGTATAAGCAGTATGTCCTTACCAGAAAAGGTAACTATGTAAACAATATAAAAGAAACTTTATTACTTCCTAAAGATGATGATACAGTCCAGTAACAAAGTTTGCTTTAGAACAGCTGGACCTAGCCTGTGCTAGTTGGATTAAATGTTCTCCAGATGTTTTGATATGGGCTACAAACATTTCATATGCATATCCAGAACTATATGAAACAATAAAAAACTAATGTATTGACATTACCACATCCTGTGTATCTAAGGCAATTTTTAACAAAGATGTACAAGCACCCCTGGCTTAGGACACTCACACACAAATATATATAAATGAGTCTTTACTTGTCAAAGTGAAGACGTGTGTGAAAGTGCTGGCAAACATATCTATGAACAATTACACAAAATGTCAAATGAAAAAAAAAACATTGTGTCTGAACACTTATCCATGAGAGTGCAAAATAGAGAAACCAGTAGAAAAGCCAGTGATGAACTTGGTGAGGAAGGAGCTCAAACTTAGCAGCAAGTAAATATTTCAGGTTAGCTTTTTCTTTCTTTCTTTCTTTCTTTCTTTCTTTCTTTCCTTGTACATGTGTTCTTGATTTTACCATTTCTGTTGTGTTCAAGAAAAACTTAACTTTTGTTTCATTTAATCATGTTTTCCTCTATGTTTTTACTGTGCAAAGTGCTAAATGCTTATGAGTTGATATGCCTTATAAGTTAAACTTTGATTGGAAGTATAAGGTAGGAAATGCAGTGGAACGTGCTACTATAAGTGATAAACGATTAGGATTTGTCATTGTGCTTTTTATTTATGTTATTACACGTTTTTGTTGAAAGTATAAAGTGATAAATGCTTAAGAGTTATCTTACTGCTTCTTAATATGGAATATATTATGTCCATTGTATATAGTTTCCAATTTTGCGTAACCAGAATCGCTGGGCTTCGACGGGCGCCATCTTGGAATCTGTATTAAGGTCTGAGTATTGGAGTTGGTGTTGCCCTAACCTCCCGTTTAGGCGAAGCAGAAACCAAAGTAGTGTATTAGAAATGCACACCCTCCCCAAATTCAGAAGAGCACTGGTACGAGCTCAGATGTGCATCCCTCAACCACCAGGACAAACCTTTCCACCGACACGGGTCTCCACGCACGGCCTACATGTGGGTGGGTGGGTGGGTGGGTGGGTGGGTGGGTGTGTTGACTGTCTCCCTCAACCACGAGGAGGAGCCCACATGAGGGAGACTGTTGGCTCAGGACCCCAGGGTCGCCAGTTTCCATACCTACCACAGTAGGCCCTCGGGGGGATGGGTTAATGGAGGAAACAATTGAAGATATAATTATAAACTTGGGTCTAGAGAGCAATGATGACGACGATAAAGACTGCAATCGTAATGAATGTTATTTTGAGAATATGAATACTGAAGCAAAAGGGCGCAGTGACACGGATATAGCAGATGAAGGACCTGAAACAAACATTTCCAGACTTGTTATTTTCGAGAACTAACGTGAAGACATCAGCAGGCGTGTACTGTTTTAATTGTGTGACTGTACATTCCCTCGCTCCGCACGGTTCCCTAAGCTTCATGTAGTAAACAAAACAGTGCTGCCCTCCCGTAAGTGCATTCATATCTTGGCCAACTAGTATATACTATTTTACAAAACAATAAAAATTAGATTTTTTGAACATTTTCTCGTACGTCCCCCCTTAAGGGCGCTCGACTCCATGGTCATCAGCGCCGTTTCAAAAACTGTATTTTACTTTACTATAACTTTCCTTTACTTTACCTTAACTTTACTTTTGCTTTGGCTTTACTCTGGCTTTGCTGTGGCTCTGCTCTAGCTCTGCTTTGGCTTTGCTCTGGCTCTGCTCTGGCTTCTTTGCGGCTTCACTCAAACCTCACACTTTAAGTTCACTCTAACTGGCTAGGTTCCGGCCCTGCTCTGGCTTGGCTCTGGCTAGGCTCTGGCACCAGCTCCGGTCCTGCTCTGGCTACGCTCCGGCTTCACTCTAGCCTCATTCTAATCTCAATCTCCAACACAACTCTGGCTTGGCTCTGGCTAGGCTCCGGTCCCGCTCTGACTTTGCTCCAGCTTCACTCTAACTTCACCCTAACCTGAACCTTGCTTGGCTCTGGCTAAGCTCCAGCATCCCTCCGCTTTGGCTTAGCTTTGTCTTTGCTCTGCTCTTGCTTTGCCTTAGCTTTGCTCTGGCTTCACTCTGGCTTGGCTTCGCTTTGACTTTACCTTAATTTAATTTACTTTATTTAGATAAGGGTCAAACACGGATGTGGACCTTGTTTGGGTGTTTGGCATTAGCTCTTACCACTTGGAGGCACCCAATTGAGAGATTTGGCTCGGGACCCCGTGATCGCCAATCCCATACCTACCGCAGTAGGCCACTGGGGGAATCTTGTTTAAAGTTTTCAATGCTATGGTTTCGGGAATTTCTTAGTATTTCCCTTGCAAGATAATAGAAGGCTCTAGAAAAAGTCTTATTCAAATAACTCAACAAGAATGAGATTCTAGCTTAGGCACTGGGGCTGGAAGGCACTTCACTCTTCTACCAGAGCTCTCATTCAGTTATATTATGAAAATACCAAATTACTTTTAGACTGCAGACTACCGCGAGTCTGCACAATGAATGCACCCCCTTTCTTCTTTTCAAAATTGCATTCATGTTATTTGTGGAAGTGTAGTAAAAATAAACTTGTAATCAATACAGAGTTAGTAATACCACATCAATGACTTCAAAACTACACTGCCACAACACAAATTACATGCCTACTGCAAATAAAACAAGCATAATAAAATTGAATTATGCTGAAGAAAATAATTTTTAGGGGAAGAACATGACAAATTAAAAATAAGCAGAAATTCAATATTGAAATCAATGCATAAAAATGCCCCATTTGCATTGCTTCATTATATTAAAAATCTTTAAGATCTTTAGAAGGCCAGCACCTTTATAAATGAACAATAAAATTAGTGTTAAAATGAAATGTGTAGTGTTTAACACCCACTTTTACTACATATGGTACTGCAGGCGATGACACTGGTGATACATGAGCTGAAGATGGAGCACCAGTGGAATGAGATGGCAGGGGAAACCGGAGATCGTGGAGAAAACCCGCCCCAACGCCGTGTCGTCCACCACAAATCTCACTTTGCGGTCGCCTGGGATCAAACCCGGGCCGCCTTGGTGAGAACCAAGCGGTCTAACCACTGAGCCACAGCACGTCCTCAGTGTTGAAGTTGGCTGGTGATTGAGTATTATGCGAGTAATTTGAAAACCTGAGATGAGAGAACTGAGCTTAATACTTTAAAAGAGAAGCCATAAGGGAATTTGTATTCTTCATATTTTTTAAGAAACCCATGTGATATATACGTCAAAGTATTTGGAGAAATGATTTCTAGGCATAATGAGTATGTTGATAAAGAGAATTTTTCTCTTCCCCCCCTCCCCCATTCAAAATAACATCAAATCAAATATCAATTTGAAGTGAATAATGGCTCAAAATCATTTGATTGCTTTTATTACTTATACTGCCATTATTCATCCAAAAATGAAGCACAACAGGAAGGAAGGGAAAACAATGAGCCAAAGAAGCATGCTAGGGAAAAGGAGTGGACTATGACATTTAGATTTTGATCTGGTTCCCAAATACAAATAAGTGGAGTGTAGAGGGTTATAAAAATAGAACTTTGGAATTGCAAGGAATTGCTTAAATCTCTGGATTATGGGTATCTTAATGACATTCTGCTGAAAGTACAATTGTCACGGGCAGTGTAAACACAAGTAGAAGATGAGCAACTATTAGTTCAGGGCTTTGAATTTCCATGGAAAAGAGGTGCAAAGAGGAGTAAGAAAGTAATGACATCCAGAGATTTCAGTTTATCTGCGAGCAATGATTTAAATGTATAGTGAAAGAGAAAATAAGTCAGAAGTTAGGGATGAGGACTTTATTCAAGCTAGGGATTTGTGCCTCAGTATCATTTACAGCCGTACCCTCCAAGGAAGCTGAAAGTTTCAAAATCCAGCCTGATTTTTACAAACTGACACCTTTTGTCAGTTAGAAATGAAATAAAAAAGGATGAAAGAAGATCCTACAAGGAAATATGTTAGTTGGAGACTTCAATGCTAAGATTATGGAGTTAGAAATTGACAAATATAATATATTGATGTATTATAATAATGGAAATCAGAGATGGAATAATTAATATAGCAAAAAAATGAAACTAAAAAAAAAAAGCCGAAAAACTATCTGTAGTCCGTTTTTCGCACTGTCAGTACAATTGGGTTTTTCAATTAATTTGGATGTTATATAACTAAATTCTTCCAAACACGCCTAACAGAAAAATGAGGTAATAGGTTACATATGGGGTAAAACAGACAAACTGCTTTGGTTAAACCTTTTGTAAAAATAGTGGGGATTTAGGGCAGCTTTTAAGTAATGGAATAAGTTAATGTTTTTAATAAATGAATCCGGACAGTGAAGAGAAAAAAAAAAAGAAAAAGAACCAAGTGATTTATGGTGTAAATATATAGTAACACTCTGTGATTATGCTATCCTGTTTATTACACTCTATCCCTGAATGTTCCCTATCATTGCTGAATAATTTTACCTTATTTAAAGCTTCCAAATTCTGTGATTAGCACCATTTTTCAGATAAAAAAATTAATAAAAATATATTCTGTATATAGGTATATGCACATAATTTGCAAAATGTGTAATGTTCAAGTATCGTGAGAAAAGCATTTGTGTGACTGTACTGAGTGGTCAGCTCAAGTGCTGGAAAACCTTTCAGTCTGCACCATCAGTACTTCTTAGTGAAAAGAATTTACACACGACTTCAGCGTGTTCCTTAGTCTTTCTTTGAATTTTGTGCGAGTTGTAGTATAAGGACAAAATGGAAAAGCTTATATGTTTCTCTGTAAGCAAGAAATTAGAAATTCTGTAGCACACTGTACCAAATAAAAAGGATCTTGCAGAATCTCTAGGAATTATCTCCTCTAAGTCTATGAATAGCAGAAAAGAATATGAAGCTATTATTGGTGCAGTGAATGATGGTTGTAAGAAATGTCAAATATGGAAGGGAAGAAATTCTTATTGAATGGATTCAACAGTTCTGAGATACTTCATTACCATTAAATGGCCAACCTTACAAATAAATGCATGAGGAATTGCAGGCCACATGGACACAGACTTTCTGCTGACAGATTCAGGCAAAGACACGACAATGTATTAGCAAATCAGAGTGAATCAGAATCAGTTAATGACAGTTATGTGAATGAAAATGCAGTAATTCATAGTACAATTACACAGCAGTCAGCAACTGAAATTTTTTTCCATTAGAAATGATCTGGTGTCTAAATAAAATTTGATTGTGCTGCATTTCCTATTAAATTGTATCAAAATTGCATTTTTTTTAAACACCTAACAAACCATATAATGTGAATAACACTTTCCCTTTAGTTAATTGATGGAAATTAATCATTTTTTCACACTAGCCATATATAGGCTAAGGTTTCTGATGGATAGTCAACATGAAAAATTCAATGCCATGGCCAGGATTTGAACCGCGGATCTCCTGGTTTCTGTCCAGTTGCTGCAACCTATTGAGCTACCATTGGCCAATGTGCCGTCCTGACATTAAATTCTCAATTTGACTCGTATATTTCCCCGGTAAACCACTAGGGGCTCTTGCATCCAAGATACACCGTTTGTGGTGTCTTACTATTGTAAGTACTTGAGTCCCAGGCTTCATCATTTAACTCTTAATAATTATTATTATTATTATTTTAGTTAATTGATGGAAATTAATCATTTCTTTACACTAGCCGTATATAGCCCAAGGTTTTTGATAGATAGAATCAACACGAAAAATTCAATACCATGGCCGATGGTCCATCAATTAACTAAAATAATAAGAGTTAAATGATGAAGCCTGGGACTCAAGTACTTACCATAGTAAGTCACCACAAACAGCTTATCTCGGTTGCGAGAACCCCTAGTTATACGAGTCAAATGGAGAATTTAGTGTCGCAATGGCACATTGGCCATGGTAGCTCAATGGGTTAGGCTAAGGCTTTTTTTCATGTTGACTATCCATCACACACTTTCCCTATTATTAATGGGGTTTTACTGTATTACCATTAGGCTATTACTGTAAACATGAATAGGACTTGAGCCTGGGCTTTATACCAAGTCATATTCACGTGTGACTGGCTTAGTACAAATAAAGCAAATTAAGATTACTCCAAAAACAACTTTACAACAAACATTATATGAGAACTTAGCACTGTTATGAGTCAGCATATTGTTTCTGCAGATTAAGTATCATGCCTTCTAAGCGCATATCACTATGTAGATACCGTTTTAATCCTCATCCTGTGTCATGTACTTGTGTTGTGGATACAAACTTTTCATTGTTAGCACATTACAATTTGTAACTAATGGAACAAATTGCTTGTACTGACAAATAATCTGGAAGCTATAAACCTGATGTATCTCACATCAATGGACTTGTGTTATGAAAGAAAGAATAATACATCACATTAGGGTAAGTGTTCTTTGTTTTTTATAAACATCCTGTTGGATGCAAGTAAACTGGGATCTACTTTTGCTATTTAACCTCTCTGTATGGAGGAATTACAACTCTTTGGGTCAGATGATCAAGAGCAGATGAACTTTAGATCTGAGGGTGTATCCAGGATGGATGATCGGTCAAATGAGAGCGAAGGGGACAATACAAAATTGAAATACATGAAAAGAAAGGCAATTACAGAACAGTTGGCGGGTTGAATGGTGGAGGAAACCTGAGAAAACCTGTCCAGATGAACTTGGTCAACCTTATTAATTTTTCGCTTCAGAGTCGCATAAGAGCCGTAGATGCAAACGATGATTTGCAAAACATGTCCTCAAAATAGGTACGAAAGTGAAGCAGATGTGGAATAAATACGACTCATCTAAAAATTAACAATTTTTCGCTTCACTGTGGTGTTCCAATACAGTTAAATCTCGAAATATTGGTCAACCTTGGTGAGAGGTAAGCATCTAACCAATTGGACAGGGTGCCTTATTGTAAACTAGGATTATGTGAGCAATTTATTTATATTAATACAGTAATTGCCAATCTGATGCAGTGCTGCATGCAAGCTTTTGGAAACATTAGCACAAAGTGGACATTCATACTTGTACCAATCAAGATTGGGATTGATATTTTGTGGAAAGATAGGCGACACTGCCGCTTTTCATGACCATGTGGAGAGAACCTTAGGTTATGTGCAGAAAGACAATTGGACTGCTTCTGAAATTCAGAACAAATATTATTTATATTGTGTGCAAAGACCATAGTAAAAGAAAGAACCTACATATACGCAAAGGATAGAATGTGCAATATAAGTGCAAAGACTTGCATTAACAAACGAAACATACCTGAGGAATATTAATGCTTATTCTAATAGCAAATTTTTCTAACATCCAAATCACTTGTACCACTGTTGTTGCTACTGCTGCTGCAGAGTTTATTTCTCATGCTTGTCCTTTAATTGGGATACCTTTACCAAATATAGTTTCAGTCAGTTCGTGAGTACACTTTAGATGTTCATTTCACTATGCTAGATTTGTTACCAGTTTTGTACAGAGTTAAATATTCATTAAAAGTGTAGCACAAATGCAAATGCTCACAACACAAGCACAGATATAAAGACTCAAACACACACAAATTAAAGGCAAAAAGCCATATAAATAGAATGATGCAAAGGAAATGGTCAATACTCAGACAATTCTCTAAATGATGTAAGCATTGCAAGCTTGGGGCTACAGGAAGGCATTTATACCGTCATGACAGCACAAGATAAAGTGTTGTTTATGTTACTGTTGCATTCCCTGCCATGCACAAGCTGATCACATGCTACATATCGGCAACAAAATTGTTGCACCCACTGTTGCTACAGAAATGTCTTGGCTCTAATTGGTCCTTTACATTTCTATGATGACCACTATGCTCTCTCCATCCCCTTCCATTTATTTAAGGCCTTGCACCACATGGTCAGCAACTGTCAATCCCCTTCTTGATTGGCACCAAGTATAATAAAGGCCACCATGCTTTGTTTTAGGACATTTATTTCCAAAGCTGGAGCAATTCATTTGAGAATTCAACTACCTATTTTGAATATAAATGTATAGCAAAATGGGACCTTAATTGGAAGTGAAATTGATGTTCTTTGGAAGTAATTAATCTCCCCCATCTCTTTCTTTCTTTTTTTGTATGTGTTTCAGACTGAGTGGATGAGAAGATAAGCCAATGGGGTATTGCTCTCACCTAAAGTAAAAATCAGAAGTGCTATAAATGGATACCAGGATTATTTTGGAACCTTCTTTTTCCCCATTTCTCAAACTAATCCAGAACTATAACAAAAACTTCAGTGGGTTATATAAGTGTGTGTGTGTGTGTTCATAAGCAAGTTAGCGACATAATGAATACATTTTTGATGTAACAAAATGGTGTTCTATGAGTCTGTGACTTGTGATTGGTGTTACCGCAAGATATTAGCGATCTTGTGTTTGACTCCCTAATGAGTTAAGTGGAAGAAAAAAGCTGCTTCACACATACTTTATTATGCTGCTAAATTGCAATAACTAAGTGAAATGACAATGAAAACTAGATTGTCACAATATATGTTTTCTTTCCACTATTTCATCAGAATGAGCGTTTTGAAAAATATTTGGGATGAAAAAATATGAAAAGCTATTTTACTAATCGAACCTACTTATTTTTAAAAGCATGCAATTCAATAACTAGAAATTATAACTTCATAAGCATTTAAACTTAGTATACTATGTTATCTGATTGCTTTCATCCAATGATGTATTTTGTTGATTCATCCTGAGAATTTGCAAATAACAAAAGTAAGAAGCTGGAATTATGCACAATTAAGGTTATCATTTGTTTTAACCAGCAACCAATATACAGCACAATCCACTAGCCTTATGTGCAATGCCTATTGTCACCAAGCACTGTTTTCCTCATGGCTGCCACACATAGGCGAACACACAGAGATGATGATGTGTATAAGGGCGCTCAATGCAGAGGTTATCAGCGCCCTTTAAAAAATTAGTCATGGCAAAAGCCAGATATAAATGCTTCTAAAAATGTATAAAAGTGTAAATAAACTTTCAAAAGATACATGCACATAAACTACAAAAACAAAAAGAAATATAAATCTAAACTGCAAAAAATTCTCTTCATTAAATCCTAAAGTCTAACCTAGAAAAGAATCTAAATACCTTCTCTACTACTATGTTATCATCCGCTAGCATTTCTGCAAAGTTGGCTGGCAACTGCAGAGATGTCCTAAGGTGTGCTAGGTAAAAACACTCTGGGCAGCACGTGTCGTACAGATAACGCTTCATTGCAAAACGGACACAGTGGAGCAGGCTCCTTTTTAAAAAGATAACTGAGTAAAAAAGCAGTGCCCAATACGCAACCGAGCCAAACTCACCTCCTCGCGACGAGATGAACGACAGGAGGTAGCCCATGGAATCTGAAGTTCTTTCACAGATCTAAATTTATTGCTGCGGAGAGTGGACCACTCTTCCTACCAGCAGGTTTGTACAGCTCTCTGCAATATGGCATCAAAATCTTCCAATGCCACAGATGGTACTCAAACCCTGGGCTTCATGGTAGCTGTCTTGGCTATCGAATCTGCCATTTCATTACCCCACTAGCCTACGCGACCAGGGATCCATGCACACACCACGCCAATGCCGGAAGCATGCAAAACGTGGAGGGCATCCTGGATACGCTGCACAATAGGGTGGTAGTTGTACAGCTGCCGTAGTCTTTGAAGTGCACTGAGGGAATCACTCAGAATTAAGCAGTTCCCCAACTTTCGTCGACGTACGTGTAAAATGGCCCGGTATATTACATAAAGCTCTGCAGTAAAAATGGAAGTGCTATTGTGGAATCCGAATGTATACGGTTTGGTTCCACACATGTAAGCACAATGTAAGCATATTTGAGTTCTTGGAGCTATCAGTATAAATTATAAAATGGTTCTCATATCGCGATAACAATTCTAAAAAACATGTGCGGGTACTAGACATAGACATGGTAGATTCTACTTCCCCATTTATTTTGCAGGTTTGTGTTGCGATTTCATGTCTAGGTACCGGCTTAGCTGCAACTGCACTATAAGTAACGGTACAGAAGGTTGGCAAATATGCAAGAGTTTCCGGGCTTCCACGGACACCCTCTCTCTTACTCGGATCTCTTGGATCGCCTTCTCCTCCATAAAACAGGGACATTCCCTGGAGTTTGCTGAGTGATTACCATTGCAGTTAACAAAATTTGCAGGTGAAGTGCATGCATTGTCATGCTTGACTTCCCCGCAGTCAAAGCAAGTGGCAACTCAATTACATGAATCACTCGTGTGGCCAAAGCGCTGGCATTTACAACACCTCAGTGGATTAGGTATATACTGCCTCACTTCAATAGCTTCATACCCTGCCTTAATCCATTTCTGGAGTTCTACCTGATCAAAGGTTAGAAACAGGGTACGAGTGGGCACCAGTTCACCTCATTTTTTGCGGTGAACTCGATTTACATTGGTCACACCTTGTTCTGCCAAGTTATGCTGAATCTCCTCATTGGACATACCATCCAATGCGCTGGTGTTTACAACACCACGCAATGAGTTCAGAGTCCTATGAAATTCAATGCGCACCTGATAGTGCACAAGCATATTGGCTTTCAAGACTTTAGCAGCCTGTGGCGAAGAAACTGCTTCGACCAGGAGTGTGCCATTGCGAGATATAGTACATGCCTTCACAGAACCAGTAATACTATCTAAGCCCTACTGAATAACGAACGGATTCACGGTACTAAACTTCCGACCTTCCTCAGTTCTATAAATAACTAAATAGCGAGTACCACTACACTCGGCTATTTCCTTTCCACTTTTGCTAATAATTTTATTAATAGAGGGGTTTACCATAATAGATGGACTAAGTTTCATCCCCCAGGGCTCCCCACCCACCACAGAGCCCAACAAGGGGTCATCCCACTGGGATGACAAGGCTACACAGGGGATATAGCGAGCTCGCCGTCCCACTCACCCTGGAGTTCGGTACAGTACCTAGTCCTGGCCGATTTGGGGTGGGTTAGTCCCTAACCTCCCGTTTAGGTGAAGCAGAAACCAAAGTAGTGTATTGGAAATGTGCACCCTCTCCGAATTCAGAAGAAGACTGGAACGAGCTCAGATGCGCATCCCTCAACCACCAGGACAAACCTTTCCACCGACACGGGTCTCCATGCACGGCCTATAAGTGGGTGGGTATTTGGTCTGACCCCTTACCACTAATAGGAACCCACATCGAGGGTGTCAGGTTGGCTCTGGACCCTGTGATTGCCAGTTCCCGTACCTACCGCAGTAGGCCCCTGGGGGGAAAAGAAAAACTGGATGAAACCAATGTCTGTTTAGAGAGATTCTCTTGAAAACTGCTAAACAAATTTACTTAAACAGATGTATTTCAGTCTTCCACTACAACTACTGGTCATAAAACCAACACCATCATTATACTCAAGTGCAAACATCAAATCAAAATGCTCCCAGTAAGCAAGTGAATTTGTTTTTACTATCTGTAGAAAGTGGTTTCATTGATTCACAGCTATTGCTTTTCTCTGAAGAGTTTTGGTTTCATTTAGTTGGGCAGTAGATACTGGGCTTTAAAAAAATTATTGTGCTACGCATAAAATGCCTCACTATGACTTAATATTCAAGTGTGATGTATGACTAGTGCTAGAAGAATAATTGGGTCCATTTTCATTAATGAAACAAGAAATGCAGAGCAATAATGGAAGCTAATTTTAGGACAGTTTTTGACTGACAATGTCTGGTACCAAAAAGATTTTGCAACAGTACATATGGCTGCCAATGATTCAATACTATCTGAGAAGTGTTTCATGACAGAATTATAAGTTGATCTGTGGGCACCTGTTCCCCTGAACTAACTATTTGTGATTTTCATTTATGGGGTTCATAGAAAGACAAAGTGTATCGTATCGTTCTAGCTCTGATACCACAGGAACTTAGTGATAATGCTATTCAAGAAATTACAAGAATTCTTGCTGTTCAACTTTGGCAAGAATATTTTTACGAGGTATGCTGTCTGAGAGCAGACGGGATGATGATTTGGATATAAAGGCACTCAACTCATTTACAGTAGTTGCTCTAAGGTAAGAATTTTACTCCAGCTCTGACCCCTTAATATTACTGGTCACTGCTGGCTCACTCTTGCAGTGGACATAGCCCAGAAATGATTACCAATGACCCTGTAATATTGGTACGGCTAAATTACTGAAAATGTTCAAATTCCTTACAAATATTTATGTTACAATCAAACCAATTTTAGCAATGATACCATGTACTATAAGGTAAAATAATATATTATGTTTTCAGAAAACATACAACAGAATGTGCAGCCCAAGCAATAACAGCAATACAAGATATCAAATATACTCAGTCTAGAAATGGACGTGAACTTATTTAATGCTAAAATCTTGCCGGTCCTGGCTTACGGGATGGAAGATATATAGGCCTAAATGAAGACATCAAACTTCGATATATGCCGTCACACACCGTAACTTTTCGAAATCAACTGAAGTTAATGGAGGATAAACAAGAAAATTTATGGCCAGAGTTCTAACACACCGAAGTAATGACGAACCGCAAATGGACAGCACCAAACTTTGAACTGTAACATGTCATAACTATCTATTCACAGCTTTCACCATCTAATTTGCAAAAACAGAAAGTATTACGACCCAACCACGACGTGGGCATGTGAACTGTGTAGCCAAGTCTATGAACGATATCACATAGAACTGTGCTGTAAGAGTGAGATCTATAAATGAGAAAAATGTGAAAATGTTTCGTGCCATATATGGCACAACATGCGGTAAAGGTAATGATGATGTGTATAAGGGCACTCAACTGCAGAGGTTATGAGCGCCCTTTAAAGAATTATTCATGGCAAAAGCCAGATATAAATGTTTCTAAAACTATATAAATGTGTAAATAAACTTACAAAAAATACAGGCACATAACAAAAACAAAATAAAATCTAAATCTAAACTGCAAAAAATTCTCTTCGCTAAATTCTAAAATCTAACCTAGAAAAGAACCTAAAAATCTTCTCCACTACTATGTTATCATCCGTTAGCATTTCTGCAAAGCTGGCCGCCAGCTGCAGAGACGTCCTAAGGTGTGCTAGGTAAAAACATTCTAGCAGCACGTGTTGGACAGATAACGCTTCATTACAAAACGGACACAGTGGAACAAGCTCCCTTTTAAAAAGAGAACTATCAGTAAAAAAGCAGTGCCCAATAAGCAACCAAGCCAAACTCACCTCCTCGTGACGAGATGAATGACAGGAGGTAACCCATGGAATCTGAAGTTCTTTCACAGATCTAAGTTTATTGCTGCGGAGAGTGGACTACTCTTCCTGCCAGCAGGTTTGTACAGCTCTCTGCAATATGGCATCAAAATCTTATAATGCCACAGATGGTACTCAGACCCTGGGCTTCATGGTAGCTGACTTGGCTATTGAATCCGCCATTTCATTACCCCGCTAGCCTACGTGACCAGGGATCCATGCACACATCACACTAATGCTGGAAGCATGTAAAACGTGGAAGGCATCCTGGATACGCTGCACAATAGGGTGGTAGTTGTACAGCTGTCGTAGTCTTTGAAGTGCACTGAGGTAATCACTCAGAATTAAGCAGTTCCCCAACTTTCGTCAACGTACGTGTAAAATGGCCCGGTAAATTGAATAAAGCTCTGCAGTAAAGATGGAAGTGCTAGTGTAGAATCCGAATGTATATGGTTCGTTTCGACACACAAACACAACCAACACCATTTGAGCTCTTTGAGCCATCACTATGAATTATAAAATGATCTTCATACCGCGATTTAAAAAAAAGAGGTGCAGATACCAGACATAGACATGGTAGATTTATCGTATTTAGTCATGCCCAGATCAACGTGGGATGCTCTGCACAACCATGGAGGATAAGTCCTCTCCCCCTTAGGAACATCTTAAGCATTTCAGTATCAAGCTGTTTAAGGAGCTCCGGGATTCGAAAACTAGGTAGCTTTGCTTTAGTAGAAGTGGTCGTATAACGCGCGTCCATTAAGGTGTTAACGAACAGCGTAAACATTCGATGTGTGGGCAGGCAATTAAGTCCACAGCCATAATTTGCTAATAACATGTTGCACCTGGACTGCAGAGGAGGTGCTGCAGATTCAGCATACAGGCTTATAACACTGCTCGTTGGAAATGCCCTAACTGCTATACGTGTGCCACAATTATGGACTGTGTCTAATCTCTTCAGCACAGATGGTCGTGTTGAGCCATAAACGATACTACCATAATCTAATTGGGAATGAATGAGTGTGCAATAAAGTCGCAATAATACTGTGCGATCTGCTCCCCACAATTTTCCACTTAGTATCCGCAAGAAACAAACTTTCATATCAACTAGCAGATTACAAATATACTGCCATAAATACTGTTACCAAATTTTGACATACTGCACACTCGGTTTGGCACGTATATAACTGCCTGTAACCACATCTTTACCTTGAACCACTGTTAGCTTGTGTTTGAAAGAGGAAGTATTTAGCTCCAGGTTTCACCATGGAATGGGGCGATTATGAAAATCGTGTAGCTGTCATTGCATTGCATAAAGTTGGAAAATCTGCCAGGTTGCTACAAAAGCCGAAAATCAGCCGTATGTTTGTGTACCACACCATTGAGCGATTCACTGCAACCGCGACTGTAAATGATCGACCAAGTGAGGGTTGACCATGCAGTGTCAGGACTCCAGCAGCAGAAAAAGCAGTGGCAGCTTATGTTCAGAAAAATCCAGTGCGGAACCAGGCTATCTTGTCCCGTGAAAAGGAACATTTCAAAAAGGACAATGTGCAGGCTTCTGTCAGAGGACCTTGGACTAAGGGCTTATCGCCGACATAAAGGACACTATCTTGACACACACCTAAAGAAGCTGAGTGTGTTTAAATGTCAATGTATCCTACAGTGTTATGCTCAAAATGGTCATCGGATCATCCTCTTCACTGATCAAAAAGTTTTCACTATTGAGGAGTCTATCAATGTACAAAGTAACAGGGTTTATGCATCATCATCATCATCATCATCTCAGGAAGCCAGTAATAAGGTTCCTAAAGTTCAGAGGGCCCATCATCCCTCTTCAGTGATGGTGTGGTGGGGATTCAGTTATTCTTGTACTATCCAGCTACATTCTTGCGAAAAGGGCATTAAAACCAGCACCAGAGTGTATGAAAGCACTGTTTTGGAGCCTTTGTCAAGAACTTGAGTGGCACATTATTTCAAAACCAACAATGGACTTTCCAGCAGGATTCCGCCCCTACCCACAAGGCCAGGTCAATGCAAGCATGACTTCAGCTTCATGTCCCTGACTTAATTTCACCTGAAGATTGGCCCAGTAGCAGTCCAGACCTGAATCCATTGGACTACCGACTGTGGTCACTGCTTGAGGGCATCGCCTGCAAGAGGAGACACCCCACCATTGAAAGTTTAAAGTGTTCCTTGTTGTCAGCAGTGGCAGATTTCCCCCCTGGATGTCATCCGTTCCACCATAGACGAGTGCCCACTACGACTCAGAACCTGTATCCGTGCAAACGTATAAACAGTGAACTAAACTGGCTATGTGAAAGGAGAAAATGCACCTTCGTTGATGCAAACTTTTGGCTGCAGAAACAAGATCTGTGTAAGGATGGGGTCCTCTTGAATCACAGAGGGTCTTACATTTTTGGTAACCTGCTATGTGATACAATACAATCAGTAGTTTCACAAATCAGGGGAAACTAACAACGACCGTGGTGGATGGTATTTGCATAACCAAGAAAAATGCAAAGACACAAAACAAAAGAAGTGAGGATGGCTGTTCTTCAATCCTGGAAGACCTACAGCTCAATGTGGGCATTGTTGCAGAAGAAATTCCAAGTCACAGGGTCCTTGGAAATACAAGTAAAGTACAAATACCTGGAGGTGAGGTAAATGATTGTTTAAATGTAATAAACCAAGTTGCTCAATCGAGAAAAAATAAAAACTCAGTAAGAATGCTAGGAAAAGTAAATGAGGGTGAAAAATATTTCAGTATCTTTCATCAAAACATTCAGTATATTACAAATAAAAGAGCCGTTATTGAGCAGGAAATTTTTGAACTACTACCAAATATAATAGTATTTTCAGAGCATGGGTTAAAAAATATTGAAATAAATGCAAATATTTATGAAAACTATGCCATAGCTTCTAGTTATTGTAGAGAAAAACACAGAAGTGGTGGGGTTGTAATATATGCAAGGGAGGGTTTGAAATTTAATAAAATTGATTGTAAACTGTACTGTGAGGAAATGTGCTGTGAACTATCAGCAATTGAAATAAATTGTAAAAAATCAAAACTAATTACGCTAGGGGTCTATAGTCCACCAAATGCTGATAAAGACAACTTTCTAGATAAATTAGAAACATGCCTAAATAATATTGTAAAAAATAACAAAATTATTGTTGTAGGAGATCTAAATATAGATCTGCTAAAAGAAACTAAGCAAAAACGGGCATTAGTGGAATTACTTGAAACAAATAACCTAAAATTATTAGAAACAGGACCAACTAGAGTAACACAGCATACTTTTACAGTTATTGATCACGCTTTTACTAACTTAAAGGATGAAGATGTAAATATAGCTTTAATAAAAAACGGGCTCAGTGACCACTTTGGACAATTAATAGAGAGTAAGCCCTTAGATATACAAGACGGAAAATTAAAAAATCTGAGGGAAATTAAAAGAATTGTAAATAAAAGTACTCTAGAAGCATTAAGAATTAATCTTAAACAAGCAAAATTTAGTAATATATTTGAAATAACTAAAATAGATGAAAAATTTGAACAATTTATGAATACTTTAAAGTCATGCTTGGAGCAGTCAGTACCATTGTATAAGGTAGTTCATAAAAAACAGAACAGCTTAACCCTTTCGCCGATATGGACGTCATATGACGTCCAAGTTAAAAGGCCCCAAACCGATATGGACGTGTATAGACGTCCTGCGCATACATGCATTTAATGCTCATGTAACGCCAATTATTTTAATCTTGCTGTTTTACAATGAATTTAAATTAGTTCTATAAGGATTGTAAACGTATCCTTAAAGGTTTATTTTTGAATTGTACACCTCCAAACCTGGATAAACACCCAAGGGCACATCTGCAGATTCACACCCAATAATATTGGTTTCCTTGCGAACTTCTTTTTCGCAACACACTACACATTTTCGAAATGGTTACAAGTTTTTTGGGTGTGGGTGGTATACTTTTAGGAAAGTGTTTTCT
Source organism: Mantis religiosa (assembly GCA_030765055.1). Lineage (NCBI taxonomy): Eukaryota > Metazoa > Arthropoda > Insecta > Mantodea > Mantidae > Mantis > Mantis religiosa. The sequence continues at coordinate 163,127,873 of CM060950.1, forward strand.
CTCAAGTATGAGGGATGATGTGGTGAATTTTGCTACCCCCTAGTATAAAGAGGCCTCTGAGTATTATAATACTCAATTACGTTACGAGCTCTTTATACGCGCAAGTACAGGTAGATGAATGTCTTTTACAGCTCTGAAAATTACTAAACAACTGTGCATAGTTACATCCAGTGGTATAAAAATACTTTTTTTTTACCATTTAACTCTTTTCCGTAAAGAGGGATAGCTGGTAATAGCTGATCCGTATCACGCGTATTTGACCCGCCATTTCCCCAAACAATGGAGTAGCTAATATGCCAGCTGTAGATCAGTACACGTCACTGCTACGTATGTCCTAAACATCTCCTTCATAATCGTACAACAAATCTTCCAGATTTTCTACAGTAATATCAGAAGCCTGTACACATCATACCCAAGCTAATTTATTTGCTACATTACCGGGATAAGTCATGGTTAACATTGAAATTTAACAATTTCAAATGTGCCATACATTTAGCTCTTGATAGCTTCAAGAAATCACTGAACAAAGAGAGATTATAAATATCTGAAATACAGAGCGAAAACAGCTGCATAAGGCTACTAGAAACCTTGGTTGAGAAACACTGTAATAACAGATGCTGACAGAGTTTTCATTCCAGTGTGTGAGTGTGTGACGCAACATATTCTCGTCATATTATCGCTTGGCATAGCATAAATAAACTAAACTTGAACCTGAGAAGTCGCTTACGTAGCTATACATACATACTATGGCTCGTATACACACAAAACAAAGTGATTCACATATTAGGCGCGTTCGGCACAAAGAATGGCTTTTGCTACAGTGAAACAAAGTAGTGAAATTTCAACAATTTATTAATGTAGTCTCTACTTTATTGTTACTGTAGATTTATACTGCCTTTAATGAGTTTTAAACCAGTTTTTGTTTCGTTTAAATAGCTTAATAAATACGGAAGATACGGAATTGTATTTATGATGCATTTTTACAGCATTTAACAATTTAAATGTCCTGTTCTGTTTATTGGGTATCCGTTGCCGGCCCCTGAAGGGTTTAAATGGCCATCGGCGAAGCGGTTAAACTGGTCGACCAAAGGGATAGAAAAATCCAAAAGGAGAATGAAATTCTTAAATAGTCTAAAAGCTTTTAAATTAGATGAACGGTCCTACACATACATAGAAAACTATAAAAATACTCTAAATGCAGTGATAAACAAAGCTAAGAAACACCATAAAACTTTGCTCTTGAATGCAGAAAATAAAATTAAAGAGATATGGAACATTATTAAAACAATACATACAGAAAATTCCTCAAAGTGGACAGAAAACTTTCAAATTATAAAATCCAGTTGCAAATACTAGACCCAGTGATTATTAGTAATGAATTTAATGATTATTATAAAGATATAATAGCTAATATGGGAATTAAGACAAGAGACTACAAAACAAACGAAAGTTCCATATGTAACTCAATGGTAATTAGAGAAATTACACAAACTGATGTCATTAGACAAATACACTAAAATGTAAAAGATCTAGCGGATTAGATGAATATTCCAACCAAATGATAAAATACTGCAAATACGAAATAATGGATGTATTTACACATATAATAAATGAAAGTTTTATTTCAGGAACCTTTCCAAGTAACCTAAAACAAACAATAGTTAGACCTATTTATAAACAGAAAGGCTCCAAACAAATAATGGAAAATTATCGCCCTATATCTCTTTGATCTGGATTTTCAAAGATTATCGAGGGGCTTTTCCTAGAACAGCTCCAGAGCTTCTGTAGTAAATTTAATATTATATCACAGAATCAGTTCGGCTTTCAGAAAAAGAAATCAACAATACATGCAGTTAGTAAGGGAAATGATATAATTGTTAGAGCATTAGATAGAAAGGAGTTAGTGATAGCGATTTTTCTTGACCTATCAAAAGCTTTCGAGAGTATTAATATTAAACATCTATTGGCGAAATTAGAAAACTATGGGATAAGAGGCATACCATTAAAATGTTAAGCTCGTACCTGCAAAATAGGGTGCAGTGTGTCGAAATAATACACAATTCAGGAGGAAATTTGAAAAAAGATAAATCAGCATTCAAACGTGTAACACATGGAGTGCCTCAGGGGTCAAAATTGGGACCATATCTGTTTATCCTATATATAAATTTTCTATTTAAAATAATACAGGATGCAGGAGGATTAGCCATTGGATATGCAGATGATACAACTGTAGTGGTAACAGGTAAGACAGAGGCAGAAGTTCAGGAAAAAGCAAACTCCTTATTAGAATCAATTAGCACTTATTTAGAAGCACTGGGAATGGTACTAAACAAACAAAACCGAATGGATGCAAATTCAACTCAGTAATAGAAAAAAATCTGACATCACATTAACAGTACAAAATAAGCAAATTAGCCAAATAGCATAGACAAACTTTTTAGGATTAGTTATAGACAGTAGTTTAAAATGGCACAAACATATAGAAAAGATCAACAAGAAAATAAACAAGGGCATATATGTGTTAAAACAGACAACACAAATTATGGATGAAGTCAGTGCACTGAAGGTTTATTATGCATTTATACATGCACACATAAGTTATGGGGTCATTTTATGGGGGGCAGCAGGTAAGAAAAATATGTTAAAAACATTTAGGCAACAAAAGAGAGCAATAAGAATAATGGAAAAAATCCCTAGGAGACAATCATGTAAAAGTAGCTTTAAAAAACTTAAAATACTCAGATTACCCTCTTTATATATATTTGAATGTCTCAAACATGTAATAAGAAACCACATAGAAGGAAAAAATAGAAACATTCATGAATATAATACAAGAACAAAACAGAACTACTTTAGAAATAGGTTCAGGGGAACATTAGCTGCCAAATGTATTGAAAGTACTGCAAAAAAATTATATAATCATTTACCTCACTCTATCAAGGCAATAAACGAAGAAGTGAAGAAAATTTACGCAATAAAGACTTACCTAGTGAAAAATGCTTTCTACTCAATTGAGGAATACAAAAAGGGAAGAGAGACTTAGTTTATTAAATTTTGTTATCAATCTATTGTGCATATCTAGAACTGCTAATAATCTGTAAATAGATTTGTTTTATTATTGAACTGTAAAAATGTAATTGCAGTGTTACTTTTGACGATGCTTTGTAAAACATGTTGCAAATGGCAGAATAAAATCTGAATCTGAAAAGGTGGCCATTTCTACAAGTGATTGGTGCTGTGTTTAATGATGATCTGTATATAAGGGTGCTCAACTGCTTGGTCATCAGCACTCTTACATAAACTAACTCATGTCAATAGCCAGAGATAAATTACTCAAAAAAGAAAGAAAAAGAAAAGATCAAAACAAAATGGCAATATAATAAAGAAGTCCAAATGGGGGGGGGGGGGGGGGGGACAAAAAAAAACCAATAAACTATAATTAACCATAAAATACCAAAAAGCATAAAAACTTTTCAATATTAATTTGCATTGTCAAAACAAAGTACCAGCTGCTCAAAATGATCGGAAACTGCAATCGGCGAAGATGAGAGCTGCCAATCTGAATATTCTCCAGATGATTCCTCAGATGTTCTCAGAGGAGATGGTCGTGGACTTTTACGCTCGTTTTGCTTGGTACTAGCCTTATTTCCCCGAGGAAGTCAGTTCTTCCATATGAGGTCTTGAACTTTCTGGGTGATGCCTTATATACTGGTGCACATATTTATGAGGTAGATGCTTTCTGTGGTGACTTGGCTGGAACATTCTTCATAGGACTGGACATAGGTGTGCTCATTGTTGCTCATGCTGGTGTCTTGCTTTGGCTGTGATCTTGATGTAGTTGTTTTTCGGATATTATTGCCCCGTTTATGTTAATAGTTTGTGTTGCGATTTCACATCCAGGTACTGGCTTACCTGCAACTGCACTGTAAGTTACAATCCTAGAGACAGAAGGCTGGCGAATCCGCACGAGTTTCCAGGCTTCCAAGAAGGACATCTGACTTACCCAGACCTATTGGATTGCACTTTCCTCCATAAAACGTGGGCATTCTCTAGAGTTCGAAGAATGATTACCACTGCAGTTAACACATGTTGCAGGTAAAGTACATGCATCATCATGCTCGAGTTCTCTGCAGTAAACACAAGTAGCAACTCCATTACAAGAATCACTTGTGTGTCCAAAGTGCTGGCATTTATAACACCTCAGTGGATTGGGTATATACTGACTCACTTCAATAGCTTCATGCCCTGCCTTAATCCTTTGTGGGAGATCTACCCGATCAAAGGTAAGAAACAGGGTACGAGTGGGGACTAGTTCACCTCGTTCTTTGTGGTGAACTTGATATACATTTGTCACACCTTGTCGCAAAGTTTTCTTGAATCTCCTCATTGGACATACCGCCCAATGAACTGGTGTTTTACAACACCACACAAGCAGTTCAGAGTCCTATGCAATTCCATGCACACCGGAAAGCTTGCAAGCGTATTGGCTGTTAAAAGTTTTGCAGCCTGCGTCACTGAAAATGCTTCGACCAGGAGTGTGCCATTGCGAGATCAAGTACATGATTTTACTGGATCAGCAATATTATCTAGACCCTTGTGAATAATAAACAGGTTCACCACAGAAAATGTTTGACCTTCCTGTTCTAAAAATAACCTAATAGCGAGGACCACAAGACTCAGCTATTTCCTTTCCTTTCCCATAGCGATAATATCCTCCACCATTGCAAACGTCTCTGATGGTGTGCTCACATCCTGGGTGCCACCCTGGCTTAGGTGAGAGTCCTGGCCAGGACCTAGCTCACCTCAGGGTCTCACTTCCCAATGTATACAGGGACCCAATCAACTCAGGAGTGTAGCAGCTCATGCAATGGCCCTTCCCCAGGACTGACCTTTATCAGCGGATACAAACACACGCCTACATGATAACCAGGAGCTGGGGGTTACACATTACCCAGTCACTGCCCACTCTGCCAACCCGCACTAGGTTATCCGTAAGACGTGTGTTCAGGGAGGTTAGGGTCAAACACGGATGGGGACCTTGTTTGGGCATTTGGCATTAGCTCTCAACATTTAGAGGCACCCAATTGAGAGATTTGGCTCAGGACCCCAGGATTGCCAATTCCCATACCTACCGCAGTAGACCCCTTGGGGGGGGGGGGGGGGGCTAGGTACAACATACTAAGAGGCAATTAAAATATTTTTCATGGTATTTGCGTTTTTCACTTTTCAAGTTGTAACAGTATTTATGGCTAGACTAGGTGTAAAATGAAACCTCTTGCTGCAGCACATGAGCTGTATAAGCTCCCTACCTATTTAAAAATATTGATAATATGAATAAATTCATGAAAGAAAGCAATTCTAACTGGAAGGTGCTTCTAGTCATTCAACAAATATCTTAAAGGATTTAATTGGTACTACTAATACTAATAGTATTACTAAGTACTATTTATGTAGTACTTGTTAGGTGAATTGTAATGCATTATACAGTGTAAACATGTTACCTTATTGTATTAATAATTAACTCTAAATTTTCCTTTAGTATGATCACTGTGCCATCATTTTTGTACATGGACACAAGTGACTTGCTATGATTTGTTTTATTCACTTAAGTAGATAATGAATAAATGGTACTGCCAAAAGTGCTGCTCCAACTTATAGCATTTTCATCCCAACTCTGAAAGTGCATGTGCAAAATGTGAAGATGTTCCTTGCTTATTCTATGGCAAGTAACATAAGGAATTTATTACTGATTTTAGTATATGACAATAGGAATGTATAGAAAGAATAAATATAAAAATTTTATAAGCTTAACCTATACAGAAGATATCGTGAAATGTTTTCACTTTACATATATTAGAAAGCTTTCTCTAGTTTATATTTAATTGCTGTGAACATTACTACTGTTAACCTCATTACTTACCTCTGTCACTACTTTCATTTCCTCTTCCATCTTCATCTTCATTTCCATCATCTGATTGGCTTGAATCCGAATGTGAATCTGGACTTGGATCAGTAGCCTACAAATAAGTAAATAAACAAGTTTAAATAGTTATGACTAAAAACATTGTTAAAGTGAAGCTTATTTCATATTAGAATACAATAGAATCTTTATTGTCACATAACGATTACATTGTCAGCCTAAGCTGGTAAACTAGTGACTCGCCAGATTATATATAAAACAAGAATTAACATCAAAGAGAAATCTAATTCTAATGTGTAGATGTACACAAGGTATTATTTATGCAATATAAATTGTCAGTAATTATAATATTGTATCCTCCATGAATTCTTGTATGGAGCAATATGCCTTATCTAATATTTCTTGTACACTTTTACTGAACAATTTTAAAGTCTGCATTTCCTTCAATCTTTGAGGCAATTTATTATATAGTTTTTATATACATAGGTGAGTAACTCTAAAATACATACTGAAAGTAATATAAAAATTATTTGTGGTTGGTTTATTGACACTCGTCACTTACTTTTTCATATATTTATGACAGACTACTTTCAAAGGCCCTGGCCTCCATTTTCAATCTCTTTCCAACTGGCATCTGTTGTTGTCTGCTCTCTCTGGTGGTGGAACTATGAAAATGGAGGCCAGGGCCTTTGAAACTAGTCTCTCATAAATATATGAAAAAGTAAGTGACGAGTGTCAATAAACCAACCACAAATAATTTTTATATTAATTTTGATGTCACTGTTACTAAATTCCTCCAAACACACATACTGAAAGCTTTGCTAAAATATTTAATGGTTTAAATAATGGTTTGCATGAATCTTTATAGCTGGCATGTAACATGTGTAATATCTTTTTCTGAATTTTAACCATTGTTTCCCATCCAGATGCATTTCTCCACAATATTATAAAATATTATATGCCAACATCGAATGAAAATAGCTATAGTAAACAACATTTTTGGTTTCTACATTCATTGAGGTTGAGTAATGAGTGTTTATTCACCAATTGTAATAGTTTTACAAGCTTTCGTCATGTGAAGTATACATATAGTTAGTTACAATGGAGGTATTACTATCTATATTTACAATTTTGACTCTACAGTTTTAACCATTTTTGGTTTTTGCAATTTTTATATTCTATTGTATAGAAAACATTCTTAATGAGATAAGATTTTATTTGTTTTATTTTTATTTGCTCTTTCCCTATTTCTTTAATCCAGTGAGGTAAATGATTGTATAAATATTTTGCCTTACTTTCAATACATTTATTTTGTAATGAGCCTCTTAGTCTATTTCTAAAGTAATTTTCTTTTGTTCTTGTGTTATATTCATGGATATTTGTATTTTTGTCTTCTTTATGGGAAGTTACAACATATTTTAGACATTTCATATATATATATATATAGACAAGGCAGCGTTAGTATACCTAATTTCTTAAATGCCATTCTGCAGGTGTTTCTTTTTTTGATATTTTTAAGAACTCTTATTGCTCTTTTCTGTAGTCTAAATATTTTTTGTATATGTTTCCTCCCTGCTGATCCCCATAAAATAATCCCATAGTTTAAATGTGAGTGCATGAATGCGTAATATACTTCTGTTGTTCTAGATAGATCTTCATCCATGATTTGTTTAACCTTTTTTTAGAATATATATATATATATATATTTATTTTTTTTTTTTTTTTTTTTTTTTTGAGTTTTTAGAGAGTTTTTCTAAATGTCTGTTCCATTTCAGATTATCTATTACTAGTCCTAAAAAATTTATTTCACTAGCTTGCCTGATTTGCCCGCTTTTTATTTCCAAGAAGATACTCGCCTGCATTTTGTTACTTATACTAATCTGCATCCATTCTGTTTTCTTTGTATTTAGTGCCATTCCTAATTTTTCCAGGTAAGTACTAACCATCTCCAACAGTGCATTTGCATTTCTTTGCAATTCCGCTGCTATACTCCCTGTTACAATAACTGTTGTGTCATCAGCATAGCCAATGGCTAATCCTCCTGCTTCCTGAAGTCATTTAAACAGATCATTTATGTATAAAATAAATATGGCCCCAATTTTGATCCTTGTGGTACACCATGTGTTAAACTCTTAAATGGGATTTGATTTTGGATAGCTGTCCATCTATATTTTGTACTACTTCCATTTTAACGATTAATTTTTCAATATTAACACAGTCAAATGCTTTAGAAAGGTCAAGAAAAATTGCTACCACTAGTTCTTTTCTATTTAATGCTTTGATAATTATGTCATTTCCTTTGCTTATTGCGTGTATAGTCGATTTCATTTTTTGAAAGCCAAATTGGAACTCTGCCACTATATGAAACTTTTTACAGTAAATTTAGAGCTGTTCCAGAAAGACTCCTTCAATCACTTTGGAAAAAACAGAGCATAAAGATATTGGCCGGTGGTTCATTATTTGTTTACAGCCCTATTGTTTGTATATTGGCCTCACTATGACTTTTTTTAGTGTGTTTGGAAAAATTCCTGAGCTGATGCTTTCATTTATAATATGTGAGAGGGTCTCAGCTAGCTCATATTTGCAATATTTTACCATCTCATTTGAGTATTTGTTTAAACCACTGGATTTCTTGCATTTTAATGTATTAATCTGCCTAAGGACTTCTTTTGTGATTTCCTGGATTACCATGGAGTTACAAATACTTCTTTCCTTTGTGGCTTGGGGCCTTAAGTTCTTGATTCCCATATTTGCCATTATATTTACATAATAGTCATTAAATGCACTACTTACACCCTGTGGGTCTGATATTTTAATATTTTCCACCCATGCTACAGTGCTTTCTTTCTGTACTGTTTTTATTATGTTCCATGTTTTTTTTTTTTTTTTTTTTAATTTTATTATCTACTTTCTGAAGAAGCCTTCTGTTATGTAACATCTTTGCTTCATTCATTACTCTATTTAATATATTTTTATAATTCTCTATGTATGTCTGATTTTATGTCTAGTTTGGGAGATTTTAAACTATTTAGGAGCTCCATTCTTTTTTTTTAATTTATTTATGCCCTTCGTAGACCAACTGCGTTTTAGGTTTGTTACAAATTACCTTGCATAGCGGAGCTGATTTTTCTAAACATGATGCTAATATATTCATAAAGAGCTGAAATTTATTGTGTATGTTTTCTGTTTCATATATTTTTTTATCCATACTGACAGACTAAGATTGGATCTTAGAGATATAGTCTTTATTTATAATCCTTTTTACTTCTGTTAGTCTGTTTATTTTTACCCTCAGTGAATTTATTATTTTACTTTCTATTAACTGACCAAATGGCCACTAAGCCCTCTCTTAATTAAGGACACGGTTAACTCCTCCCTTCTGAAATTTGTGTACACATGATCAATACACGCTGATGAGTGATTGTTCACTCTTGTTGGGCCTGTTTTTATTAATTTCAAATTATTCCTTCTCTATCACTTCTATGAGTAACTTTTTCTTCATACTATCTACTAAGATATCTATATTGAAGTCTCCTATCACTATAATTTGGTATTCTTAACAAAATTGTTCAGACATAACTCTAATTTTTGTAAAAAAGTTATTTTTTTTTTTTTCCCCTGCTTTTGGTGGACTATAAACGCCTAATACAATGAGTTTTCCCTTTTAAAAAATAATTTCAACTGCAGACAGTTCACAACACATTTCCTCACAAACATTGCATCAATTTGCTTATACTTAGTATTCTTCTGCACATATATTGCAAACCCCCCCCCCCCCCCACACATCTATGTATTTCCCCTGTAACAGTAGTTTCGAGTTATATTTAGAAAAGTTATGAAAAGTTTATAAATTTGTAAAAAAAAAAAAAAAAGAGGTGATTGTGTGGGTCTATTTAGTAATTTAAATAAGTAAAAATATATGTAATTTTGTGATTGGCGCTAGTAATAATTGTATGACGTAATGTTGTGACGTGGGATTAAATCGGCCAATCACATAATTAAGATAGGAGTAACGATAGTTAAGAACAATCAATAATCTTGGTAGAGATGTTTTGTAATCGTGAGTGTGCTGAATAGTGGTGCAGGATCAAAAACTTTTATGTAATAGTTGGAACTGTTTAAATATAAAAAAGTAAGAATTTATCGATATGCTGGAAGTAACCGGCAAGAGACTGGGAAAGGAAATTCAAGTAAAATGTAATCCAAATAATACAATTAAATAGTTACAAAATTTGACTTCTCTGAAACTTTATTCCGAACCACGCCTGAAACTTAGATTCTCATGACTATTTAATCAAACACAATCATCAAGAAACAGCTCAAAATACAACGAATTAACCCTGTTATATCTGGCTTCTCGACTTGGGTCTTCGAAACAGTCAAAGTGCATGCCATCTCAAACATAAAACTCCCGCACCAAATTGTGCCCGAACATGTGGTTGATTAAGATGGAGAGAAGTTAACGAATAGAATTTCCTGTCCCACCCTGCAGTAACTTGAACCAAGAATATAATCCCATAGCAGTTTTCCTCAATTTCATAATTTTTTAGCCCATGTTCTGTAAAGACTAATACATTTGGCTGCAGTTCTATGATTGAATGTTCATTTGCTGCTCTTCTGTTGACTATGTATTGTATATTTTGATGAAAAACACTGAAATATTTATGTATGCCCTTTTTTTCTTTTTCTAATTCTACTTCTACATAGGTTTCCTGTATTGATAATTTATTACCTACTTTGGCATAGTTTATACAATAATTTACCTTACCTTCATGTGTCTGCATTTGAGTTGTATTATTTGGTTTCTTCTTTTCTTCTATGCGAGTTGCTGAACTCCCCCATTGATTTAGTTTCCCTGCCCCAAGCACAGATTTAATCTATTTTTCATTACACTGTCAAGCTTGAAAGCTCCCTTCCTATTTAAATGTAGTCCATCTCTACCTAAAGTCCATTCCTGTTTGTATATATACACATTTTAACACCTTACATGCCCATCGGATGTTTTCGTTAACCATATTTAAATAACGATGGTTAACATCCCTTCTCACTGTACCGTTCACTACTACTCAGGATTTTCTTCTGGCGAGTTTGCACCTTTTAAGTCATTTATCCCCACGTGGAAAAGGATGAGTTTTGGATGACTGTTTAATTACTTCCCGTGTTTCTATCACATTTTCCAGTTGGCTTGATTTTATGCTGCCAAACACGTGCACTTTTGCAACACCATCCAGATTCACATGTTTCACCATAGAATCCCCCAGCAACACTATTTCTTCTGTGTTTTTTATGCTGACTGATGTATCTGCTGTGTTTTCTTCATAATTTTTCTTCTGTTATGTTTCCTCCATTTCCATCGGCTCTGTTAGTTTTCTGCAGTTCTCCGTCGATCCTTGTGTAGATGTTGTAGCCTGCAGTCTTTGCATATTTACGAAATTGGCATATGATTTACCTCCTTCCATGGATTTAACTTTACGTTTTATATCGTCAATTTCCGCCTTTAGCATTTTTATTTCTTTTTGGGCCTTTTTAAGATCCTTGTTGAGGATATCTATTACTGTTTGTAGCGACGCTATCGTTTCGGCTTACCACGCTTTGTGGTTACTCGTGCTCTGTGAATTTCTCGGTGTATTTTTTCCAGTCATCCTATCCTGGTTTTTGATGCTTGGTTACTTGAAAGTTAATACAGTTGTATAGAAGTGAAGTTGGCAGAATTGTAACTAGATCCTGTAAACATTTCAGAACTTCTAACCCTGTGTTACGTTATTGATGTATTCCACATTTAATAGCAATAAAATTAAATGAAAGTAAAAAAAAAATCCTGGTTTTTGCTGCTTTCATTTGTGCAGTCTCCTTTTCTTCTTGATTTAACGATTTTATTGTCCCCACTCACATTTTCGACGTTTACCTTCTTATTTTCATATAAATTCTGCAGCTTGCTACGTGTCATTACACAGCACGCCGCCGCCATCTTGAGTCAGGCATAACCTATTATAGCAGGCTGAATACAATTTCTTGGTTATATGTTCAATATGGATATTCTATTTTAAACATTCATCAATTTGCATTCCTAGTATCTTACTATAACCTTTTGTAATATTATTCTTTAGCCGTACTGTTTCAAATTAACATTTGCAGCAGTTTTAAATTACATAACACTAGTTTTATTTAAGTTCATATCATTATAAGTGAACCATTTATCTAAGATATTTAAAGTGCTACTTAATATCAGTTTGCAACTATGACGACTTATATTTTGCAAAATAACCGACGTGTCATCTGCATGCAATATTGGATTCCCACTTACACCGTGAGGTAAATCATTGGTGTAAAGTATATAAAGCAGAGGACCCAGCACAGAGCCTTGCGGTACACCACTGTTTCTCTTCATTTTGATTTATAAATTCCAGAACTATATTTGGTAATTACACTTTGTTTGCAATTGAATAGGTGTAACTGAAACCACTTTAAGTTTTGATCTTTTATATTAAAATATTCAAGTTTCTTTTAATAGAATTTGATGAATTATGTAGTCAAAAGCCTTGGAAATGTCAAATTACTGCAGCTGTATTTTTTTTGTAAATCTAAATTTAGTGTTATTTCATTTACTATTCTGGTTACAGCTGTAACTGTCGATAAGTTTTTTCCTAAAACCATGTTGGCAATCATTTAATATTTTATTTCTTTCCAAAAAAATCTTAGTCTAACATATACAAACTTTTCTAATATTTTGGAGAAAATTGTCAAGACTGATATTGACAATAGTTTTTTTTTTTTGTTCATATGTACCACCTTTCTGCAATGGAGTTATTAATGCCTATTTCATTCATTCTGGAAAAATGCCATAGTGAAAGGATTGGTTAAATATTTTTGCAAGTGGCTCACTCACTATAATCACGATTATTTTTCCAAGCCTAGGTGGCAGATCATCCCATCCACAGGATTTCTTAGGTTTCAAAGTTTAAAATACTGTTTTTTTTGCATCATCTGTTGTTACATATCCAAGATCAAAGACCCGTGGACTGGGGGTACTCTTTTGGACATTCTTAAGAGCATGAAGCATGATTCGTGGTGTTTTTAGAATTACATTTGGAATATCTCAAGTATTTGTTCAATGATTCAGCCATATCTACTGTCATATTATTGTCTAATGATTCCCTTTGTTGCTTATTTCTTAGCTCTAATTTACATTTAATTAACTCACATGCAGCTTTACTTTTGTTAAGAGCTTTTTTATAAATTTATCAATAGTTATTTGTTTGGCTTTCTTTTATTTTCTTTACGAAGGATCGCCTTATCCATAAAACGAGGACATTCTCTGGAGTTTGATGAATGATTCCCACTGCAGTTAACACACGTTGCGGGTGAAGTGCATGCATTGTCATGCTTGACTTCCTCGCAGTCAATTCAAGTGGCAACTCCATTACATGAATCACTCATGTGACCAAAGCGCCGACATTTATAACACCTCATTGAATTAGGTATATACTGCCCACACTTCAATAGCTTCATACCCTGCCTTAATCCTTTTCGGGAGATCCACTCGATCAAAGGTAAGAAACAGGGTACGAGTGGGCACTAGTTCACCTTGTTCTTTGCAGTGAACTCGATATATGCTTGTCAGACCTTGTTCCACCAAGCCTTCCTGAATCTCCTCATTGGACATACCATCCAAAGCACTGGTGTTTACAACACCATGCAAGGAGTTCATGGTCCTATGCAATTCAATGCACACCAGATAGCTCGCAAACATATTGGCTTTCAAGATTTTTGCAGCCTGCGCCGGAGAAACTGCTTCGACCAGGAGCATGCCATTGCGAGAACGAGTACATGACCTTACAGGGCCGGCAATGTTATCTAAACCCTTCTGAATAATGAACAGGTTCGCGGTAGTAAACTTTCGACCTTCCTCAGTTCTAAAATAACTAAATAGCGAGGACCACAAGCCTCAGCTATTTCTTTTCCACATTTAATTTTAGGGTTTGCCATAAGAAATTGTATGTGCTCCATCCCCCAGTGCTCCCCACCCACCACTACGGAGCCCATCAAGGGGTCATCCCACTTGGTTGACAGGGCTACACACAGGATATAGCGGGCTCGCCGTCCCACTCACCCTGGAGTTTGGTACAGTACCTAGTCCTGGCCAATTGATTAGGGGCGGGTGGTGGTGGTGGTGGTGGTGGTGGTGGTGATGATGATGTGTAAGGGCGCTCAACTACGGTGGTGTTAGTCCATAACCTCCCGTTTAGGCGAAGCAGAAACCAAAGTAGTGTATTGGAAATGAGCACCCTCCCCGAATTCAGAAGAACACTGGAACGAGCTCAGATGTGCATCCCTCAACCACCAGGACTAACCTTTCCACCAACACAGGTCTCCATGCATGGCCTACAAGTGGGTGGGTGTTTTGTATGACTGCTCACCACTAAGAGGAACCCACATCGAGGATGTCAGGTCGGCTCGGGACCCCAGGATCGCCAATTCCCTTATCTATCGCAGTAGGCCCCTGAGGGAACTCCTGAATAGCTCGCTCCTCAATATAACAGGGACATTCTCGTTAATGAATGTATGAGTATAAGGGCATTCAACTACGGTGGTCATCAGCACCCTTTAAAAACTTGTTATGGCAAAAACCAGATATAAAATTTCTAAAAACTATGTAAGTGTATATAAACTTATTAAAACTACAGGTACATTAAAAACAAAAAAACAAAACAAAAAAAAAGTTAAAAAGAAATATCAATCAAAAACCTACTAAACCCTAAAGCCTAACCTAGAAAAGAACCTAATCCTTGTTTCACGTAAGCTTGCCCAGTATCTCCTACTGCTCACGTGACCTAATCACCTCTCATTGGCTGCTGTTGTGGTAAAGACTGTCGTGCGGTAAAAATTAGTTCGTTATTTAACATAGTGATATATCTGTATATAACTATATGTGTTGGAAGAGAATTGTCAAAATTATATTTTCGTAACTGTTTTAATTAAATATATTAGGCAACACAGTTGATTTATCTGAAATGCATGTTAATTCTTAAACGAAGTAAAGAGGAGTCCTTTGCTCTCTAGCACATGACACGATAGCACATGCTTCAGCGGTACATATTTGTTTATATGACTTTTATCACTGACCTTGTTTTGAACTGGATTAGTCATATCGGCATTCGAAGGTTGTTGTGCCTAGTGCGAAAGCTAAATTATTTTATTGATCGTTTATTGCGCGTGTACTTCTATGAATAATGGCAGTCTACCGCCAGTTTTTCGCTGAAGCATCGCAAGGGTAAATCCTTACAAACAGGCGAAAAAAGAATTGTGTTGCATGTGTTTAATGCACTCATAGAGAAGAATCCGTCTTTGTCAGTGAGAGAAGTCGAAAAGCTGTGCTCTGAAGTTACAGGTGTGAGTGTTAGATCCGTACGAACATCGCGATGTGAAATTGAGAAAACAAGAAAACTTACCACTCCAGGCAAAAGCAGGAATAAACAAAAGCACGTGCTCGGAGAAAATACGTGAAAAGTGCTGTGCGTCGTCATGTGTATAGTTTTTTCTTTAGAAACGAACTCCCTAACATAAATAACATTTCATCTGCTGTAAATGAGGATGCAGATTCACCAAATTTCAGCAGATTGCTTACACAGCTGGGGTTTGTGAATGAAAAAAGAGGCAAGAAAAATGTGCTAAAAACAGAGGCGATATTGCTGTGTGGCGAAGACGTTATTTAAGGACAGTCAGACTGTACAGAGATACAAGTCGCAAAATATACTACCTTGACAAGATTTGGGAGAATGAAGAACACATGAAAACTAAGGTATGGCGTGACATGGCTTTTAAGACTGAAAGACAAGCATTTTTGAAAGGTATGTATGCTGGTTTAAAAAATCCCAGTGGAAAAGGCCGAAGGCTTTCATTATAAACTTGTTTCAGTTACATTGCTCCGTCATTAAGTTCCAACTTGCTCATTTCATTATAAACTTGTATTTTTGCATACCTTCATATCCTTATTTGTATGATTTTATTTATCTTCCCGGCAATTATTATGACGTTTACTGCAGGTTTAGATGTGACGGAAAGGCACCGCCTATGGCCTATGGCGCGAAAGCATTAGCCAATTAGGACGAGGGGGAAGGTAGTTGGACGCGGAGTGATACATGTCAGCGGGGCAAGGTTATATGAAACAGAGTCTAAACACCTTCTCTACCACTGTGTTATCGTCCACTAGCATTTCTGCAAAGCTGAAAAGGATCCGAAAAGGATACCTTCTCTTGAACCCGGATCTCCTGAATGGCTCGCTCTTCAATATAACGGGGGCATTCTCGTGAACTGGATGGATGTTCACTGCTACAGTTAATGCACGCTGGAGGTTTCATACAAGATGCCTCCACAGTTCACACAAGTAGGTACACCATTATAGAAGTCACTGGTGTGACCGAACCGCTGACACTTATAGCATCTCAGGGGGTTAGGAATATATGGTCTAGCTTCAATTACTTCATACCCTGCCTTTATCCTTTGTGGAAGATCTACCCGATCAAAGGTCAGGAACAGGATACAAGTAGGGACAAATTCCCTTCACTCTCTCCATTGCACAAGATATACTGCTGTTATGCCTTGTTCCCCTGAAGGTTCTCCTAAATATCCTCAGACATACTGCTAAAACACTAGCATTTACAACACTGCGCGTGAAATTCAGGGTCCTCTGCAACTCAACTTCACAGGATAACTGCCTAGAATGCTAGCTCTCTGTATGTTAGCTGCCTGGGATGCTGAAATTGCTTCCGCCAGCAGTGTGCCATTTCTTGATTTAGTACAGGACTTTACCACAACAGCTATATTGTCGACACCCCTTCTATATTAAAAACGGATTAACAGTGTAAAAATTCCTACCTTCCTCTGTTCTTTTAATCACTAAGTAGCAAGGACCACACGGTGTCTATACTGGGTGCCAACAAGGTTTAGGTGAGAGTTCTGGCCTGGATATTACTCACCTCTGAATCACAATTACCAATGTAAACAAAGAGGGACCATTCGCCACCAAAAGTGCATCAGCTCATGCAATGGCCTTTCCATGGTACTATCTTTATCAGTGGATAAGAACACAGCTCTACGTGATAATCAGGGGCTGGGAATTATGTATCAACCAGTCAACCCCCTGTCCATCTACTGCACCGTGCAGTGATACACGCAGACTACGTTCAGGAAGAAATAATGTTGTAAGTCAAACACTATTGTGGACCAAAGTTATTTGGTCACTCACCCTCAGAAAAACCAAATTGAGACAGTCAAAACACTTTTTAAACCAATTTTTCGAACTGTAAAAACACTTAAGCTCCACTTAGTTTTGAAATGAAATACTTCTATTTATAGTTTTACCAAATTGAGAGTCTGGTTTAGGATCTCTGGATCGCCAAATCCTGTACCTACTGCAGTAGGCCCTTGGGGTCATTTATTGTAGTGAAAAGCTAACTTTCACTTTCATACTTCTGACCAAAGATATCAATATTCAGCATTGAATTGCTTCTTACT
Organism: Mantis religiosa; assembly: GCA_030765055.1. Lineage (NCBI taxonomy): Eukaryota > Metazoa > Arthropoda > Insecta > Mantodea > Mantidae > Mantis > Mantis religiosa. The sequence goes on from CM060950.1 coordinate 163,145,307, forward strand.
TTACTAAAATTTTATTCCCTAATTTAAATCATTACTTATCACCTTATGAATGACCATTTTCTCTGCCTTTGCCTTTACACACTTAACATACTTTGTTACAACTGTGGACATAAATTTTGATTTATCTATAATGTTAATTAATGCTTTCAAAAAGCATATCTTAGGATATGGCGAAATAACACATACCTGAGTGGAAGTTTCCACCTGCTCCTCACGGACTGGAATAAGAGCCTGAACATGTTCTGCAGTTAGTTCTGGAGGATGATTTTCATCTGATGGATGTCTGTAAGCAAACAAGAAATTAAGTCACAAGTTAGTATTTGTGTGGGTGCAATATTGTTACACAGTTAAAAATTAAGGGAATACATATGACATCTGTTTACCAGAGGAGAGGTGGGAAAAATATATGCATGTGTTCGTTTCATGTACATTTATTACTAACAGAGACAAAAAACAAATTTATGTGTAATATTACCTATACTTAATATTTTCATGCAGTTCACAATCATTTTTGTTTACTCCTTTAGATTCCAAATTCAAAATTTTCTTCAATTTTATGTACATACATTTATATTGCATTTCTGTCTTGTCGATTACAGCAAACCAGTATATCAGCAATTTGGAGAGGATTATTATATTATTAATCTCCGCCAATGTTAAGTCATATGGGACATATTAAATGGTCAAATGAGCCCAGGGTCCTCAGAGCTCAAAGCTATCTGACAAGGGAAGATATGGAGGGATAAAAATGGTATTACAGTTAACCAGAAATGTTTATAATGATCACAGCAAATATAGCCTCATGAAACTTCAGTAAAAACCTTCATTTCTACTTATAACCACACCTTTAGTAATAAAGAGTTACCTTTGGTAACGCATCACCCATGGTTTGCCACTAGTGGCATTTATTATTTGGATTACTCATTCTTAAGAAACTGCATTAGCATGAAGTCAAGTCAAACTTGAGAGGACTGGAAAGAAACAAAGGAGATGGATGACAAATATGACGTGATGATGGTGTGTATAAGGGCGCTCAACTACATCGGTCATCAGTGCCCTTTAAAAAACTAGTCATGGCAAAAGCCAGATATAATTCGTTCTAAACATTTATAAAAATGTAAATAAACTTATAAAAAATACACGTACATAACAAAAAACAAACAGAAGTAAAATAAATAAAAACAAATAGAATCTAACAACCTTCTCCACTACTTGATTATCATCTGAGCATTTCTGCAAAGCTGGCCAGCAGCTGCAGAGACGTCCTAAGGTGTGCTAGGTAAAAACACTCTAGCAGCACTTGACAGACAGATAAAGCTTCATTGAAAAACGGACACAGTGGAGCAGGCTCCTTTTTAAAAAGAAAACTATGAACAGGGACCAGTTCCCCTCGCTCTCTACGTTGCACACGATAGACCGCTATAATGCCTTGTTCTTGAAGGTTCTCCTGATTATCGTTGTTGGACATGCCAACGCACTAGTGTTTACAACACCGTGCGAGGAATTAACGGTCCTATGCAACTCAACTTTTACAGGACTGCCCAGCACGCTGGCCCTCTGTATCTTAGCTGCCTGGGATGGTGAAATTGCTTCCAACAGCAGCGTGCCATTCTTAGACTTAGTACAGGACTATACTGCACCAGCTATGTTGTCGAGACCCTTCAGTGCCTTCCTCTGTTCTTTTAGTCACCAAGTATGGAGGACCACACTCAACTACTTCTTTTACATTGTTACCACTTTTTAAAAAAAAGTTATTTAAATTTGGATTTACCATAATAGATGGAATAAGCTTCATTCCCCAGTGCTCCCCACCCACCACGGAGCACAAGGGGTCATCCCACTGGGATGACAGAGCTACACAGGGGGTTCAGCGGAATGAATGAATGATGAGTATAAGAGCGCTCAACTGCAGAGGTTATCAGTGCCCTTTTTAAAAAACTAGTCAAGGCAAGAGCCAGACATAAATTTCTCTAAAACACTATAAAAATGTAAATAAACTTACAAATAATACATGCACATAAATGATGATGAGTATAAGGGCGATCAACTGCAGAGGTTATCAGCGCCTTAAAAAAAAAAAAAAAAAAAAAAAACCTAGTCATGGCAAAAGCCAGATATAAATTTATCTAAAATACTATAAAAATGTAAACAAACTTACAAAAAATACATGTACGTACAAAACTACAAAAACAAAAAGAAATATAAATCTAAACTGCCAAAAATTCTCATCCCTAAATCCTAAAGTCTAATCTAGAAAAGGATCTAAATACCTTCTCCACTACTGTGTTTTCGTCCGCTAACATTTCTGCAAAGCTGGCTGGCAGCTGCAGAGACGCCCTAAGGTGTGCTAGGGAAAAACACTAGCAGTACGTGTCGTACAGATAACGCTCCATTGCAAAAAGGACACAGTGGAGCAGGCTCCTTTTTAAAAAGAAAACTATTAGTACAAAAGCAGTGCCCAATATGCAACCGAGCCAATCTCACCCCCTCGCGACGAGATGACTGACAGGAGGTAACCCAGGGAATCGGAAGTTCTTTCACAGATCTAAGTTAATTATTGCGGAGAGCGGACCACTCTTCCTGCCAGCAGGTTTACACAGCTCCCTGCAATACGGCCCTAAAATCTTCCGATGTCACAGATGGTACTCAAACCCTGGGCTTCAGGGTAGCCGTCTTGGCTGCGAAATCCGCCATTTCATTCCCCCGCAAGCCTACGTGACCAGGGATCCATGCAGACACCACGCTAATGCCAGAAGCGTATAAAACGTGGAGGGCATCCTGGATATGCTGCACAATAGGGCGGTAGTTGTATAGCTGCCGTAGGCTTTGAAGTGTACTGAGGGAATCACTCAGGATTAAGCACTCCCCCAACTTTCGTCGACATAGTGTAAAATGGCCCGGTATATTGCATAAAGCTCTGCAGTAAAAATGGAAGTGCTAGTGTGGAATCCGAATGTATATGGTTCGGTTCCACACACGCAAGCACAACCAACAACATTTGAGTTCTTGGAGCCATCAGTATAAATTATAAAATGGTCCTCATATTGCGATAAAAATTCTAAAAACATGTGCAGATACCAGACATAGACATGGTAGATATATCATATTTAGTCATGCCCAGATCAACGTGGGACGCTCTGCACAACCAAGGAGAGTTATGTCCTCGCCCCCCTACGATGCATCTTGGGCATTTCAGTATCAAGATGTTTAAGGAGCTCCCGGAAACGAAAACCAGGTGGCTTTGGTTAAATAGAAGTGTTCCTATAATGCACGTCCATTAAGCTGTTAAAGGACGGCGTAAACATTTAATGTGTGGGCAGGCCATTAAGTCCACAGCCATAATTTGCTAATAACATGTTGCGCCTGTACTGCAGAGGAGGTTCTGCACACTCAGCATACAGGCTTATAACTCGGCTCGTTGGAAATGCCCCAACTGCTATACGTATGCCACAATTATGGACTGTGTCTAATCTCTTCAGCACAGATGGTCGTGCTGAGCCACAAATGATACTACCATAATCTAATTTGGAACGGATGAGTGCGCGATAAAGTCGCAATAACACTGTACGATCCGCTCCCCACGATTTTCCACTTAGTACCCACAAGATATTTAAAGAACGGTCAAATCGTGCTTTCAGTTGTGCTATACGCGACGACCAACTAAGTTTTCTATAAAATATCAATCCAAGGAACCTCGTCTCATCTGCAAAAGGTAGTAGATCAGCGCCTAGCCGGAGTGCCTAGTCGACTCTGCTGATGCCAGAAGTTAACACAGATTGTTTTCTTAGCAGAGAATTGGAAGCCATTTCTTAAACTCCAACTCCTAAGGTTGTCCAAGGTGGTCTGTAGACGGCGCTCTAAAAACGGTGTGCGCTGAGATGTACAGTAGACGGCAAAGTCATCTACAAATAGGCATGACGAGACCCCCGGAGGTACACATTTCGAGATAGAATCAATCACAATAGCAAACAATGTAACACTTAGTACCGATGCCTGTGGTACACCGGTCTCTTGAACAAAAAGGTTCGAAAAAACCGAGCCAACCCTTACTCGGAATACGTGGTCTTTCAAGAATTCCTGAAGGAAGAGTGGCAGGCGTCCACGTATATTCCAGGTGTGCAGAGTACGTAGCAACCCTGCCTGCCAGCACGTATCATAAGCCTTTTCGAGGTCAAAAAATATTCCGACTGTGACAGTTTTCAAGAAATCCGTTCATAATCTGTGTCGACATGGGCACAAGATGATCCACTGTTGAACGGCATCGTCGAAAACCGCACTGGATGTTATTCAGTAGGTTGTGCGTTTCCAGCCACCATACCAACCGCCCATTTATCATGCGTTCCATCACCTTGCATACGCAACTGGTGAGGGAAATAGGATGGTAGCTAGAAGGGAGGTGACGGTCCTTGCCAGCTTTCAAGATAGGTATAATGGTGGCTTCTCGCCACTTGTCTGGGAACGTGGCATCAACCCAAACACGGTTATAGACCTCGAGCAGGAATGCCTTACCCGTGGATTCCATCCAGTCCTGGTGCTGACAGTCACGATGATGAAAGAGCGTGTTCTAACTCTGCCAAGGTGAAGAGGCGGTTATAATCTTCAAGGTTTCTGGAACTAAACACGAAACCTTGAGATTCTACCCCAGTCTTAATTGAGATAAATTCAGGAGCATAATTACTGCAGCTAGACACTTGAGCGAAAGCACAGCCGAAGGTGTTAGCCATGACAAATGGATCAACAACAACTCCTGCAGGTGTTTTCAGACCAGTGATTGGCAAGTGGGTTGACTGCAGTGGTAATCACTCAGCAAACCCCAGAGAATGTGCCCGTTTTATGGAGAAGGCGATCCAAGAGTTCCGGGTAAGATAGAGGGTGTCCTTCGGGAAGCCCGGAAACTCTTGCAAATTCGTCAGCCTTCTGTACCTAGGACCGTTACTTATAGTGTAGTTGCAGCTAAGCCGGTACCTAGACATGAAATCACAACACAAACAAGCGAAATAAATGGGGAAGTAATATCTGAAAGATCAATTACACAAAGATCACAGCCAAAGCAACAAACACCAGCACGAACTACATTGAGTGCCCCGACCAAGTCCAGTCCTAAGAAGAAGGATTCATCCAAGTCACCGCCGAGTGAGTGAGTGATGATGAGTATAAGGGCGCTCAACTACAGAGGTCATCAGCGCCCTTTTTAAATGAAACTGGTCATGGCAAAAGCCAGATATAAATTATTCTAAAAACAGTATATGTTAAAAAAGACAAAAAATACATACGCCTTGAAAAAAAAAAAAAAATAAATAAATAAATAAATAAATAAATAAATAAAATAAAAATGTCATCCAAAAACCATAAATTCTATTTGCTAAATCCTAAAATCTAATCTCGAAAAGAATCTAAAAACCTTCTCCACTACTGCGTGATCGTCCGCTAGAATTTCTGCAAAGCTGACCGGCAGCTGCAGAGACGTCCTAAGGTCTGCTAGGTGAAAACACTCTAGCAGCACGTGTCGTACAGACAACGCTTCATTACAAAACGGACATAGTGGAGAAGGCTCCTTTTTAAAAAGAAAATTATGAGTAAAAATGCAGTGCCCAATTCGTAACCGAGCCAAACTCACCTCCTCGCGACGAGATGACCGACAGGAGGTAACCCAGGGAATCGGAAGTTCTTTGACAGATCTAAGTTTATTATTGCGGAGAGCATACCACTCTTCCTGCCAGCAGGTTTGCACAGCTCTCCGCAATTCGGCCCTAAAGTCTTCCGATGTCACAGATGGTATTTTAACCCTGGGCTTCATGATAGCCGTCTTGGCTGCTGAATCCGCCATTTCATTCCCCCGCAAGCCCACGTGACCAGGGATCCATGCACACACCACGTTAACGCCAGAAGCGTGTAAAACGTGGAGGGCATCCTGTATACGCTGCACAATAGGGTGGTAGTTGTAGAGCTGCCGTAGGCTTTGAAGTGCACTGAGGGAATCACTCAGGATTAAGCAGTCCCCCAACTTTCGTCGGCGTACGTGTAAAATGGCCCGGTATATTGCATAAAGCTCTGCAGTAAAAATGGAAGTGCTAGTGTGGAATCCGAATGTATAGGGTTCGGTTCCACACACGTAAGCACAACCAACGCCATTTGAGTTCTTGGAGCCATCAGTATAAATTACAAAATGGTCCTCATATCGCGATAAAAATTCTAAAAAACATGTGCGGATACTAGACATAGACATGGTAGATTTATCATATTTAGTCATGCCCAGATCAACCGGGGACGCTCTGCACAACCAAGGAGGGTATGTCCTCTCCCCCCTAGGATACATCTTGGGCATGTCAGTATCAAGATGTCTAAGGAGCTCCCGGAAACGGAAACCAGGTGGCTTTGGTTTAATAGTAGTGTTCCTATAACGCACGTCCATGAAGGTATTAAAGAACGGCGTAAACGATGGATGTGTGGGCATGCAATTAAGTCCACAGCCATAATTGGCTAATAGCATGTTGCGCCTGTAGTGCAGAGGAGGTTCTGCAGACTCAGCATACAGGCTTATAACTCGGCTCGTTGGAAATGCCCCAACAGCTATACGTATGCCACAGTTATGGACTGTGTCTAATCTCTTCAGCACAGATGGTCGTGCTGAGCCATAAACGATACTACCATAGTCTAATTTGGAACGGATGAGTGCCCGATAAAGTCGCAATAACACTGCACGATCCGCTCCCCACGATTTTCCACTTAGTACCCGCAAGATATTCAAAGATCGGTCACATCGTGCTTTCAGTTGTGCTATATGCGACGACCAACTAAGTTTTCTATCAAATATTAATCCAAGGAACCTCGCCTCATCTGCAAAAGGTAGTAGATCAGCGCCTAGCCGGAGCCTTGGAGGTAGTCGACTCTGCTGACGCCAGAAGTTTACACAGATGGTTTTCTCAGCGGAAAATCGGAAGCCGTTTTTTAAACTCCAACTCTTAAGGTTGTCCAAGGTGGTCTGAAGACGGCGCTCTAAAAACGGAGTGCGTTGAGATGTACAGTAGACTGCAAAGTCGTCTACAAATAGGCATGACGAGACACCTGGAGGTACACATTTCGAGATAGAATTAATCGCAATAGCAAACAACGTAACACTTAGTACCGATCCCTGTGGTACACCGTTCTCTTGAACAAAAAGGTTCGAAAAAACCGAGCCAACCCTTACTCGGAATACGCGGTCTTTCAGGAATTCCTGAAGGAAGAGTGGTAGGCGTCCACGTATATTCCAGGTGTGCAGAGTACGTAGCAACCCTGCCCGCCAACACGTATCATAAGCCTTTTCGAGGTCAAAAAATATTCCGACTGTTTGACAGTTCTTAAGAAATCCGTTCATAATCTGTGTCGACATGGACACAAGATGATCCACTGTTGAACGGCGTCGTCGGAAACCGCACTGGATGTTATTCAGTAGGTTGTGCGTTTCCAGCCACCATACCAGCCGCCCATTTATCATGCGTTCCATCACCTTGCATACGCAACTGGTGAGGGAAATAGGGCGGTAGCTAGAAGGGAGGTGACGGTCCTTGCCAGCTTTCAAGATAGGTATAATGGTAGCTTCTCGCCACTTTTCAGGAAACGTGGCATCAACCCAAACACGGTTATACACCTCGAGCAGGAATGCCTTACCTTCAGGTGAGAGATGTTGTAACATTTGAACGTGGATTCCGTCCGGTCCTGGTGCTGTCAGTCGCGATGACGAAAGAGCGTGTTCTAGCTCTGCCAAGATGAAGAGGCGGTTATAGTCTTCAAGGTTTCTGGAACTAAACACGAAACCTTGAGATTCTACCTGAGTCTTAATTGAGATAAACTCAGGAGCATAATTGCATGAGCTAGACACCTGAGCGAAAGCACAGCCGAAGGTGTTAGCCACAACAAACGGATCAACAACAACTCCTGCAGTTGTTTTCAGACCAGCGATTGGCAGGTGGGTTGATTTTCCGGCCACGCGCCTTAATTTATCCCATACAACAGATGAGGGTGTACATCTGTTAAAAGATGATACAAATTTGTTCCATGAGGTCTTTTTGCTATCCTTAATTATTTGCCTAGATTTTGCACGCGCTTTCTTATACTCAATTAGATTACTTAGCGTAGGGTGTCGTTGGAATACCCTTAGAGCACGTCTACGAGCACGAATAGCATTCCGGCAGTCGTTGGTCCACCATGGGACAGGAAATCGACCGAGTTGGGTAGCCGAACGTGGAATAGACTGTTCTGCAGCGGAAAGAATTTTCTCTGTGAGATGATCGACTAAATCATTCACAGAATCGTGCTCGTTGTATTCAAAGACAGCCAACTGGGTGTAAAGATTCCAGTTGGCACGATCAAAGCGCCATCTAGGGATACGTGAGGGAGACACATCTTGTGCTAAGAGACTAAGAAGACATGGAAAGTGGTCGCTGGAATGTAAATCAGAGATGACATTCCACTGTAATGATACAGCTAACTGGGATGAACACACTGCCAAATCGATGTGCGAATAGGTGTTAAACGCGTCTGAGAGGAATGTGGGCTCTCCGGTGTTCAGGAGAACCAAGTTATTGCTCTCCAGGAATTTTGCAATGAGGTTGCCTCTCGAACATGCCCGATTTGAGCCCCAAAGTGGGTGATGGGCATTAAAGTCTCCAACTATTAGAAATGGTGTTGAAAGTTGGGAAACCAGATCTTCAAGGTCAACTAACGAGAGGTCATCTGATGGCGGGAGATATACAGTGCAAATGCAAAATTCTATTGATGGCAGCTTAATCCTTACAGCTACAGATTGTAAATCAGACTGTAGCTGTAACGGATCTACAAATATGTCATCCCTGAGGAGCATCATAGTACCCCCGTGTGCAGGAATGCCCTCTTCTGTTTCAACATCACACCTCAGTGGTGTGTAGCGTCTGATTTTAAAGTTGTCTTGTGGTCGTAGCTTAGTCTCTTGTAAGCATACCACTAAGGGGTGATGCTTACTGAGCAAAAGTTCCAATTCTGGTCGATGCGCTCTTAATCCTCGTATGTTCCATTGTAGGATAGCCATTGGAACTATGGGATATAAGATGTAAAGGTAGTCTACATTAAGACGACTTCATGGGTGGCCGAATCAATTTGCCCTTTTTCTTTGGTGTAGGGCTAGTTTCGGCAGGTTTATCCTGCCTCTTCTTTGCTGCAGATGTAGCAGCGTGGTCAGCTGTTTCATGCTCCATATCCTCTATGGAAGAGGACGGTTTTCCTTCTACAACTTTCGATTCGAGGGGCTCGAAGCGATTGGAAATTCCGACCGACGTAGATGACGGTCGCCGGTCGTAGTCCTCCCCAGAAGATGACCCCGACGATGATCTCGGAGACACTCTAGGGCTACGTTTCTTGGACTTTTCTGGAGCAGACTTTGTGCTTTCTTTCAGGAAGGCAGTTCTATCATACTGCGTCTTGAACTTGATCTCTGGTGCTTGGTATACAATGGGCAATTTCGTCCTGTTGTTAGAAGTGGATGCTTTCTCAGGCGACTTCACTGACCTGATATTTTCAGTAGTCTGTGTTCTCGGAGTTTTAGATGGTGTTACTGATGCTCTTGGTTGCGATCTAGGCACTAGAACTTTCTCGGATATTGTTGCCCCATTTAAATCAGATGTTTGGGTACCAGCCTCCCGTTTCGGTGACGGAGTAGCCGCCACAGAGCTATAGGTACGGGAGGTGGTTGAAGAGGGCTTGAGGATACATAGAAGTTTCCGGGCTTCCGAAAAGGAAACCTTTTCCTTAACCCGGATCTCCTGAATAGCTCGCTCTTCAATATAACGGGGACATTCTCGTGAACTTGATGGATGTTCACCGCTACAATTTACGCATGCTGGAGGTGATGTACATGCATTTTCATGCATGCCGGCTCCGCAGCTGACACATGTAGGTGCGCCTTTACAGAATGCACTAGTGTGACCGAACCGCTGACATTGGTAGCATCTCAGAGGGTTAGGTATGTATGGTCTAACCTCAATCACTTCATATCCTGCCCTGATTCTTTGAGGGAGATCTACCCGATCAAAGGTCAGGAACAGGGTACGAGTGGGAACCATATCCCCTCGTTCTCTCCTTTGGACACGATATACTGCAGTTACGCCTTGTTCCTGGAGGTTCTCCTGAATATCCTCGTTGGACATTCCATCCAACGCGCTAGTGTTTACAACACCGCGCGAGGAATTCAGGGTCCTATGCATCTCCACTTTGACTGGATAACTGCCCAGCATGTTGGCTTTCAGTATCTTTGCTGCCTGGGATGCTGTAGTTGCTTCCACCAGCAGCGTGCCATTTCTAGATTTTGTACATGATTTAACAGCACCAGCTATTTTGTCAAGACCTTTCTGTATAATAAACGGATTAACCGTAGAAAAAGTTCTACCTTCCTCCGTTCGTTTAATAACTAAGTAGCGAGGACCACACTCAACTACTTGCTTAACACTGTTTTCAACTAAATCCTTTCCACGTTTATTGTTTTTTGGGGGGTGTATGTTAACCATAAATGTTGGTCTAAATTTCATCCCCCAGTGCTCCCCACCCACCACGGAGTCCAACAAGGGGTCACCCCACTGGGATGACAGGGCTACACAGGGGATATAGCGAGCTCGCCGTCCCACTCACCCTGGAGGTCGGTACAATACCTAGTCCTGGCCGATTGATTAGGGGTGGGTTAGTCCCTAACCTCCCGTTTAGGCGAAGCAGAAGCCAAAGTAGTGTATTAGAAATGCGCACCCTCCCCGAATTCAGAAAAATACTGTTACGAGCTCAGATACGCATCCCTCAACCACCAGGACAAACCTTTCCACCGACACGGGTCTCCACGCACGGCCTACACGTGGGTGGGCCTGTTGACCGTCTCCTTCAACCACGAAGAGGAGCCCACTCGAGGGAGACTGTTGGCTCGGGACCCCGGGTTCGCCAAACCCGTACCTACCGAAGTAGGCCCCTGGGGGCCGAGAGCATCCACTTGAAGAACATGTGAACTGGTAGTATATAATGTATCGCCAAGAAATTTGAGACCTCTTATGACAGAACGGACTTCCTCAAGAAAATAGTAAGACCAGTAAAGGCGAGCTAGCCAGCGCTATGGAAAAAATAAAACGTTGTTATTATTTTATATATCATTTTCCTTGTTCTCGTCATTTTTATTATGTTGTTTTTCTGTATGTTTACACAATACACATAAACACCATGCCCAAGGCGAGACTCGAACCCACGGCCCTCTACGTAGAGGAACGCCGGAGACATCCGCTTTAGCGACTCCGAGCACTTGCATCAAATACACGCAAATGTTTTCGTTTGTAGTATCTGAGAACTTACCCCCAGGTGCCTACTGTGGTAGTTAGGGGAATTGGCGATCCCGGGCTCCTGAGCCACCCTGACACCATCGATGTGGGTTCCTCTTAGTGGTGAGGGGTCAGACAAAACACCCACCCATGTGTAGGCCGTGCGTGGAGACCCGTGTCGGTGGAAAGGTTTGTCCTGGTGGTTGAGGGATGCGATACTGAGCTCATTCCAGTGTACTTCTGAATTCGGGGAGGGTGCAAATTTCTAATACACTACTTTGGTTTCTGCTTCGCCTAAACGGGAGGTTAGGGACTAACCCACACCTAATCAATCGTCCAGGACTAGGTCTTGTACCGAACTCCAGGGTGAGTGGGACGGCGAGCTCGCTATATCCCCTGTGGGATGACCCCTTGTTGGACTCAATCATGGGTGGGGAGCACTGGGCGATGAATACTAATCCATTTATTATGGTAAAATTTAATAATGATAACAAAAATGTTAACAAAAGTGGAAAAGAAGTAGCAGACTCTTGTGGTCCTCGCTACTTAGTTATTTATAGAATTGAGGAAGGTCAGAAATTAGTACCGTGAACCTGTTCATTATTCAGAAGGGCTTAGATAGTATTGCTGGTTCTGTGAAGGCATGTACTAGATCTCGCAATGGCACACTCCTGGTCGAAACAAGTTTCTTCGACACAGGCTGCTAAAATCTTGAAAGCCAATATGCTTGCGAGCTATCCGGTGCGCGTTGAATTGCATAGGACTCTGAACTCCTCGTGTGGTGTTGTAAACACCAGCGCATTGGATGGTATATCCAATGAGGAGATTCAGCAAAACTTGGCGGAACAAGATGTGACAAGTGTATATCGAGTTCACCGCAAAGAATGAGGTGAAGTAGTGCCCACTCGTACCCTGTTTCCTACCTTTGATCGGGTAGAACTCCCAAAAAGGTAAAAGCGATTCCAACTCCACAAATGTAGTGGTTCTAGAAGAAAAGACCAAGATCAAATGCAGCTCAGGCGTCAGACTGGACAAGATAGCATTGCATGTTTTTCAACATCCAGTAACGGCAATAATTGGGCAAATAACCTCACCCTCAGCATACAATCTGCAAAGGTCTCATTCAAAGCTCAGGGCTTAAGATAATGATCTTGAGGAAGAGTTATTAATGCATGATGTGGGATAAAGCAATCCAGAGTACCTAGGTGGAATCTACCTAAGGGGCGAGGAACACGTTTGGCTTGTAACAACAAATTCAAGATAACTCCCTTTGACCATGCAGCAATGACTTCTACAATGAAAGTTTTGATAAATGAACGGTGGCTTCGTCCCATACTCTGAGTACATCCAAAATAGAGGGCATGTCAGCTAAGTACCTAAATAAAATAAATCATTTAGAAAGGGAAGACATTGTTTAAAGAACACCATAGAAACAAAATGCAAAACAGAGGAAGAAATCTGCAGCTAGACACTTTTACTTCACACATCATAAGAAGGAAGGGGAAGCCAGCCCTAAATTTTTAAAAGACCTTAAAGAGTGGGTGGAATTCTCCATCTGAATAAACCTATATACTGATACAAATAAAATACAAGTTATTAAAATCTTATGTCCCATATCACACAGATCTCATTGCAAAGTACATCCAGATGGAAAACACCATCTATGAGGGGAGTTCAATAAGTAATTCAACACATGTTTTTTCACAGCCAATTTTGGTTGGAAAAACCTGATATTTCTTGTGGAACATTTTCAAACATTCCTGCTTCATCTTGTAAAGTGTCATTGACTTCGGATAGGTGACAGTGCTATACGGAGCTTTTAAAATGGCATCTGTAACAGAGGTGTGTTCCAAACAATGGGCAGTGATTGAGTTTCTGTTAGCAGAAAACCAGGGCATCTCATATTCACAGGTGCTTGCAGAATGTCTACGATGATCTGGCAGTGGACAAAAGCATGGTGAGTCATTGGGCAAAGAGTATGTCACCATCGTCGCAACGTTAAGCAAAACTGTGATCTCCCGTGTGCTGGGCAGCCATGCACAGCTGTGACTCCTGCAACATTGGAACTTGCAAACACTCTCATTCAAGCTGATCGCCGGATCTCATCTCACCTCAGTGCTCAATTTGACGTCTCTGGTAGTGCTGTCACAATTGTTCACCAGTTGGGATATTCAAAGGTTTGTTCCCTCTATGCATAACCAAAGATCATAAAGAGCAAAGGAGAACCATCTGTGCGGAATGCCTTGCTCGTCATGAGGTTGATGGTGACATTTTTTTTTTTGTCAAAAATTGTTACCAGTGATGAAACATGGATTCATCATTTCGAACCCGAAACAAAATGCAAATCAATGGAGTGGCACCACACCCACTCCCCTACCAAGAAAGTTTAAAAGCCATACCCTAAGCAGGTAAAGTCATGGCCACAGTCTTCTAGGTTGCTGAAGGGGTTATTCTGTTCAATGTCCTTCTCCATGGTCAAACGATCACCTCTGAAGTGTATTGTGGTACTCTTCGAAAATTAAAGAGTCGACTTTAGCATGTTCGTAGACACAAAAATCCGAACAAACTTTTTTCCATGACAACGCAAGACCTCACACAAGTCTTTGTACCCGAGAGGAGCTCACAAAACTTCAGTGGACTACTCTTCCGCATCCTCCCTACATCCTCGATCTAGTACTGTCGGATTTCCATATGTCTGGCCCAATGAAGGATGCAATCCGTGGGACGCACTACATGGATGATGAGGTTATTGATGCAGTACAACGTTGGCCCTGACATCGACCAGTGGAATGGTACCGTGCAGGCACACAGGCCCTCAGTTCAAGGTGGCATAAAGCTGTAGCATTGAGCGGAGATTGTGTTGAAAAATAATGTGTAGCTAAAAGATTGGGGAATAACATGGTGCTTTTGAATGCTGAATAAAACAACTCCTGTTTCAGAAAAATGTGTTGCATTACTTATTGAACCGTCCTGGTACAGTCATAAGATGAAGTGTGGCTGTGCATCTATGGAGACAAACATATGTATTCCAGTAAGTTTTGATGCAGAAGTAAAGCTATTTGATAAATCGCTAATATGTATACACAAAACAAGGTTTTTTTAAACTATTGCTATACATTTCATTGGGCAATTTTTTATTGGGATATTAGGCAATATGACGTGAAATGTGTTATAAATATCTACATGTTATAAATATATAAGAGGTGAAACATGTTATAAATCTGAAAAACCATTATTTGAAAACTGAGGTAAAGTTTGCAAAGAACTTGGTCTGTAAAATCATGTTACTTAAGAAAACTACTTTTTGCATTTCAGCATAAAATTCTAGCAATTGTAATGAAATACAGAACCTGTTTTGTATTTTATTCAGTATTTGAAATCTGCAAGTTATTTCAGATTGATTAAAAGTAACTTTGTACCGATGGTTTAATCAAACTTAATAATCAGCCAAACCATTTATAATAGGAATTTAGTCCAGCATATTAGTTTTAGAAACAGGCTGCCTTCAGCTCACTTCGGAGAAAAATTAAATTGCCTGATTTTTCTGATTTGGTTTTTGGAACCTTTAGAGATGATGCAAATAAGTCACATGGTAGCTCCATTAATGACTTGAAGCTACTGATAATCAAGTTTCTTGTAGTATTAGAGAAAGCATGAAAAAAGTAATCAAAAGGCCAAGCACCACAACTACCACCACTACATAAATCAAGATATGACAGAAACTTGACCATATATCTGACCACAAAGCGTTTTATACAAGATATTCTCCTTTACTTACGCTTCCAATATCTGTTCCATTATCTCCTCTATATCAGAGCCTGCTACTTCAAGCATATCTTGTACATCCGAAGAAGGCTCTAAGCTTTCTGCAGCAGCTGAGATATCATGTTCAGTGTTTTCAGTATCTTCTGCAGTTTCTTCTCCTTGTGCTCGTGTAGCTTCAGAATTTGATGTTCCACTCAACAAATCTGGACCTGTTGAAAGAATGATAAATTAATCTTGCTACTTATCCACATTATTTTAAAACAAATCAGCTAAAGAGACTATTATGCATGATTGGAGGAATTTATAACAGTGATGTGAAATTAATTGAAAATACATGACATATGATCCAAAATTAGTAAAAGGATTGATAACCAAAATAAACTGACAACATGGGAGAACATACTCATATGGAAAAATAAGGACCGAGTAATGTACTTTGAAATCTCACCAGTAGATAATTTAACAAAGTAGTTCATAGTTCCACTGCCAGAGAGAAACGAGATGACAACAGATGTCACTTGGGAAGAGGTTGAAAATGGAGGTGACAGTTTCCAAAACTAGTCCCTCAGTAATATAAACATGTAAGCGACGAATCGTTTTTTTTTTTTTTTTCTTTCTTTCTCCTTCAGCTAAAGAGACATTCAATTTCATTAAACAGTAAGTTACAGATCAAATATGAAGACCAATACAATTTTAGTTTTCCCAAGAATAACCACCATTAGTATAAGCAGAACACCAGATAAAAGCTGCCCTTAGCATTTACTGCTAATTAATCATGAAGGAAAATTAATAAAAATACATAAAAGATAAATTAACTTTAAAGAGAGTTGATTAATGACACTAAACAACACTTACTTTAGTGTCATTAATCGACTTTCTTTAAAGTTAATTTATCATAACAACACTGTTTTCAACACTTCCAAGAAAGGAATTACATAAAAGATACTTTATTAAAAATTCATACTTATATTAACATCAAGGCCACTGGCTACTAAATTAAACATACACAGCAGCATCAAGAAAGGAGATACAATAACCTTCAGCATGTCTGAAGATATGACTTCTATTGTGAATCCTAACTACCGGAGGTAGGGACTTATAAAAGGATTTTGTTTGAAAAACAGTGCTATGTTCTCACCAAAAGCAGAATTATTTTTCATATTTACAGAATGTATTGGGTAGTGAGTCTGTATTGTTCAGAAAGTTGACAAATCCTTGGAGCTATCGTAGTACACCAATGAATTACTTTAATTTCTGTACACTTAAAGCTATTCAACCATAGATATGTTTGAGGGGAATGCAATAGTATGCAAAAATAAATGTAAAATGAACCTATTTCTTACAAGGTGCATTTTATTTTGGCATTTGTTTTAGATAGTTATGTCTAAGGGTGTATGCAAATCATTTACTTTTGAAGGTTTTTATTTATATAAAAAAAATAAAATAAAAAGCAAACAGTCATGTTTTTTCTTATTACCAGCTCCAGTTCTTATGCACCAAAATCATTACAATAGTGTTTTATATAGAACTCTGAGAAATGAAAAAGTACAGGTTTTTAATACTTAACATTGTTTAGGCCTTAATATATGCAATAAACTATTCTATCTAGGATGCTTATTAAAACTACCAAAAATCTTTATCCTCAGCTGAATCAAGAAAAATTGTTTGGCCTCTTAACTGTTATTGCTGTATCTTCTCTGCCACAGATAACAAAATTTTCCTGGCTGTATACATCACCTTGCATTTTTATATTCACCAGCACAGTTTTAAGAGCACTATTAATGTGGCTTGTTTTATTCTGTTTCATTGCTGTGGAAGCTGCACAAGCTAGTGCAGAATACTATGTATGACTAAAGCCACTAAAATGTTTCACTTTCAATATACCTAATTAAGTTTCCCTGCAGCAATATGGATCACTGGATAAGTGCATAAGGAATATTCTGCAGCTGTCAGAAGTATTTGGTTTACTTGTTCAAACTCAGATATGGAAAGACCTTTATCAAAATACACTTGAAAATAGAAAACTGACAATTAATGTAGATACAATCACACGGTATGCATTTGGATAAGGAGACCTGACGAAAATCTACCAACAAAACACTATACAACCCGCCTGTTACATCACAGTTCCACAACCCGGAATTATATAAGCTTTCAGAGAAGTACATAGAGAGGTTAACAGATAAGTATATACATGTAGAGGTAATAATAATGGGAGATTTCAATGTCAGAATAGGGGAAAGTGACGTAAATTTGGATTGGTGGGAATCAAATGATGTGTTACAGAAAAAAAGAGAGTTAGATATAGCAGGGACAAAATGGTGGAC
Organism: Mantis religiosa; assembly: GCA_030765055.1. NCBI lineage: Eukaryota > Metazoa > Arthropoda > Insecta > Mantodea > Mantidae > Mantis > Mantis religiosa. The sequence continues at coordinate 163,162,702 of CM060950.1, forward strand.
AGAGGGAGTGAAAAATTTATCGTCTTTTGTGAACAAAATTCTCTTGATATTTTAAATGGAAAATATGGAGAAGATGAAGCTGGGGAATATGCATTTTTACGTGCTATGGCCAAATAACTTGAAAGGCAAGATAAACAACTTCAAAATTACAAACTTATGCACAAGCAGTGGACGTTTTCCAATAATAACAGAAGTAGAACAGGTAGGAGGAGGAGAGCTGATACAGACAAGGAGAATAAAAACGTTCAAATGGAGGAACAGAGAGTAGGTTTTATACATGACAAATTTAGGTGTAGGTCAAATTATAGAAAGGGGTATAATGCTGAACATTAAGGAAGATCGGATGGGGAAAAACATTAGAACTGCTGGAATTACTAGTAAAAGGGGCGGGTAAAGAAATGGAAACAAGACAAAATAAGAAACAGGGAAATAAAGGGTGGTATGAAGAGGAATGCAGAGCAGAGAAAAAAGAAGTATTTAAAATTCTTATTAAATGGAGGAGAACGGAAGAAGAAACAGGAAACATCTGTTGGTTGGAAATGGGGATATAAAAATTTACTAGAAGCAAAAAAGAAAAAATGGCAGGAAAAGGTGTGGAAAAAGTTGAAAGAAGCTATAGAGGGAAAGAATGGAAAAAATATGGGAAGCAGTAAGAGGTGTAGTCAGCAAAGAGGCAAAAAATGAGATTAAAGCAAATGAATGGCAGAGATATTTCAGAGAGCTGATCGAGGAGGGAAGAAAATTAAAATTAGAAATAAAGAGATTTTGGAACAATAGAAATAGCAAATGAAGATCTAGATAGGCAATTTACAATGCAAGAGGTGTATCTACAATTAAAATCTATAAAAAAAGGGGGGGGGGAAGGCAGTAGGACTCGATGGTATACCATGGGAATTTTGGAAAGTGTATGGGGAAACAAAAAAGGGCTTAGAAGTAATGGCAAACGTGCTAAACAAGATAAAAGAAAATGATGACATACCAGAAAGCTGGAAAATAAGCATGATTGTGCCTATTTATAAGGGGAAGGGAGGTGCAAATAAACCAGAAAACTATAGGGGAATAAGTCTTACCTATATTAGGAAAAATATACACGGCAATATTAGCAGAAAGGCTAATATTGGTAGAACAAGAAAGGAAGCTGTCTGAATTTCAAGCAGGTTTCAGGAAAGGACAACGGACAATAGATAATCTGTTCATAATAAAGACTATAATTGACAAATACCTCAGGAAGAGAGAAAGGGTATACATGTTCTTTGCAGATTTTGAGAAAGCTTTTGATACGATAAATAGAAAAGCTTTAGTTTAGAAATTGAGGATGAAAGGGTTAAGTAGAAAATTTATAAAAGTAGAGAAAATCTATGAAGGGGTGAAGTTTTGCATAAGGCGGGAAAAAAATGTAGTTACAGAGATGACAGAACAAAAAATAGGCCTAAGACAAGGATGCAAAATGAGTCCAATGTTATTTAACTTATTTATAGATTTTTTGTTTGTTGTAATTTACATCCTCCAACATTAAGTCATTTCGGACGATGAATGGAAAGGATGAAATGATGCTCAAATGAGTCCGGGGTCCATGGAGCTTAGGGATACCTGACATTCGTCTTACAGGATAAGGGAAAACCCAGAAAAACCTTATCCACATAACTCACCCTGACTAAGATTCGAACTCGGGACATCTTGAACGTGAGGCAGACATGCTACCGCCACGCTACCAAGGCGGGCCATTTATAGATGAGATAATAGACAAGGTTAAAGAAGGAAATCAGCACTGTCTGTTAATAGCAAACAAAGAAATTCCTGGACTGCTATATGCGGATGACTTAATGGTAGGATTGCAGAAGGCAATAAATGAAATCCAGAAATATTGTGAAGAGTGGGGAATAAAAATAAACATAAGTAAGTCGAAAGTTATGGTCTTCAAGAAGGGAGTTAAATTAAAAGAAGATGAAAAGTGGGTACTAAATGGCAAAAGGGTAGAAGTGGTCAATGAATTTGAATACTTAGGAGTAAGGTTCAATAACAATGGAAAGTGGGAAGCACATAGGAGAGAAATTGAAGCAAAAGGAAGGGCGGCAATAAATGGAATAAGAATATGCAAATATAAGCTAGAAATGACAACCAAGTGGTTAGAAAGAATGTACGAAGCACTAGTTGAATCCAAAATATTGTATGCAGTGGAGACCAAAACTACAAAAGGTTTTGTAAAGAGCTACTAGGCTTACCAAGATCAGCACCTAGGGAAGTGGCTTTAGTAGAATTAGTAAAGACAAGAAGAAATGGAATAATAATGGAAAGAATAATAAACTTGGTATAGGTGTTTGACCAAAGAAGGGGAAATTATGAAATTATGCATGAGACAGCAAAAAAGATTAGAGAACTCCAATAGTTGGTGGGCAGAGATAGGAGCAATTATGGAAAAAATAGCAATGGGAGATATATGGAGATTAGAGGAAAGGAATACATGCGATGTGGGTAAATTAGTAAAATGCAGAATATAAGATATAGAAAGATAGGAAATATGGGGAAGTTTAGAAAATATGAAATCATTACAATTTTACAAGCAAATAAAAAGAAATTTGGGACGAGAAGCATATGTACATTATTGCAATAGGCAAGAGAGAGAAGGGTTAGCATGGATGAGAACAGGAATAATATTTCTAAGAGGAATAAGAGGTAGGGAAAGGAATTTGTGAATTGTGTGGGGGAAAAGAAAGCATAGAACACTATGTAGCAGAATGCAAGGAGGTTGCAGTATGGAGAAAAAAAGTTTGGGAAGAAAAATGGGAAAAAGTAGAGAAGAGGATAGTAGCTATAAAAATGTTAACGGGCAGGGAGAAAAAGAAGCTAGGAAATATTGGTGAGTTTTTGCAGAAAGTAAAAGAAAAATGGGCCAGAAATGTAAAGAATATAAGAAAGGAAGATGAGGGGGAAGAAAGGGACTGATTAAGTAATCAAGGAGGTATGGAGGTTAAGAGCTACCTGGCAGAGCAGAAGACCAGAGTGTCATGCAAGCCAAGGTAGCAACAAGGTAAAGAGAAATAAATGTAGCCTAAAGTTGTAAATTGTAAAATTTTGGAATATGCACAATAAATATATCATATCACCAGCAAAACACACCTTACAATTTCACTATTATAGCTGTTGCAGAATAGGCATTCTTCAAAAAATGTACTCTAACGCTGGCATCAACAACATGAAAACTTCTACAATGTCTTAAATACTTCCTTTGTCAGAAAAGTTCCACGACAGAGGTCAAAGAGAAAATTGAGTTGCCAAGTAATGATCCTAGCTCCTATCGCAGTACAGATAAAGCATTATAGGTTCTTGCATCTTCATGCAATAAGGACCCAAACATTGTGTTGCTAAGCACAGCCCTGCCACCTAGTGAGTGCATGGAAACATGCCAAGGTAATTTCAAGGATGCACGCATACCAGGTAACATAAAAACATTTGTTCCTTTTTAATACTGTAAACTCAAGAAGAAAAAAACCTGTCCTGGGACTTTTCTGACACAGGTTGTACTTTCTGAGGGATAACAGTTTTCAACCAAGAATTACATCTGGTATATAGGTAAGAATACTGATTAATGTGAACAATTCAATAATGTCTTACTCATATGAAACTTGATGTTTCACTTCACAAGTAAAGACATTTGTTTTGCCTCTTCCCAGTGTTAGAAAACTTATGTAGTGTATCAGACCTATGAAAGAAAATATCAAAACTCAAATGATCTCCATGAGATATGAGAAGCAGTAGAAAAAAGGAAAAGGAAAACAGAAAAAAAAGGAAGATGATGAAAAAGGACACAGATGTATATTCTTAATAAATAGAATATTTTATGTATTTAACAGTGGTTATATTCAATTATAAATACATTTTAGAAAATCAAATGTATAACAGTGGTGACCCGACATGACAACTGCTAAGTGCATAATTATACAATGGAGGAACATACTAACAACGATGGAAGGAGCAATGAAAGTGAAATATTAGTATTAACCACTTTGCTGATGGCCATTTAAACCCTTCAGGGGCCGGAAACGGATACCCAATAAACAGAACAAGACATTTAAATTGTTAAATGATGTAAAAATGCATCATAAGTACAATCCTATATCTTCCGTATTTAATAAATAAATACGGAAGATACGGAATTGTAAGTTATTTAAACGAAACAAAAACTGGTTTAAAAATCATTAAAGGCAGTATACATCTACAGTAGCAATAAAGTAGGGACTACATTAATAAATCATTGAAATTTCACTACTTTGTTTCACAGTAGCAAAAGCCATTCTTTGCGTCGAACGTGCCTAATATTTGAATCATTTTGTTTTGTGTGTATACTAGCCAATGTATGTATGTATATATAGCTACGCAAGCAACTTCTCCGGTTCAAGTTTAGTTTATTTAGGCTATACCAAGTGATGATCATACGAGTATATGTTGTGTTACACTGAAAAGAAAACTGCCAGCATCTGTTATTACAGTGTTTCTCAACCAAGGTTTCTGGTAGCCTTATGCAGCTGTTTTCGCTCAGTATTTTAGTTATTTATAATCTCTCTGTATTCAGAGTGATTTCTTATAGCTATCAAGAGATAAATGAATGGAGCATTTGAAATTGTTAAATTTCAATGTTAACCATGGCTTATCCCCATAATGTAGCAAATAAATTAGCTTGGGTATGATGTGTACAGGCTTCTGATACTACTGTAGAAAATCTGGAAGATTTGTTGTGCGATTATGAAGGAGATGTTTAGGCTATAGGTAGCAGTGACGTGTACTGGTCTACAGATGGCATATTAGCTACTCCATTGTTTGGGGGAAATGCCGGGTCAAATATGGGTGATGCGGATCAGGTATTACTAGCTATCCCTCTTTACGGAAAACAGTTAAATGGTAAAGTATTTTTATACCACTGGATGTAACCATGCACAATTGTTAAGTAATTTTCAGAGCTGTAAATTCATGTAAGACATTCATCTACCTGTACTTGCGCTTATAAGGAGCTCGTAACTTAATTGAGTACTATAATACTCAGAGGCCTCATTATACTGGGGGCTAAGAATCAGTCCTCATAGTTGAGAGAAAACACTTTCCAATAAGGATACCACCCATAACCAAAAAAGTTGTAACCATTTCGAAAATGTGTAGTGTGTTGCGAAAAAGAAGGTCGCAAGGAAACCAATATTATTTGGTGTGAATCTGCGGATGTGCCCTTGGGTGTTTATCCAGGTTTGGAGGTGTACAATTCAAAAAGAAACCTTTAAGGGTACGTTTACATCCCTTATAGAACTAATTTAAATTTATTGTAAAATAGGAAGATTAAAATAATTGGCATTAAATGCATGTATGCGCAGGACGTCTATACACGTCCATATTGGTTCGGGGCATTTTAACTTGGACGTCATATGACGTCCATATCGGTGAAAGGGTTAAGATTCCCTCATTCTGATCGGAGAAACCAGATACATGGCTCCATCAGTTCAAGGTGCAGTTTGCTATAAATAAGGTAACTATAGGGAAGACACTAAATTCAATGATCTATTAGCGCAACTAGTACTCCAGTATGTGGAGAATACCTAGAACATAACCAATACCTGCTACAAAATCACAACTTCTCAATAATTTTAAAAAAGTGGAGATAAAAGAATTACAAAATTAGTTACTGGTATTGGGCTAGGAGAAAAGTTGAGTCAGTTAGCAAGAAAAATGAGGTCTTTGGCAGGAAGAGATGTCTCTTGACAAAGTTCTTCAAACTCTTTGGCTAGAGAAACAAATACAAGTTATCCTTATTGAGAGTGATGAATGCCTCGATAAGAGTTTGTTATGGCAGACAAAAAGCCCAAAATGAAGCCCCACAGCATGGCATTTGCCAGTGGATAAACTATGAAAGGTGCATCAGTTAATGAATTAGCAACAAATAGCAACAATGTAACAAACTCATAGCCCAAACAAACTCATACTGCAGATTTTCGAATAGAAGCTACAGTCCAAGTTAAAATATGAAGAAATTTGACCATAACAAATGATCTACATGCCGAAGGTCCCTAAACCCTTACACTCAACTATAACAGTAAATTCTGCATTGCAGTTTAAATTTGGAAGGAAATGCATGCTTGGAAATTCCAAGTGCACTAGCCAATGGAATGCACAAGAAAACTCCAAACTCCCATCAGCAGTAAATAAAGTGACAAGTTCTCCTGCTTAGAATCAGGACAGAAGCCAAACACAAATCTTATTCTGGCAACATAAAAGGTCTGGCTTGTGGTTTCTTGTTGACAATGGAGCAGATGTTTCCTCTAATTCAGCATCTAAAATTTATTAAGTTGAACAACAAAGTTATATATGTAAATGAAACTTAATTTGAACTGGAGATGTAAAAGTCTTGAAACTCATGAATAATATTAGATATAAATTATAGATGAATTTTTTTACGCATAAGCTTCACTTATGCAAGTGAAGCTTATGTGTAAAAAATATGACTCATCTATAATTTAATTATGTTTCGCTTCACTGTGGTGTTCCAATAAAGTAAAATTTTGAAATATTAGGTTTGTCACAGCTACAATGATTATTTTGTGTACAGACTTATCCATGAAGCTGGAACCAATATGATATATTTTGTCATTGTACACATTATATACATATTGAGACTGTATATACAAATATAATAATTTGAAACTCCAAGAATGTCACTTATCTTATAAGAAAATGACGGTTTTCTTAAAAATTGACTAGGATCACGATTTCGTGAATATCTTATTCACATCATCAGCCAGAACCATCAATAATCTCGTTAACGCTACTGTTGCTAAATGTCACTATGTTTATTTTAGTACTACCAACATCTGAAAATGAAACAAATTTAAAAATAGAATCGATTGCCGGTATTTCAAAATTCTATTGAAATTTGAATTTGGGTATTTGTTTCGTTTTCATATATCGGCAGTACTAAAAATTTTTTGTATTTGTATTTATTTCTCATCTTTCTTCTATATACAATTTCATTGATACATTGACATTTGTAACATTTCTTTCACACAGTAACAAAATGACTAATTCATATCTAACATACCCTTCCTACCTGCTTGCCTCGAGTCTCGGTCTCAATACACATAATCCCTGGTTACTAAAATAAACATAGTGACATCTAGCGATGGTAGCGTTAACGAGATTGATGGTTCTAGCTGATGTGAATAAGATATTCACGAAATCGCGATCCTAGTCAATTTGTAAGAAAAGTCATTTCCCATAAGTTCGAGTTACAAATTATTATATTTGTATATATTTGTTTGCTTCACTTAATAGCTTCATATTTTACGTATATAATTTGAGACTGTTTACAAAATATGTCCTAAATACGGGATCAACCAGCAGATGCACTTCAAAGTTATTTCATGTGGTTTTAACTTCAATTCAGTAGTTATAAGCACAGAACCATAAGCCTGTTGTGAAAGGCTTCTGAGCAACTTTTGGGGGAAGTCTCGAACGAGGACTGATATCTTCATAGGTTTTGAACTTTTACATGCAGAAATCTTTCGGAAAATTGTCCTTTCAACTGACAAGCTGACTTCATTAACATTTTGAATGATATATAAATATGTGCTGCACAGCAGAAAACATACGTCATAATCTACATTGTGACTAAATACAGAATGAAATAACACATGCTTGTAATAAATGAACTTATCACTGTCAACTCAACAAGAAAGAAAAGTTCCGTCAGAAGCGCAACCCTTATTGTAAGAGTGTGGAGTCACACGTACACATGCCTAGTGAACAAAGCACTGTATAAGTTCCTAGAGAACTGGATCTCTCTGTATACTCTTAATAAACAGAATGTTTTGTTATTTAAAACTGGTTATATATTAAAAATCAAAATGAAACAATTTTTCTGATTGTCCAGTTCACCTTCAATGACCTGTCAATGTTATTCTACTTTTATTCCTGACGTTGTGCATGACAAATTTTCCATTAGCCTGTGCAGCTTTTAACAGGTTGTAATCACCTAACATGTAGAATCTGTAGCTACTGCAATAATGCACTTTCTATGAAAGCTGCAGCTTTGCAAAGTATCTGAAACCGGCACAGTTTGCAGCATTGGGTGCATCAAGAACTGAAACTGCAACTTGAACTGCAGTGTTAGAAAGCCTCTCAAGAATACTGAAAATGAAATTTTCATTTTTGCCAATAGTAATATGTCCAAGATCAAGATGGCATTGCCTTGAGATAACATTTTATTCCTTCCCTCTCTTCTTTTCTTCTTACTAACAGGCTATGCTGCATTAAATTATTACTGATGGTAAATCACTTCTACCAGTCATTCAGTTTTTAACAACTGGCTGGCCATGTTTATCTTCAGGAATGTTTGCTTAAAGTCTCTACTATAACAATTACAAATTGGTCTTTGAAATCTTAAACTTGTTTTGCAAGTTGACATTTCCTCCGATGTAGCCACTCTTTTCTTGATTCACATGCTATTCACTTTACATATTACTTGTCAGCATTAACTTATTCCTTCTAGATAGTCCAAATGCACCCTCTAGACTTAAATTCTAGAGCTAACAGGTTGTTCCTGCAACCAAATTCAGGGCACTAGCATAAGTTAGTTTCCATTCAAAGCAACAGATACCAGCAGAATAAAACTATTTATGAAATAAAAGCATAGCCTACTTCTGTGGGTGGAGGAAGTATGTTTGCCTGAAGGTCAAGAGGTCTTGAGCTTTAATCTCAGTTACAGTGAATTACTCATATAAAGTTCTTTATCAGGATTTCCCTGACTTTTAAAAAACTGTCATAACAAAGCTCTTTAGAACCTGGGTTAGACATAAAAATCTATATGGTTTAATATAATAAAAAATGAAGTAATGCAGCAGAATATGTTGATGTCTAAGTGTAGAATTGGTTTACCTGGAATAGTCATGCTGTGAACTGTTCAGAACATCAGTACCCCCAATTGATTTCCACTTTTGTTTTCACATCTAGTATAGTAGTATTTTGTACTAATGCTTCAAACTAATTGGGGGAAGTTGGGGGACAAAACAAGATAAAAAGAATAATGGATACACAGTGGAAGGTTTGATACAGTCCATTTGGAACTTCTATGAGAATTCAGAAAAGATGATAAATTGTAATTTTTCTGACGCCACATCCCCAGTTGAAATCCGAACATGAATTTCTTCTATAGAATGCTCTGTATTCATACTTGAAATATTCTGAACAATGAAAATCTGGTCACTTGCACAACACAAAGCACAAACCAAGAGGTGTATTGAAAACTATAGCTCAGGGTTTCCCAAAATGGTAATACTGACTCGACTGTCTGACTCACAATGGGGCAACGTGTCATACATATACAGGCACATATAACGCCAAGCCATACTACTTTGTGCAATTGTGTCACAAACAGAAAGATTCCATGACAAGTTTCTAAGTTTACGTAACTCATGTATGTTACAAATACATTGAACTTAACTTAGTTTCATATTATGGCATGCAATTGCTTAAATTGAGTCAAACCTACTAAGTTGCCAAAGTGGCAATATATTATTTTCAGTAAATAAATAAAAAAATAATACTGATGATAATAGCATATTAACCCTCTTGCTGTCACTGTCGATTAGATTGACAGTGCTCACTCAGTGTTTAAATGGCAAGCTCACATATGGTGGCAGGAGTGAAAAATGTGACTGCTACATTTTGAAATTATCAGCTTTTTTGGGGAAGGGGGGGGGGGGGAGGAATTGAAATAAATGTAATTTTAATGCTAACTTAAAAGGTAAAACATGAGTTTTACAACATTAATTTCTGTTTAATAATCTATAAATTAAAAGAATCATCAGATAACAGCTAAATATCCACTCCATGTTTAATTACAAACAGGAATATTAATTTTGTTATTGTAATTTGAGATGAAATGTCACATATTTCTTATGAAATAAAGAAAATGATAATTAGTACTACAAAAATACACTCAATTACAAATAAAATAATTACAGACACACATTAAAAGCTACGTTATTTTGCATAAAAATACGTAAAGTATAACTCACCAGAACCAATGATTTTAGCATGGTTTGCATCTAGAATATATATACTCTTCAATAATGGTCTTAGTTTTCCAACACTGGTTTTAATACTATACAGGGAATTTAAGAATACTCTGTTTACATAATCTTAAAATAAATGAATCTGGGAATGGAACTTAAATTATAAAATACTAATTAAAAAGATAAACCTCACTTTGCATAGCTAAGCATTTCTAGCCATAACCTTCACTGTCATTTAATAGTACTCGCAACATCACACTTGTCATAATAAGCCATAATTTTGTCATCATCTCTCCCTGGTACAAAAACATTATTAGAATAACTTGCCATGTTCACTTTTATGGCATATAAAGAGAACAGAATATGGTGAAGCTATACTGGTGAGGTTTGAAAATGCCATTCTTTAAATAGACCTAAGATCTCCTTAATGGCCACAAAACTTACCATTAAAAAGAACGAGGTTTAGTCTTTTCAGTGACAAAATGCATGCCTAGAGGATGTTTCAAAAATAGTTTTGCAACCTTACAAACACTGTGTTGCTTAAAGCGATGCTGGAGGTCATTGCTTGGTATAAGTCAGTTGATTATATTAAGAGATGGTGGTTTTATCGCAGAAACTCTGTTAAGTGCATTTCACCAAATGTTGTAAAACTAAAAACAAGAGTCAAAGAACATTTTAGAACTTCAAATTGAAAAAGCAAGACAAGTCAACAGTAGCATTTCATTTTTGGAATGAAAACCATAACTATGATTCAAATTCAACATTATTAAAAGATGTGATAAATCAAACTGACAATGTGGGAGAAATTTAAACACAAAGTAATAAACTAAGAAATCCCACCAGTTGAAATTTGATAAGTTCCTAGTTCCGCCACCGCCACCACCACCATGGATACCTGACTAACTTGCAGATACTTCTGGCTTATTATGGCACTACAAGTCAATTACTGTGACACATTTATATGTTATCTTAAGTTACAATATAACATAATAAAGACTGTAATTGAAATTTAACTGTATTGGAACACCACAGTGAAGCGAAATAATTATTAAACTATAGATGAGTCGTATTTATTACACATCGGCTTCACTTATATTGAGGACATGTTTTGCAAACCATCACTGGCATTGTCGGCTCTAATGCAACTAAAGCTTGATCCAGTGGTGTGGGTAGTTCTGGAGTTGCTGCTGCCATCTGTTGATTTTGTGATCAATTTAAATTTGGGGTTGTATTCTGGCGGGATTTCAAAGTTCATTAGTTGGTTTTTATGTATTTCTATGTATATCCTCTCACATATGATGAGTTCACTGTTTTTGTATGTATTTTAGTAATTTGGTGCTATCTTCAATTTCATGATTTTCAGACCTGAAATGAACTGCTATTGCGGACTTATCAATATTTTTGTATCTTAAGTGCCTAAAATGTTCTTTCTTTCTTTTTTTACAATGGGTCTCATGGGTAAATAATGTTAACACTCCTACTTACCTTCTGGCAAAATGCCTATCCAAAAAATTTCAGTCCTTTTCACAATTCAATATTCTGAGCACAAGAACTCTTTAGATCTGATAGAAAAAATTCAAAATCCAAAACTAAACCCTCAAGACACTTTAGTATCCTTTGATGTCCGCTACCTCTTCCCTAGCATCCCAATAGACCAACTTTTGATTCAACTTAAGAAATGGCCAACTTCTATTAACCTAGATGCCAATACAATAGAAGAATATTTGGCAATGACTGAAATATGTATACACCAAAATTATTTTGTTTTCGATGGAAAGTATTACAAATAAATTTCAGGACTGGCTATGGGAAGCCCGCTATCACCATTTTTGGCCAATTTATAAGTGAGCTTTCTCGAAACACACAACTAAAGCTTTCCCTCATATTTTTAAAACATGGTACAGATACGTAGACAATATCTTTGCAATAGTACACTACAAACAGATGCTTTGAAACAACTCAACCTAAGATCCCAGCATAAAATTCACAGTAGAAACTGAAGAGGACTGTACTCTACCATTTTTGGACCTTAAAATCCCCCCCCCCCCCAAAAAAAAATGAAAAACTCGAATTTAGTATTCATAGAAAAGCAACACACACAGATAATTACATCAAAGCAAATAGTTTCAACCCAATTCCACACAAACATGCCACCATCAACAGTCCCATACACAGATTAGTAAATCTACTCCTCAGCCAGCAAGAATATCAAAAATAATACCATCAAATCTTGAAAACTGCAATTAAAAATGGATATGGAAAATGCCCTGTAGATAAACTAAAATTATTCAAACTTCAAAAAGGATTAAAACTGATCACAGCTCTTTCACCAATAAAACAAGAAATTAGAGTTGCTAAATTTACTTACCACCCCTGGGCCACAAAAAAGTTCCAAAAAGTATTTAAGAAATACAATATAACATTGGCACCAAAAAACAATTACAGCATTAAAAACCTACTTAACAGTAATAATACTGATAAGATTAAACCAGAAGAAAAGTCAGGCAGACTGAAAATAATTTACATAGGGAAGACAAAAAGAAACATAGGCACTAGAAAGACAGAACATTTTAGGCACTTAAGATACAAAAATATTGATAAGTCCGTAATAGCAGCTCATTTCTGGTCTGAAAATCATGAAATTGAATATAGCACCAAATTACTAAAATGCGTACAAAAACATGGTGAACTTGTCGTATGGTAGAGAATATACATAGACAAACATAAAAACCAACTAATGAACTTTGAAATCGTGCCAGAAGAGCAACTCCAGAACTACCCACACCACTGGATCAAGCTTTAGTCGCACTAGAGCCAACAATGCGAACGATAGTTCGCAAAACATGTCCTCAATAAAGGTAAGTGAAGCCAATGTGTAATAAATACGACTCATCGATAATTGAATAAAGACTAATGTTTTGTTATGCCCATGTTGAAAATCTGCTACTTTTAATCTGACCATGAAGCTATAGAAAAATGCCTCCTTTGCCATAAGACCTCCAATCATGCATTTTTTCTGGATAAACCATAAATTTGTTAGTGGTTACAGTAGAAATGCTACCACACTAATGCTAACAGTGATATATAAATCTTGTGTGAAGGGATGATTCAGGAGGGGCATTAAAATACTAGTACAGGTTTCAAGAACTTCCTGATAAACAAGCACTTGAAAGATTACTTTAATAATGTTAAATGGTTGAGAATAATAATTGTTGGACTAAGCAGAGTACATTTCAGTTTTAGATACATGCAATTTGATCCTATTTGGAAAGGAAGGTACAATCTGCATTACGAGGATTTTAGCTGATGAAGAGGATAAGAGTCAAAATATGTATGCACAGATTCAAATCAGAAGATCGCTTAATTCTTGGCAGATCATAATCAATTGTAGGTGAAATACTGCAAGATCATGATACAGATATCAAAGTTCTAAAAGAAAATCAGTTCAGGGATTTTGTCACATCTGTGGTAAGAAGACCAAGCTTACATAAGCAGAATTAGCTTGAAACAATGAAATAACATGTAGAAACTTTTAATTTTGTAAAGCATCATTTTAATCAAATTTATACCTTACTTGGTGAATTACTTCAATTTTAATTCAGATTATAATTAGAAATTGTTTGCAGATGTCAAGAGCTTATGGGGATACTTATATCAAGTTAAGAATAGACATGGGCAATAGAGTTGTTGGCATAGATATTACATAATGCCTACTGTATTATTCTATATTCCTATGTTATGTTTTGGCAGAGAGTAAGTGTTCTACAACTTAGTATCAATAAATAGATTGATAAATAAAATTAAAACATCATGAGGATGCTTGAAGTTGTTTTTATATTGCTTAAATGCCTACACATCCAAAGTCTGAGATACGACTTACAGCAGTTTTTTTGTCTGTAATTTACATCCTCCAATGTCAAGTCATATTGAACGATAATGAAATGGGTGAAATGATTCTCAAATGTGTCCGTGGTCCAGAGATCTTACGTACTCGTATGCTTTTATATTGTTGCAAGAAACCTATTACGTGGCAAGAGAGAGAGAAGCAGGGAGTGAGGGAGGCGGATAGAGCTAAAGCGACACCTACGCCCATGTGCGTGCAGCGCTAATGACGTGCCGAGGAGAGACGGGGTGGAGAGAGAAGTAACCAGAAGTTACTGGACCATTCCTTCCCCTTCACCTGCCACCTCGAAAGGACATGAAGCTTTAGGAAGTTTCGCCAGACTTCGAAAAAAAGCTGAATTTTGAATAAAAAGTGAGCTAAGTCTGCTAGCAGGCAGTATGGCAAGGGCCGTGAGAAGAGCTTCACGATGCACCTGCGGCCGATGGACTGCATACTTGTGTGTTGTGTAATTCTGCTGGTGTACAAAGTTTATTTCTATGCAAATAAAGAACATTTTGAATTTCTGAAATTTGGACTTTTAATTCTACGAACCCATAAAGTCACAATTTACCTTGGAATGAAAAGATATCTGCAATGAGGGTAAATGAAATAGTTAAAAACTGGGAAAAAGAAGAAAAAAAACATACATCCAGATTCAACAAATAAGCAAAAAGAGGGGTAGAGGGTATGTTGTAACAAATCTCCATCAATAGGTTAGTGTGTTCTTTATCAACCATTTGTGTATTTTTGTGGTATTTGCTAAACAAAAATTGCAGAAAAAGTCCAGGGTCTCTCAAAGTGAAGCAGTCAATTAAGTATATAAACAAATGTAGTTTGGACATCACATTGTAGTGATTTGTTTAAAAGGAAATAAAAGACGGCAGAGTAGAAAATGTAAAACAAATGTGTTTTTAATTAATGTGTCAACTGGAAAAGTTGACGTATTTCTATTCTAGATAGTTCAATCAAGTCAATTCTCTCTGTGATAAAAAAGAAAAACCAACAAGCAACACAAAACCATTAATCCTTTCATGGAAGTGTTGAAAACAGTGTTGTATAAATTAAATTAATTAGGAGTCGATTAATGACACAAAACAACACTTACTTTTAAATTTTCCCGGAACCAGTTTCTGAGGCCTTCCCTCTATCTTCAGCCGGACATCGACTTCTTCTCATTGGTGTAGCTGGCAATATTTTGTCATCGGTCTCCTCTGGTGGCGTTTCGAGGAACTTGCTGAACAAATCTTTCTGTGGGATGTCGAAATTGAATACTTTGTTCCAATTTTTTGAAATAAAGATTTGTTCCCATGTGGACAGTTCTTTTCCTGTTGTATGTTTTAGTAATTTTGGTTCTGGATTTATGTTGTGGTTTTTTTTCCCCAAAAATGCGTGCAACTGCTGATTTATCTAATTGTTTGTATTTTATGTTCCAAAAGTGTTCCTTTGCTCTTGTTTCTAAATTTCTTTTGGTTTTTCCAATATAAATTTGACTACAGTCACAGCATTAAATTTGATATATACCAGATTTTTTGTTAGATGGAATGGCATCTTTGATGTTTGAGCAAATTAGGTTTTTTAAGGAGCAATGGTTCACTGGAGCTAGTTGAATGTTTTGTTTTTTGAGGACTTTTTTGAATTTATCAAAGGCCCATGGATGGTAAGTGAATTTTTTGAAGATCATTTTAGTTTCTGTAGCTGAGAAGGTTGTGGTTTCCTTTAGTAGTTTCTTCTTTTTTGCCAAGTTCACTTTTTTGTCTACTAGTGATTTGGGAAAGTCATTTTTCTGTGCTATTTCAATAATTTTGTTGTATTCTATTTTGTATTCTTCTGCTGTGAGAGGGATGTTGACCAGTCTGTGTACTAAACTATTAAAGATTGCCTGTTTGTGGGATCTTGGATTGCAGCCATTAGCTTTTATGTAGTTGTCTGTTTGTGTTGGTTTTCTGTAAATGCCAAAGTTTATTCTATTTTTATTTCTGATTATTTTTAGATCCAAAAATGGTAAATACTCGTCTTTTTCAACTTCTACAGTGAACTTGATGCTTTTTTCTTGAATATTTAAAAGTTTTAGTGCATCACTGATGTGTTTTTTGGCACTATGGCAAGTATGTCATCTACATATCTTTGCCAGAGTTTGAACATCCATGGGAAAGCTTTAGTGATCCTTATTTCTAGTGCACTCATGTACAGATCGGCCAGGAAGGGTGATAAGGGGTTGCCCATTGCTAATCCAGAAGTTTGATGGAAATATTTTGTTTGAAACTGGAAGAAATTCTGTTCTATGCATAATTTGGTAAGTTCGGTGTAATCTGAAATTTCAAGTGATGACATTCCAAGTGATTTGAGCCATTTTTCTATCAATGTCATCACTTGAAATTTCAGATTACACCGAACTTACCAAATTATGCATAGAACAGTATTTCTTCCAGTTTCAAACAAAATATTTCCATCAAACTTCTGATTTAGCAATGGGCAACCCCTTATCACCCTTCCTGGCCGATCTGTACATGAGTGCACTAGAAATAAGGATCACTAAAGCTTTCCCATGGATGTTCAAACTCTGGCAAAGATATGTAGATGACATATTTGCCATAGTGCCAAAAAACACATCAGTGATGCACTAAAACTTTTAAATATTCAAGAAAAAAGCATCAAGTTCACTGTAGAAGTTGAAAAAGACGAGCATTTACCATTTTTAGATCTAAAAATAATCAGAAATAAAAATAGAATAAACTTTGGCATTTACAGAAAACCAACACAAACAGACAACTACATAAAAGCTAATGGCTACAATCCAAGATCCCACAAACAGGCAATCTTTAATAGTTTAGCACACAGACTGGTCAACATCCCTCTCACAGCAGAAGAATACAAAATAGAATACAACAAAATTATTGAAATAGCACAGAAAAATGACTTTCCCAAATCACTAGTAGACAAAAAAGTGAACTTAGCAAAAAAGAAGAAACTACTAAAGGAAACCACAACCCTCTCAGCTACAGAAACTAAAATGATCTTCAAAAAATTCACTTACCATCCATGGGCCTTTGATAAATTCAAAAAAGTCCTCAAAAAACAAAACATTCAACTAGCTCCAGTGAACCACTACTCCTTAAAAAACCTAATTTGCTCAAACATCAAAGATGCCATTCCATCTAACAAAAAATCTGGTATATATCAAATTGAATGCTGTGACTGTAGTCAAATTTATATTGGAAAAACCAAAAGAAATTTAGAAACAAGAGCAAAGGAACACTTTAGGAACATAAAATACAAACAATTAGAAAAATCAGCAGTTGCCACGCATTTTTGGAAAAAAAAAACACACCATAAATCCAGAACCAAAATTACTAAAACATACAACAGGAAAAGAAGAACTGTCCACATGGAAACAAATCTTTATTTCAAAAAATAGGAACAAAGTATTCAATTTCGACATCCCCCCAGAAAGATTTGTTCAGCAAGTTCCTCGAACCGCCACCAGAGGAGACCGATGACAAAATATTGCCAGCTACACCAATGAGAACAAGTCGATGTCCGGCTGAAGATAGAGGGAAGGCCTCAGAAACTGGTTCCGGGAAAATTTAAAAGTAAGTGTTGTTTTGTGTCATTAATCGACTCCTAATTAATTTAACAAAACCATTAGTTATTTCCATCAACGTTCAAGCATTCTCATTTATCAAAAATTAACAATTGAGAGGTTTGGCTTTCTGTTGACATTTGCATTCATTGGTTTTTCTGGGAGATAAAAATAACATATTTAACCAATGTTTAGAGAAACTTAATAACAATGACATATGAATTAATTTATCAATTAAATAATTAATAAAACTTCAGTAGTTCATCCTTTCTCAGAGTACACCACTTTTTAATTTTTGAAGGGCTAGTTTTGGAAGCAGTTACTTCCTTTTCAACCTCCAAAGTTGTACCTTCGAAGTTAAAAATGGAAGCAATAGCTCCTGAAACTAGTCCCTCAAAATTAAAGTGATAAAGGGTGAAAAAAATCCAACTATTCAAATCCTGGCCCGTGGTTCAAATCCCGGCCATGGCATTGAATTTTTCATGTTGACTATCTACCAACTATTAAAGTTTTATTAAGAACAATATAGATCAAAGTTCTTTCTCACCTCTCTGTTCACCAGAAGCTTCTTCTGACATGCTGCCTTGAGATTTCTGCTTCTCAACCTTGCTAATGCGTGTAGTAGTTGGTTCATTCACTAATCTTGACAATGTCTCCAGTGGCTTCAAAGCAGCATTTACAGATGCTGGCATATTAGGATTTGAGAGATCCAAATAATGTGAAACTCGTGCTAAATCTGTTACTAGTCCTTTCCGTAACATTGTTTTCACTATATTGTTTACTTGATTCCTGTTAACAAAAGCAATATTATACATTTTGTTATTAAAGTTACAATCAACTACAGCTATACAGGACACTTTACAGAGGAAAGAGCAACTATAGTGTTAAGGATTACCACTGTTCTCTTTAACCGCTTTGCCGATGGCCATTTAAACCCTTCAGGGGCTGGAAACGGATACCCAATAAACAACACAGGACATTTAAATTGTTAAATGATTTAAAATGCATCATAAATACAATTCCGTATCTTCCGTATTTATTTAAACAAAACAAAACTGGTTTAAAACCCATTAAAGGCAGTATACATCTGCAGTAACAACAAAGTAGAGACTACATTAATAAATCGTCGAAATTTCAGTATTTTGTTTCACTGTAGCAAAAGCCATTATTTGCGCCGAACGCGCCTAATATTTGAATCATTTTGTTTTGTATGTATACAAACCAATGTATGTATGTTTAGCTACGCAAGAGACTTCTCCGATTCAAGTTTAGTTTATTTATGCTATACCAAGCGATAGTCATACGAGTATATGTTGCATTACACTGAAAAGAAAACTCTGTCAGCATCTGTTATTACAGTGTTTCTCAACCAAGGTTTCTTGTAGCCGTATGCAGCTGTTTTCGCTCAGTATTTTAGTTATTTATACTCTCTGTGTTCAGAGTGATTTCTTATAGCTATCAAGAGCTAAATGAACGGCACATTTGAAATTGTTAAATTTCAATGTTAGCCATGGCTTATCCCCGTAATGTAGCAAATAAATTACCTTGCGTATGATGTATACAGGCTTCTGATATTACTGTAGAAAATCTGGAATATTTGTTGTGTGATTATGAAGATGTTTAGGATATAGGTAACAGAGACGTGTACTGCTCTACAGATGGCATGTTAGCTACTCCATTGTTTGGGGAAGTGGCGGGTCAAATATGGGTGATGCGGATCAGCTATTACTAGCTATCCCTCTTTACGAAAAACAGTTAAATGGTAAAAAAAAGTATTTTTATACCACTGGATGTAACCATTCACAATTGTTTAGTAATTTTCAGAGCTGTAAATTCATGCAAGACATTCATCTACCTGTACTTGCGCGTATAAATAGCTCGTAACCTAATCGAGTATTATAATACTCAAAGGCCTCATACTGGGCGGTAAGAAATTCACCAGGACACAACCCCTAATACTTGAGAGAAAACACTTTCCTGAAAGCATACCACCCACAACCAAAAAAGTCGCAACCATTTCGAAAATGTCTAGTGTGTCGCGAAAAAGAAGTTCGCAAGGAAACCAATATTATTTGGTGTGAAACTGCAGATGTGCCCTTGGGTGTTTATCCCGGTTTGCAGGTGTACAATTCAAATAGAAACCTTTAAGGGTATGTTTACATGCCATATAGAACTAATTTAAATTTATTGTAAAATAGGAAGATTAAAAAATTGGCGTTAAATGCTCATTAAATGCATGTGTGCGCAGAACGTCTATACACGTCCATATCGGTTTGGGGCATTTTAACTTAAGACGTCATATGACGTCCATATCGGTGGAAAACTTAAATAAATAACAAAAATGATGATCTTCATTTATGTTGCTATGGATGGATGAGAATTAGAGCAAACCTAAGTAATGTTAATAACTTTTATCATTTGGATCATTAACAGAATACTCTATTTTAAGAATCCTACATTAGTGAGGGCTGGCCCCATAGATCAGTTGGCGGAGCCCTGCCTGCTGTGCTAGGGGTTTCGGGTTCGATTCCCTGCAGTGGGTTTGGGGATTTTTCTCGGACCAAGACCTCATCTTCCCCAGAGTCTGGAAGTATGAATGAGAGTGCGAATGTGTGCACATGATCTATGATTAAAAACCCAACAAATGCGAGTTAACACCTTCAATATATTCCAAAGAAGAACGGCTGCCAATATGACCGCTGGAGTTAAATGGAAGAAAAAAAGAAAACATTAGTGAATTTCTTCACATTGACCAGAATTTGCTGAACATCCAGTAATAACTTCTTGGATTATTTTCCCTAAGTGCAACGGAAATAGATTTCTTTTTTAAGAAATACAAAGTTTTTAATTCTCTCCACATTATAGCAAACTGCATTGCAGGGAGTAAAACTTGTGATGAAGTGATAACAGGGAAAAGAAATTTGGGAAGGATGAGCGCTCCAGACATAATGCCTCCATGCCATTACAAGTTACTTTTGATTTCCCCAAAAGTAATATAAATAGTAACTGTTGTGAGATTTCAACCATCACTAAAGCATGAAGCGCTGAAATGAATTTAGGTTGTTTATTTAGTTTAGTAGAATGCTTATGTTTCAGTCAAAAGAGCTCTAAACTTGTCCAATTTAGCTCACCCTCCCTTTACATTGCTCATTCACTCACTCCATTCTTGTTAATTTGGTAATGTTGCTCTGCCTGATATTTGTCAAATGTAATGGTCATTACGCCCTACCTAACAGTATAATAGCTTTCCAGAAATTTGGGGTCACACTTGTTTGAATCCCCCACACCCTCCTCTTACATTATTGATCAGTGTCTCTACCTCCCAACGATACCTCCCTGAAAATGAAGACCCCTTCTGGTCCATTTCAAACCACTAGTCACCAGGTACCTCTACTTTTGTTAAGGGTAGCCTGGCACAAAAAAAGAAACAAAAAAAGGCTGAGGCACAGGCATCAATCCTAGCTGTGATGGAACATGTGGTCATTCCTTTTTTTTTTTTTTTTAAATAGTGTTCAGTCACCGATCAGCTGATGATGGGGCTGGGAAGGCCCTGAAAAATGTTCCTGCTTTAATATTTCACATGTGTGAAGTTTAAGTTTTAATATATGACTCATTCTTAGAAGTATTTTATTGTAAAACTGGCTTTACTTTTAACAATGCTTTTAACCATAATTTTAATCATGTGTGACAAACCAAAACAGCAAACTGGCAATGGTACTCTACATTTGTAAAAAGTGGCAATAAAATTTTTTCTTGGTTTTAACTTTAACAAATGCAAGAAAGAACAAATATTTTCTCATGTACAAGTCAAAAATCATACTGCAACCAACAATACATGTTTAAAAATGCCTTAAACAACGTGTAAAATAGCTACAAAACAAGACAACCAATATCAAAGAACTGCAGACAAAACTGTGATAAAATTGGAAATGAAATAACATTATAGCAAACTGAGTAAATGGGAGTTGGAGTTACGTACTCTTCACAAGCTTTTATGACATTATTTTAACTTACAAGTGTTTGGCATAATTACAAACTGCAGCTTTATAGTAGATGAAGTAAATTAATGAAATAAAAAACTATCAGTGTATCTCAAACACGAGAGCCCCTAGTGGTCTACCACGAAAATATACGTGTCATATGCAAAATTTAATGTTATGACGGCAGGTTAGCCATGGTAGCTCAATGGGTTAGAGCAACTGAACGGAAACCAGGAGATCCGTGGTTCAAACTCGGCCGTGACATTGAATTTTTCATGTTGACTATCAAAGATCTTAGCCTATATAAGGCTAGCGTGAAGAAATGATTCATTTCCATCAATTAACGAAAATAGATAATCTGTTCATAATAAAGACCATAATAGATAAGTACCTCAGGAAGAAGAAAGGGTATATATGTTCTTTGCGGATTTTGAGAAAGCTTTTGATATGATGAACAGGAAAGCTCTAATTTGGAAATTGAGGATGAAAGGGGTAAGTGGAAAATATATAAAAGTAGAAAAAATCTGTAAAGGGGTAAAGTTTTGCGTAAGGTGGGGGAAAAAAATGTAATTATGGAGATGACAGAACAAAAAATTGGCATAAGACAAGGATGCAAAATGAGTCCAATTTTATTTAACTTATTTATAGACGAGATAATAGACATGGTTAAAGAAGGAAATCAGCACTACCTGGTAATAGCAAACAAAGAAATTCCTGGAATGCGGATGACTTAATGGGAGGATCTATAGCAGTAGTAGGATTGCAGAAGGCAATAAATGAAATAGAGAAATTCTGTGAAGAGTGGGGAATAAAAATAAACATAAGTTGAAAGAAAAGGGAGTTCAACAAAAAAAGATGAAAAATAGGTACTAAATGGCAAAAGGGTAGAAGTGGTCAATGAATTTGAACACTTAGGAGTGAGGTTGAATAACAATGGAAAGTGGGGAGCACACAGGAGAAAAATTGAAGCAAAAGGAAGGGCAGCAATGAATGGGATAAGAATATGCAAATATAAGCTAGAAATAACCAAGTGGTTAGAAAGAATGTATGAAGTACAAGTGAAATCCCAAATGTTGTATGCAGTGGAGATCTGGGGGGCACAGAGGTAAACAAAACAGTGGACCAAAACCACAGAATGTTTCGTAAAGAGCTACTAGGCTTACCAACATCAGCACCTAGGGAGGTAGCTTTAGTAGAATTAGGGAAGACAAGAAGAAATGAAATAATAAAGGAAAGAATAATAAAATTCTGGTATAGGTGTTTGGCCAAAGAAGAAGCGGAAATTATGAAATTATGAATGAGACAGCAGAAAAGATCAGAGTGCTCAAATAGTTGGTGGGCAGACACAGGTGGAATTATGGAAAAAATAGGAATGAGTGATATATGGAGATTAGAGGAAAGGAATACAAGCGATGTGGGTAAATTAGTAAAATGCAGAACAGAAAATATAGAAAGGCAGGAAATCTGAGGGAAGTCTAGAAAATGTGAAATCATTACAATTTTACAAACAAATAAAAAGAAACTGGGGACGAGAAGCATACGTAGATTACTGCAATAGGCAAGAGAGAGAAGGGCTAGCTTGGATGAGAACAGGAACAATATTTCTACGAGGGATAAGAGGTAGGAAAAAGGGAATTTGTGAATTGTGTGGGGGAAAAGAAAGCATAGAATACTATGTAATAGAATGCGAGGAGGTTGCAATGTGGAGAAAAAAAGGTCTGGGAGGAATATTGGGAGAAAGTACAGAAGAGGATAGTACCTATATAAATGTTAACAGGAAAGGAGGAAAAGAAGGTAAGAAGTATTGGGGAGTTCTTGCACAAAGTAAAAGAAAAATGGGCAAGAAATGTAAAGAATATAAGAAAGGAAGATGGGGGAAAGAATGGGGCTAATTAAGTAACAAGGAGGCATGGAGGTTAAGAGCTACCTGGCAGAGCAGAAGACCAGGGTGTCATATAAGCCAAGGTAAAGACAAATGTAGCCTTACGTTATAAACTGTAAAATTTTGGAATATGCACAATAAATAAATCATTCATTCAATAATTCTTAACATAAACCTTCACTTATCTTTAAAGAAAATGAACATTTTCTTATTAACTGATGAGGAGCGTGATTTCGTGAAATCTTTTTCACATCATCAGCTCAAATAACCCCGTTATCAATGATACAATCACTGCATGTCACTATGTTTTTGCTAGTACTACCAAAATCTGAAAATGAAATAAATTTAAGAACTGAATCGACTGCCAGTATTTCAAAATTCATTATGCAATGTCTACTTTTTAAAATAATTTTTTCCAAAGTTGGATAAACACATTTAGGAATCAAAATATACTTTAATTCTTAGTTTTTTAAATAACACATAGGATAAAAATACAATACTTACGTATATTGCTGCATTTTTAATGCTGTACTAAGAGAACTACCACTTGGAGTGGATGGACAATTATCAATCATAGTCGAGATCAAGCCTGTTAACAGCTGAATGTGTGCATGCTTTTCTGCAGACTCAGGTTGATTTAATGTGCGTAAAAGTGCTGATTTCACCTATAAAGATTAAAAGAACACATTTAAGTTCTGTATTTCAAAACTTATTAGACTGAAAGTTGTACCCATAAAAACTAATACAATTGGCTATATCAGAACCCCATAATCACACTGAATTTAACTTATTCAACACATGTTGAGTAGATTTAAAGTTAGGGTAACAGAATGTGGTGTTTGTAACTATAAACTTGACAGGAAGGAAACCTATGTATGTGATGTTTCTGGTTTACGAAGAACACTTTGCTTTGTCAAATATTCTTTTCTATACTGCCTGTCCACAAGCTTGTAGTCCCAGGGAAACAAAAGGGAGAGGAAAGAGATTCCACACAGTGTAACCTGAATTTTGTAAACATCATTGCAAATTCCTTTCTTGGAAGTATTGAAAACAGTGTTGTTATAATAAATTAAATTTAAAGGGAGTCAATTGACACTTGCTAAAAGTAAGTGTTGTTTAGTGTCATTAATCGACTCCCTTTAAATTTATTTAATCATTGCAAATATTCTGCTGCAGGTGTTGTTTACTTTGCCAATTTACCTTCAACTGTACCTCCAATGTTATTCACGCTATATTTTTTTACTCATTGTTAATTTCTCTTAGTTTCAATTGTAAAATTGTACTAATTGTACAATTGTACTAATTGTAGTATTATGTGTCAAGAAGGAAAGAAAAAAGAAGTGATACATTCTGAGGGTAGAGAAATAATTAGGAAAGTGACTGAAGAATGTGAGGAGGAAACTAGCAACAAGCGTATAAAATTCATTGAGTCAGCAACTGCATGAGCTGCCGCTTATTCATGGGCTTCTGAAAGAACAATCAAAAGAATTTGCATACTGGTGCAAGATTTAAGTCTAAGATGTGTAAAGAATGTTGTAATGATCACAAACAGCTAAAAACAGGACCTGTACAATCTATGGTAAATGTGGATCATTTTAATGGGTATGTGATTTGGAAAATTATACGTAACTTTTACGTTGCTGAGATAGTGTTCTTATAAATTGCAGCCAGTTGTTCAGGAAAAGATAAATTTCCATGGGGACGAAATTCTTTCGGAAGTAATTTCAGAGGTAGGGTCTAAATAGAGAAAATGTCAGAACAAAAGAAAGATACTAACAGAATGTCCTCGCATATTGGCTTAGAAGCACAATTATCCGACTAAATTAAAGCATTTGCAAAAAAAGTTGGAGAAGTGACTTCTATAATGATGAAAGTTGGTGGGATAGAAAATTAACATTCAACAAGTGCTGGTAAATTGTGGAAAAATGTGGCATACATATAAAACAGGAATAGGCTGATAGCAGTTCTGAGTATTGTAAACAAGTTCCTGGATAATTCTCTTCTCATTTACAAGGCTGGGTCAACTGCAGGCGACTACCAGGGACGAATGAAACCCGAAATTTGAAAAATGGATTCAACAAGCACGCTCCTAATTTGCACCATTCTCCTTGTGCTAGACGCGCTCCTTATTGCAGTTGGATAAACACCAGCTTAAGATGTGAAATCTGCTATGATATTGTGGTTGCAGAACAAAGGAGTTCAGTGTGTCAGTTCTACATGCAAAACAGATCTTCACAGGTCGAATGAAGCAAAAAAATCTAAAGAGAAGCTTTTTAAAGTGGGTACATTTTTCATTTCGTTGGTTCCCACTATCGTTTGCTTGCACCCATACATGTGTGATCTAAATCCTATAGAATTAAACCAACTTGTGAATGACTGGCAGTTTTTGGGAACATGTAGAAAAGAGAATATGATTACTGGAAGAAAGATGTACTTGAAATAGCATTTACAGTATAGTTATTTTGTTGGGAAATGACAGCAGTGAATCATCTTCCTCCTCCTGGCTCTAAGAACAGCTGGCTACTTCACTAATTTGAAATGACTCATTTTTATAAGTAAATATATTGCATGAACTGAAAAACGGAATATTCAAGTTTTTCTTATTTTAAGCTACATCTTGGCTATCATCTATATATTTTTCATTCCAAGGTTGGCATTGTCATAATTGCAATCAGAAGTACGGGTCCAGTTTCAGATATCACCGCGCACTTAGAATTCATTATTCACATCCCATTCCTGCTGTAGGCTATGAGCTGATGGACAGACAGTATGTTATAGGCTTTTGATGGCACCTATTACTTCAGTAAGATCCTAAGCAGATCATGTAGACAATACAGTCTGAAATAGCTCGCCTCATAGGAAGAAGTCGTTACAGTGTAGTGACATTAAGCATTTTAAAGAAATCTGGGTAAGCATGGCTGTTTCTGGCATAGGAAATCTAGTACACATTGAAAGAAATCTGGGGATGAGTGAGTGATGAGTATAAGGGCGCTCAACTACAGAGGTCATCAGCGCCCTTTTTAAAAGAAACTGGTCATGGCAAAAGCCAGATATAAATTATTCTAAAACACTATAAATATGTCAAAAAATGACAAAAAATACATAAGCGTTGAGAGAAAAAAAAAAAAAAAAAAAAAAAAAAAAAAAAAAAAAAAAAAAAAAAAAAAAAAAGTCATCTAAAAAGCTATAAATTCTATTTGCTAAATCCTAAAATCTAATCTCGAAAAGAATCTAAAAACCTTCTTCACTACTGCGTTATCATCCGCTAGCATTTCTGCAAAGCTGACCGGCAGCTGCAGAGACGTCCTAAGGTCTGCTAGGTGCAAACACTCTAGACAACGCTTCATTGCAAAACGGACACAGTGGAGAAGGCTCCTTTTTAAAAAGAAAACTATGAGTAAAAAAGCAGTGCCCAATTCGTAACCGAGCCAAACTCACCTCCTCGCGACGAGATGACCGACAGGAGGTAACCCAGGGAATCGGAAGTTCTTTGATAGATCTAAGTTTATTATTGCGGAGAGCGGACCACTCTTCCTGCCAGCAGGTTTGCACAGCTCTCCGCAATACGGCCCTAAATCTGGGGATGCATAGCTGTTTCTGTTATAGGGAATCTAGTACACATTGAGAGAAGTATTGACAGATATGGGTACCTTAACACCTATTGAAAGGCAATTTGAATAAAAGTGCCGGGAGATTATGTCTAGATGACAATTTCAGGAGAACACATACACACATATACTGAAAGTACCTGCAGAACTTCCAGATCCCGACCCCATTAAGCACCTATGGATATAACTGGAAAGCACTACATATCAAGCAAATTGCAACTAAAACAGTGGTTTGTGACAGAACGCCATAATATTGGTTCAGAAATCAAATATAAAACCAATTGGTTGAAGTTATTCATAGAAGAGGTTGGTACAAAAACAATCCTGGGAAGAATACTGGTTATTTTTTTATTTGCATGTAGGTACACACACACACACACACACACACACACACACACACACACACACACACACACACACACACACATATATATATATATAAATGTTACACTTCTGTATGAATTTTAGTTAATTGGTAGACAATCATTTCTTCACACTAGCCGTAAATAGGCTAAGGTTTCTGATAGATAGTCAAGATGAAAAATTCAATGTCATGGCCGGGATTTGAACCACGGATCTCCTGGTTTCCATCCAGTCGCTCTTACCCATTGAGCTACCATGGCCAATTTGCCGTCATGACATTAAATTCTCCAATTGAATCATATATCCGGTAAACCACTAGGGGCTCTCGCATTTGAGATACACAGTTTGTGGTGACTTATTATTGTAAGTACTTGAGACCCAGGCTTCATCATTTAGCTCTTATTACTTTGACTGTCATAATACAGATTATCGTTTTTTGCAATACAAAGATACTATTAATATGAAAGCTATTACCCCAAAGTAAAATTCCATATGTGATAATGCTATGGAAAAAAGCAAAATATGTAGATCTGATAAATCTGTCAGCTACAGTAGACTTCTAATCAGAAAAATGACTAGAGAGAGCTTAGTAATAATAATATTGATGTAAGGTACCCAAGGTACTTCGTGGTACTTCGTCGTCCTTCACTTCTTTGGATGTATTAGATACAGGTATATCTGAAACTAAATATGAGCTACTACATTTTCTTTTCATTTAGCAGAAAACCATTAGCTTGAAACATACCTCTGCTTGTGACAAGCACTACTGCATTAGAATTTAAATTTGCACTACTTTACATATTTTGAATATTTGTTAGATTCTCTCTATTCTTTCCATCATCAGTTTCTTCATGTTTAACTTTGTGAATGCTGTTACAGAATCTTAGGAATTTCAGAAAACTTCATCAGAAGAAAATTTTGAAAAATTAAAATATCCCTCCCCCTCTTCTTATGAAAACTTTATCTACAGAGCAAGAATTGGACTCTTCAGGCAAATATTATTCCCCCCCAAAAACGTAATGGGAGGCAGCAAGATGGAGGGATTACTATTGGTAATCATAATTCTAATGCTGCTATTGATAGCTGGAATTGAGCAAAACCCGGGCCAGAGGAAATACAGGGAATTCTAACAGAACTGGTGGAGAAAAATCAGCAAAATGGATGGTATGGAGCAAAGGACAACTAATAATTTGGATAAGATAGCGAAGGAAATTAAGATGAAGTTGGTAGAGAAATTCAAGGGATTCGGGCAGACATGGAAGAAATGAGAATAAAAATAAAAAGAGCAGATGAGAGAAGATTTAATTTGGTGTTTATAGGAGTGAAGGAAAGAAGAGGTTTTTGGCCAGTGCAAGAAATCTCAAATATTGAAAAATAAATTAGAATTAGAGCTACATGGATGGGAGATTACTGAAGCCTATTGCATAGGAAAACAGACAGGAATAAGACCAATCATTGTTCACTTCTCAACAATGCAATTAATTTATGAAATACTGAGCAGAGCAAAGATGCTGAAAGGAGTGATATATTCATAAACAAGGACCTAATGCCAATGCAAAGAATCGCGAAAAAGAAGCTAATCCGGCAAATGATGGAAGCAAGAACAGCAGGGAAAAGAGCATATATGAGAAACTTACAACTATGGATTGAAGGAGTCAATGCTACTTCTACGGGCAAAAGAGACGTATGGCGCACTGGGACAATGCAAGAGGAAATAAGTCAACACAAATTACACCATATGCAGGAAATGAATGCCACAGCAACATCGAATTCACCAAGATCCGGACATGTGTGGGACAAAGAGTGGCAGGATAAGGCAGTAGTGACGTCAACAGAAGCCATGATGCCAGAAGCCATGTTAGATGATCCATCATCGCAGGGAAAAGTGAAAGATAAAAGTAATGAGCCAGCAGGAGATGACGAAACAAGAGAGGTGACGTCGGCAAGGCACGAGAGAGCAGCAGCAAAGAAAAAAAGTATCACTGAGCAAGGAGGAGCTAGAAGCAGCACGTGGTCTAGCGGTGAGAGGGAAAGGAAGCTGGATTCAGCTGATATGGTAGCAGTAAGGAGGAGGGAGAGGCAACCACCCAAGGTCGAAGGAGGGGAAGATAACCAAATTGTAACATGGCCTCATGACAGTATTCTGGTTTTAGATAAACAAGTAACGGAGGATGAAGGAATAAAACTGAGAAGCAAGAAAACATTTGAACAGTTTGCGTGGTCCAGGGGGAGAACAGGTTCACAATAGCAAACAATAAGGAAGCTAGGGTTTTGGAATTGTGAAGGGTTAAAAAATAAAATCAGCACAGGTTCCATACAGCATATATTAGTCAATTTAGATTACCTAGCAGTGGTAGAGACGTGGTTAAAAGATGAAGAAATCAAATTAATGAATTTTAATTATTTATGAAGAAAAGGGGAAATGTATGCAAAGAGAGGGAGACCATCAGGAGGACTAGGTTTTTTTTTTTTTTTTTTCTCAAGAATAAATTGAGTAAAACAAAAAAGAAACATGGACTAGTTGTAAGGAAGTGCTTTGGATTATAATGGAAGATAAAGCGATTATGGATAGCATTATATGTATTGCAATAATATATCACCCTCCAGCTTCTTCCCAGTTTCATAATACAGAACTGTTTTATCTCCTCGATAAATATATAGAGAAATTAAGGGAAAAATATGTACATTGAGATAATACTAGTAGGAGATCTAAGTATAAGAATTGGAGAAAGTGATGTTAGTTCTATAGATTGGTGGGAGGATAGCAATGTAAGAGGGAAAAATGTGAATATTAGGCATAGCAAGGATAAGGTGATAGAGCAAAATGCATTGGACATTCTTAATGGAAAATATGGAGATGAGCTAGATGAATTTACTATTATAAATGCAAATGGTCATAGTGTAATAGACTGTGTTGTGGTCGTGCAATGTAAGTCATATGGTGAGTAATTTTACAGTGGCTAATATAAGCACCAAAAGTGGATATTTTCCATTAGTAGTAGACATAGGTATTAAAGCTCAGAGTGCAACCAATGAACAATTTGCAGAGATTAGTGCAATAAAAAGGGAATTAGTAAGATACAAATGGAAGGAAGAAGACAGATCAAAATTTTAGTACACATTAGAATCAGATATAGGGAAAATATGCCAGCAGAGCATAATGCATAGTTTAAATCATTATGAAATTGAAAATGCAATTAGTATTCTGAGCTTTATTATGACTTTGGCAGGAGAGAGGATGAAAATGACAAATAGAGGATATTCTAATACTAGTAATGGCTGGTTTGACGAGGAATGTAGGGTGATTAAAAACACAGTAAAAGAAAAATTCGTAAAGTGGAGGGAAACAAGAGATCTGCATTCTAATGAAGAGTATTTGCAAAGTAAATACCACTACAGTGAACTACTGGAAAGTATAAAAACCCAATGGAGACAAAAGAAAGCGGATAACCTAATCACTACTATTGCTGAAAAAAATGTAAGTAAGATATGGAGGGGTATAAAGTTATTATACAAAACAAATATAATCAAACATAATATAAGTCAGGAAGGGAGGTTAAATTACTTCTAGATTTTATATGCATGTGAAAAATCTAACAAGGGAATGATAATCCCTGAAATAGAGAATAACTTTAGTGAGATATTAGATAGGGATATAACAGGAGAGAAGTAATAAACCAGGTTAGAAGAATTAAGAGAAATAAAGCTTCAGGAATAGATGGTATACCAGGAGAATTTCTTGAAGTATGGTGCGAAGATGAGAACAGAGTTAGATTAACATCATTGTTTAACTCTGTGAAAACTAATCATTACATACCAAAATGTTGGAGAAAAGCAGTTGTACAGCCAACATACATGGGCAAAGGGGAGTTGGATAAACCCAACAACTAACAGGGAATAGCACTGTTGTCCAATGTGGGGAAAATTTTTACAGGAATGCTGGCTGATAGGATGCAAAAATGGATTGAAGAATTCAATATTCTTTCAGAATATCAAATAGGCTTTAGTAAAGGTAGGAGAAAAGTGGACGTCTTTATTGTAAAAACACTAATGGACAAGTATTTAAGATATAAAAAAGGTAAAATATATATGGCCTGTATTGTTCTCGAGAAAGCATTCGATCGAATAGAGATGAACTTGCTGTGGTATAAATTATTAATGAAGTAGGTTAGCAATAAAATGGTAACCATTCTAAAAGTGTTACGCAAAGAACACTTTTTGTATAAAATATGAAGGAGCAATAACTAGGGACATACACCAGGAAAAAGGGCTAAGGCAAAGCTTCAAGTTAAGCCCAGTTTTGCTTAATTTGTTCATAGATGATATTGAAAAATATAAGCAAAAATAATAATTTCTTGCCAGTAATTAATAATATACAAATCCTTGGATTATTGTTTGCAGATGGCTTGGTGATTGGTGCTGTTACTATAAATGGATTAAAAATATCTTTACAAGAAATAGATAAATATTGTGCAGATTGGGGCCTAAATGTGAAGAGCCAAAACCCAAATTGTAGTTTTTAAAAAAGATACTAAACTGAGTAAACATGAGAAGTGGCAGAAAGAGGGAATAGAATATAAAGTAGTACGTGAATATAATTACTTAGGAATGAAAATTGATGCAGGAGGGAAATGGGAGAAGCAAAAAAATGTGTACTGGCAAAAGGGAAAGCAGCAATGGTTAGAAAGGGTATATAATTCGGTGGTTGAGGCACGAATGCTATATGGTATTGAGATATGGGGGCCGGAAAAGGGATGGGAAGTTTTAGATTATGTACACATGGGATTATGTAAGGAAGTTCTAGTGCTGCCAATATCAACTGCAAATGAAGTAGCTCTAATTGAAATGGGGAGAATTCCAAGAAAAGGGTTAGTTATAGAAAGGGCACTAAAATATTGGTAGGGAGTATTAAATTTAGAGTAGGGGAATATACTGAAACAATGCTTGAAGTATCAAGAACTAAGTTTACCAAATAAAGGATGGGTAAGTAATTTATGAAATAATTTAGAAGATAATGGTATGGGTGACTCCTTTCTTGGAAGTGTTCAAAACAGTGTTGTTATGATAAATTAACAGAAACATGTTCTGGAAAAATTTAAAAGTAAGTGTTGTTTAGTGTCTTTAATCGACTCTCTTTAAAGTTAATAGGCATGGGTGATATTTGGAGAAAGAGAGAAACCAATTATAAAGGTTTTTGGAAAGGAGCTAGAATAATTTTTGAAAACATGGAGATCAAGAAACTGTTTAGTCAATTAGCAGAGAAGAGATCACTAAGAGATCACTTGTTTTCTATATTCCATTGAAAGATAGCTGGGGGAGGGAGAGGTATATAGATAGCACGAACAGTGAAGAAAGAAAGGGGCTAGCATGGTTAAGAGCAGGGATATGGAGATTAAGAGGTCGAAGAAATGGATACCTGCAAGATGAGTGCCCATTGTGTGGAGACAAAGAGGATATAGAACATAATATAAAAAATGAATAGGAGAATCAGATTAATCAAGGTTTTAAACAAAAATTATAAAAACATTGCTGCCGCCGCTCAGTATAGTTCCAGAGCAGGATCTTCTTTGCTCTATTGGCTCAGCTCCCCTCACCACTACTCCTTTTGGGAGATTTGAATGCCAAGCACACGCTCTGGGGATCAGACACTGATGACGCCCGTGGATGCCTCCTCTTAGAGATCTTCGATAAGTCTGACCTGCTTCTGCTAAATACTGGTGACCCGACATTCCTATCATCCGCTTATGTTACACATTCCGTACTAGACCTTTCTTTCTGCAGTCCGTCATTAGTACCACTACCTGAGTGGTCAGTACTTTCCGACCTCTTTGGCAGTGATCATTACCCCATTAACATTCATTTTTCTGGCCGCCAATGTGTACCTTCTCGACATCCTCGCTGGATTACTTCCAAAGCTAACTGGGGAAAATTCCATTCCCTCATACACCTCATCGACGATGGTTTCGACACCATCGATGCAATGGTCGAATATTTTACTTGCTCGTTCCTGCTCGCTGCAGAATCCAGCATTCCTCGAGGTTCATCTACACCACGTCGTATCCCTGTACCGTGGTGGACTGAGGATTGCAGTTTGGCTGTCAAAGAACGCAAACATGCTTTGCGCGTTTTTCAGCGGCACCCGACGGAAGGGAACTTCGTCGCCTTCAAACGTTTTCGCACTAGGGCACGTTTTATACTACGCAACGCAAAGCATAAATCTTGGGAAGCCTATGTGTCTTCCCTTTCCCGGCGCAGCTCTACCCAACAAGTATGGTCAGCTGTTCGGCGGATGTATGGCAAGTATCGCCGGACGGTAATTCCCGGCCTTGCCATCAACGGTTCCATGTGCACCACCGAGCAGGACATAGCTGAAGCCCTAGCAACCACATTTGCTGCTACTAGCCAAATTTCCCACTATGACGCTATCTTCCTGCCTATTAAGGAAAAGGCGGAGCAGGTACCACTTAATTTTAATAGTGACTGCACCGAGCCATACAACCAACCTTTTACCGCTGCCGAGCTCGCCCATTCTCTAGCGTTAGCAAATGATTCTTCTCCAGGTCCCGAAGACGTACACCGACAGATGCTGCTACATCTTCCATCTGAGGTGCTATGTTTCCTTTTAAACATCTATAACCGCATTTGGCATGAGCGGGTGTTCCCCTCCTCCTGGCGAGAGGGTGTTGTCATTGCAATCCCTCGTCCCAGGAAGGATCGTACCCTTCCATCTAGCTACCGCCCCATCTGCCTGACGAGTGTCATTTGTAAGACCTTTGAGCGAATGATAAACGCTCGGTTAAATTGGTGGCTAGAAAAACATAACCATCTGTCCAACTTGCAATGCGGTTTTCGTCGCCATCGCTCAAGTGTCGATAATATAACATGCCTTGAGGGGTATATTTCCGATGCCTTTCTACTGAAACAGCATGCCGTGGGCGTGTTCCTCAACCTGGAGAAGGCCTATGACACCACTTGGCGGTACGGCATACTCCGTAACCTACATGGTTACGGTATGCGTGGTCATCTACCCGAATTCCTATGCAACTTTTTAAAACTTTGCCATTTTCGTGTCCGCATAGGAAACATGATATCCCGGGAGCGGATACAGGAGAACGGCGTACCTCAAGGGTCGATTTTGAGCGTCGCCCTTTTTGCTGTAGCTATCAACGGCATCACTAGTGCCGTTCGAAGCGAAATTCCATCATCACTCTATGTTGACGACTTTGCAGTTTATTATAGGTCTGCCAACATAGATCACATTGAGCGCCAACTGCAGTTGACCATCACCCAGCTAGCAGCTTGGGCGCTTCAAACCGGCTTCTGCTTTTCAGCTGCGAAGACACAGTGTATACACGTTCACCGCCTACGAGGTATTCACCCGCCTCCTGATCTTCATTTGAACGGCACACCCCTGCCATTTGTCTCGCACCTGAAGTTCTTGGGCCTCTACTTGGACAGACAACTCAACTGGGAGCACCACATTCGTCACCTTCGAGCCTCTTGCGATCGTTCTCTTCGGGTGCTGAAGGTATTACCTGGAGCATCTTGGGGGGGCAATCGCACAGTAATGTTGAGGCTGTACCGCTCTCTGGTTCGGTCCAAGCTGGACTATGGCAGTTTTATTTATGGCGCAGCGACCGCCTCTAAACTTCGCCTTTTAGACACCGTGCATCATACTGGTATCCGCCTTGCCACAGGAGCTTTCCGCACCACTCGAGTCGACTGCCTGTATGCAGACTCAGGCGAACCTGCACTCCATATTCGTCGCTTGCTGTTACTCTGCTCATACGTCTCGAAATTGGCAAGTTACCCCAATCATCCTTGTTTCAAACCAGTTCTGTGTCCTGATTTAGTCCACCGTTATAAGCGCCCTGGTTCTCGGACACGTCCCATGGGAATAAGATTTCGGGATCTCCTACATTCGCATGGCCTCCGAATGCCTCGCGTGGAGAGGTTATCCATCAGCCCTTATCCTGCTTGGCAGCTCGATTGTGCGCGGTTCGATCTCGCTCTTTCAAGCAACTCTAGACTCGCTACTCCACATTCGGTGTTCCAACAACTTTTTGCCGAACTACTGGGCCGTTACCCTATGTTCCGGTCTTTACAGACGGTTCTCAGTTAGGTAGCACTACGGGTTGCGCGTTCTTCATTAACGGTGAGGCTCATAAATTTCGCCTTCTGGACTCCACTTCAGTTTTCTACGCAGAGCTGTATGCCATCTTCTATTTGCTCCTTTTTATTTGCAAGTTAGCTCCTGGCTCTTTTATTGTTTGCACTGACTCTCTAAGTGCTCTTCAGGCCTTGCAACAGCACACTGCCGCTCACACCCTTGTTTTAAAAATACAGGCCCAGATCTCGCAAATGCTCAGTCGCGGATACCATTTTGTTTTTACTTGGACCCCAGGCCATGTGGTGATTTCCGGGAACGAGGCGGACGCGGCTGCTAAGTCCGCTTGCCGTTTGCCCCGGAGTTTAACTATGGTGCCATACCAGGATGTGCAACGTTTTTTCCGTCGCCAACTCCTATCTGCTTGGCAGCAATCCTGGACAGCTTTGGAAGGCACACAACTCCGGGCGATAAAGGAGAGTATACAAGCCTGGCCAACTTCCTGCACGGATAACCGGCGGGCCGAGGTGATACTCACCCGGCTGAGAATTGGGCACACACGAGCAACTCATGGCCATCTGTTAAGAGGGGAACTGGCCCCTGTGTGTGCTCCGTGTGCAGTACGCCTGCGTTCGCCAGTCTTTGGGCTTGGGGACTAACTTGCTCGGTGTTTTAGGGGACGACCCAGTGGCCATGGTTAAGGCACTGCGGTTTGTTTCTGAAATCGGTTTCAATAAACAAGTCTGCCTTGTATTTTATATTAATTAATTTTAGAGATTTTAAATTATTAGTACTGGGATGAGTTTTTTTTTTATGTACTTTTAATAGTTGAGTGTTTTTATTTTATCTTTTTAACTTAGTTTGTGTAGCTTTTAGTTCTTAGAGTTAACTTCGGGCCCAAATGACCTTGTTGTCGACGGGCCCTAAAACACCACACACTAAAAACATTGGACAGTTTTTAAGGTAAAAAACAAGTGGATATGGACTGTAAAAAGAGGGAAGGAATAATAAGTGACTTCTATAATAACACATATTGTAACACGTCTGTAAACACTTAATGGACTGTCCTGTGTAGCAGTGGCCTGAGCCAAAACAGATGGCAGTCCAAAAATTGTAAAAGCTTAGTACCTCAATAAATATTATTATTATTATTATTATTATTATTATTATTATTATTATTATTATTACTATATTTTTCAGAAGACTCTGTTCAAAATCAGTAGGACAAATGCTGTGACTACACAGGTATTATACAAAAATAAGCTGATTTTGTTTTGGATATCAATGGGTGATTTGGGTTTATTTTGGAAGCTATAACTCCCTCCATAAAGATGACTTATCCCAATGGATTTGTGCAGTTCATTCAAAATAACAATCCTCTCCACACATGTTAAAAAGTTTTAAATAGGCTGTTAAGGGAAGTTGGGTACCAGTTATAGATTGGCCTCTATTCACCAGATTTGAATTTTATTTTAAATGTACAGATTGAGGTGTACAAAAAATTGTGTTCAAATTTCTCTACAGATGTACAAAGGACATAAGATAACTTATGGACATAGTTTCAAGAAGCCTGGGATGTTGTAACTTCTAATCTACAGTGGGACAGACCGTAGGAAATAAAATTTGTACCACACCTGTAACACAATGTGCTGTACACAACTACAGTGGCCACAATGGAAATCTTTACATACACAATGCGCTCAGTTTGTTGTTCTCCCACCACTACAAAAAATAGCCGGGCGGTACTGCAAATCATGTGATTCTTGAGTGCACAGCAGCAACTTCCTTTTATTAGCAGCCCAGGTCTCAGTCTGCCTCTGATATTTGCGTACAGCAAATTGCTTGTGCGTTGTCATCTGATTTTTGATCTCAGTGCTGCTTTTGAAGGTGTGTATTTCTGCATCCAATACACAAAATGGGTTGCCAGAAATTCACTTGTGAGGAGATGACTCGTGCTTTAACTCTGTTAGAAATAGGTACCTCTGTAATTTGTATAGCTGCTGATCTAAAGGTTTCAAGACAAGCCATTTACGACCTAACAAACACAGCAGCACCTTTGCCATGTGGCACCACACCAACTCGAAAAACAGGCTCAGGTGGTTTAAGAAAGACTTCTCCTCCAAGGACTGATGACCTTTTACAATGTGAAGTGATTGCTGATCCATGGATTACAGCAGCAGGTTTAAAAAAGAATCATCCAGAACTGCTCAAAAGTGTTGCAATCTGGACTATTCAGCATCGGCTTCAAAAAGACTTAGGTTTACCAATTTGGTGTGCTGACAAGAAGCCTCTTCTAACTGAAGTTATGATGAAGAAAGGAGTACATTTCTGCAAAACATGTCAGCACTGGCCATCAGAGGATTGGCGCAAAGTAATGTTTTCTGATGAAAGCACTTTCTAGTTGGTCAGAGGAAAGTCCAAAAAGGTGAGAAGGCCAAAAAATGTGTCATGGTATGACCCAACGTTTATGGACAAAACTGTTAAACATCCAGAAAGTGTGATGGTATGGGGTGCCTTAAATGGTAATTGTGGTAGAAGTGGCTTGTCCTTTCTTCCTAAAAATGAAACAATGAAGGAAAGTAACTATTTAGAAGTGTTGCAACAGCATTTGGTCACATTTTGGTCAATTCATCAGCAGTTCTTTAAGCATGATGGTGCCCCTGCTCACAGAACAAAGACGGTTCAGAAGTTCCTAAAAGACAATAATATACCTGTACTTGACTGGCCTGGTAATTCTCCTGACCTAAATCCAGTAGAAAATGCTTGGGATCAAATGAAAATAAAATTGAAGATCTGCAACCATCAAATATTAAGGAGCTACAGGAGGTGTTGAAGTAGTTATGGGTGGAAATGGCAAAAAATATTTTGAAAATCTAGCAGATACGATGCCCAGGAGACTCATGAAGGTGATACAAGTTAATATGACCAAGTACTAATTGTACGGAGAAGTTCAAAATAAA
This sequence comes from Mantis religiosa, assembly GCA_030765055.1. NCBI lineage: Eukaryota > Metazoa > Arthropoda > Insecta > Mantodea > Mantidae > Mantis > Mantis religiosa. Next base: position 163,201,114 of record CM060950.1, read on the forward strand.
ACCATGTAAACCCAGTGTTTGTTGTTTTTATTACCATGAAAAGATTTCCATTGCAGCCACTGTACAAATGGGAACAGGATTTGGGAATGTGAACACACATTGTGAACACACCTTTTATGAGAATTCATGATGTTATCAAATTGGTTCTACTAACTGCGAATACTAACAAAAGAACACTTATGTTTGTACACATAAATATAACTTTAAAAGAAAAAAATGCCCTGAAAATATATTTGTTCATTACCTTTTATTAAATAATGGAATATTTTATTTTTCACCTTTAATAAACTTCTAAATTCTTTAATTTTTCTTACCTCTGACACCAATGCTGCTTGTGCGTTTATGGAATGGTTGGAAGATGCAAGTGCTGCAATTAACATTCTTGCCATTGATGAACACTCTTTATCACAGCTATTTTCATTTACTGGAAGCAATTTGTCCAGAATAAATGCGAGTGCCGAGCAATTCTGGGGGGGAAAAAAATACATCATATTAATAAAAAAGAACATTGATCTCAGAGAAATTGCACAGGAAACAGGCTCAAAACTATATTTTTTTCCAATAATATTATTGCACACATATTTCAAAAGTAAGAGGTTTCCTGCCATGCACAAATGTAATTATAATTTTAGTTCTCCACGTTAGGAAAGAACTTGAACTAAATATATATAATTGACATTTAAGGTAAAATTTTGCTTAGCATTACCTCACTTGATATTATCTATGACAATTATGAATGAATGCTGTTTGATATCAATGGCCACACCAGATGTTAGTGGCACTTGGCAAAGTTTAATTTAAAGTAAGGCAAACATTGTTCACTGCATCTCAATCACATCTTGCTAAAAGCTACTGAATTTAAGTTTTAGCAATCTATACTACACACTGTTTAATAAAGGGTGATTACTGCTTCACAAAAGAGGATTTAATGTTCTTGAAATTTAAGCTATGCATCACCTAGAATGTTATAAGTGGCAATGAAACTGAGAACAAAGAAGTTTGCTGGTGGTAAGACCAACATTTTTTCTTTGAAATGTTCAATTTCCCAGAAATTTCATTTATACAAGCAGGCAAACTGTCTCCCCTGTGATAATCTGGAAACAGTATGCTTGTACCTTGATGAACATGCTAGTAATAGGGTACACAAATTAAGATCTTTTATTATGCTTATATACTCTCAATTATCAGCAAACACAACAAAACATTACTATTGCTACTTCTGCAGCTGTACTTATTAATTATGAAATAAATATTGCTTTCATTTATTTTACACACCTCTCAAAGGTGTCCAATGGATTCTCAGGCACCTCAAAAAATGATAACTGAACTTAGTAGTTCAATCCTTTTGACTTTATGTCACTAATACCTACATTTTTGCATATCATGTAGGTATGGGATAAATTAAATGCATTTATCTGCTTCCTAAACCACCATTTTCAACTGGGAGAATTTAAAATATAAGCTCAGTTGTTTTACATGTTATCCTTTCAAGTAGTCAGTAACTTCTCTATTTTTCTTAACCTTTCTTTTCACTCCCAGAAGGTTTTTTTTTCCCCCTTGGATATTTTTTATCCTTAGTTCAATTCCCGCACATCAATTATAAGTCTCCAAAACTGAATAAAAGTCACTTGGGGCTATTTTCATCTATAAGCTGGCTGGGTCAAGAACAAGAAAGTTCACGCAGCCTGCTTCTAACTACTCACACTCTGGAAGTTTTGCACCATTCCATCATCAGCATTATATTGAGAAAGCCATTCCAATTGGTTTATAATTTTGTAACTTTGTTATTTTTTTTAAGACAATATTACATACTCAATTAACTAAGATTTTAAATACGCCTTTATAACATTACATTTATACAGCTTGTATTAATGAAGAAACACTTCAAGACAAAAGATCTAATCTTTTGAAAACCACAATTATTTTATAACTCTACATTTTAAGAAGAACCTGAAGTAAACTGACTTAAATTGCAAGTTCTATGCTATTCTGACGACTCTCAATAGATAATTCTACTTCACAACTCTTTCCTCTTCCAATTCTTAATGCTCGAAGTACAATATATGCTTTCACAAATATATTCAGCAGAGAAAGGATATATTTTCATTGCAATATTCCTCAATGTGATAGGTACACCCTTTTCAAACAATACACTCACTTGGTTGAAAGTTTAAATTTTAGTACTTTTCATATGATTTAATATTTTCAAATATTCTATGCAGGTCAGTTAAAACATTAGTAATGGATATTGTCTGTAGTATGCCAGATGGGTCACACTGGCAAAACTTAGGCAAAACTACTTTATCCCTTTGTTATAATGCAGAATTTAAAAAGCTTATACATGAATTAGAAGAGTACATACTTATTTCACAAAGTAAAGTCTGTTTGAGCCTTGCAGTAAACAACTGAATGCTACTTACCTTAGTGATCAGTTCACTCTGACCAGCAGTATACTGATGATCTGTTATCAATTTTGCACAACCTGGGTAGGATCGAACTGCTTCTGCCAATAACTTCAACAGAGCTGAATTTGGAAGCAAAGGCCGCTTCTTTTCATCTTCAGTTCCCTTAGCATACTGAAGTGCATCTTCCTTCATTTTTCTGAAGTCCAAATCCTGCATTAAAACATTTAATGTAAGATGCAAGAAACATTAAACATTGCAAGAGAATGTTTCCATTATTTTATTTATAAAAAAGTCAATTACTTAAAGCTGCCCACAATCCAGTTATAAGCATAGATTAAACAACTAGAATTCTCAAACATGAGGACTAGTAAATATACAGCATGTTAGACTGTGTTTCTGTGAACATAAGAGCATATAGAATTGTCTACCATTTCCCTTCTTCAAATTATTTTCATTTTGTTTTTCCGAATTAAGAATAGAAATACAAAATAATGTAAATGTGTTAATGTGCATTATGGAAAAGTAGAATTAGATTGAAAGATTCAATATTACTGGAACTTGAACCATGGATCCTCTGGTTTCCGTCCTGCTCCTTTAACCAACTAAGTTACCATAACCACATGCTGGCATAATAAATTCCCTAATCGACCCTCATTTTTCACCATTTAACAACAAGGAAATCCCAAATTTGTTGTGAGATGACATAAGCCAATGTCAAGTTACAATGTTTTAAGTACTTTTAAGTCCTGGGCATAATAGTTTAACAAACTATTAGTTTAATCACATTATTAACACAAACAGAACTATGTAAATACACCTTAGGAATTTTTGTTTTATATCTATAGTTTCAAATTTGAAAGGGTGCTTTAAAAAATAGATTAAGCATCATTTTTATCAGAATAGGAAGTCAATCTTTGCAGGTAAAAATGAAACAGATCACCCAGAGTGTCAGCTTACATAGGAATAAAATAGCAACACAGCCATTTTACAAATTACACCATCTAAAGTGTCAAGCAGCAACATTTTTCTGTAACAATCATACAACACATTTTTCAATACATTGTGATAAAATTAAAATACAATTTCCCAGGACTTGGCTAAACTTGGAGAAGATGGGTTCACCTTTTGTTGTAGACCATTGATTTTTTTAAAATTTTTTTATTTTTTTTTAATTGATGGTTAGCTCATACTTGTAACCTATTAAATTGTATCTCTATTAATAATAAGCACAGCTTGTTATACTCTTATAACAGTAACACCCAGATACTGGTGGTTCATTCAAAATGCTACTTTTAATAAGATTGGGCAATTTTACAGATTTTATATATTTAACAGCTACTTCCTCTGCAATAGTTCATTTATAATTGGTACAGTGAATTCAAAACAGATCAACCCTCTTTAGTTATGAATTTTATGATGGACAATGAAAAATTGCTGTTTCTGATGAAAATATTAACAGTGCTTAAGCAATGCTTAAAGAAGATTCACAGTTACATGAATTTATCAAGAGTTTACGGCTTCAGAACACTTAATATTGATGGATTTTACATATAATGCCTCCTGATTAAAAACAATTTAATTGATACAGAAAAACTGGAAAAGTTCCAATGTAGCACTTTAAATTTGGTTGGGAAGATCACTATTGATGATTAATCCTTAATTTATTGTTACGATTCTGAAAAGATAAGTCAATAAGCTCAATAGTTCTTTCAAACAGAACAAACCAATAAAGTCAAGATAAATTTGCAACAATTTTTTCTTCTAAAATGGGTCATATTGCAACTACAACATTATGCAATAGATCGAGTTACTGCCAACATTTGGCACACAAATGTTCTTTACCAAATTTTGTGAAAAAGTATATGAAAACACCCAAAAGTAAAAATAGTTTTATATCATAACAATGCCTCGTTGCATACAGCAAACTGAGTATATGAATGCCTTAAAGATAAACAACATGGAGTCTATCATACAGCACTGACCAAGCACTATAAGGTCTTCCTTAATTTCAAAAATTTGAAGAAATATGGAACCACTTTTGTCATTAGATGAAGCAGTGGAAAATGGTTCCTGAAGTGCCTCAAAAGAATGGCATGATTGCTTGAAAAAGATATATATTTCTCTGGCTTATTATCCATTGGACGTATCTTGGAAGATGTTAAGACCTTTTATCTCTGTATCAAAAACTCTGCTGAGCTAGTAGTTAACAGCAATAGAATACTTATTGTAACTGGCTGAAAATAGAGGTACAGTGAAACACTTAACCCAGATCTCTTTAATCTTGACCAGTTTTGGAAGGGAGGGGGGGGGGGGGAATGTTCAGTGTAGTAAATGTAAAAAATACGACTCATCTAAAATTTAATAAATGAAGACTTGTTTTACATGATTTATATATAAGGATGCTCAACTGCTCAGTCATCAGCGCCCTTTCAAAAACTAAATCATGGCAATAACCAGAGATAAATTACTCAAAAATAAAAAAACAAAAACAAAATGACAAAATAAATAAACCCAAATGGGGAATAAACAAATAAAAAAGAGCTATAATTAACAACATACTAAAACGATTATTAATTTTTAGATGAGTCGTATTTATTACACATCTGCTTCACTTCCGTACCTATTTTGAGGACATGTTTCGCAAATCATCGTATGCATCTTCTGCTCTTATGCGACTAAAGCTTGATCCAGTGGTGTGGGTAATTCTGGAGTTGCTGCTGCCATCTGTTGATTTAGTGATGAACTTAAATGTGGGATTCTCTTCTGGCGGGATTTCAAAGTTCATTAGTTGGTTTTTATGTTTTTCTATGTATATTCTCTCCCATATGACGAGTTCACTATGTTTTTGTACGTATTTTAGTAATTCTGTGCTATCTTCAATTTCATGATTTTCAGACCAGAAATGAGCTGCTATTGCGGACTTATCAATATTTTTGTATCTTAAGTGCCTGAAGTGTTCTTTCTAGTGCCTATGTTTCTTTTTGTCCTCCCTATGTAAATTTTTTCACAGTCTTTACACTTAATCTTGTAAATGCCTGACTTTTCCTCTGGTTTTATCTTATCAGTATTATTACTGTGAAGTAGGTTTTTAATGTTGTAATTGTTTTTTGGTGCCAATGTTATATTGTATTTCTTGAATATTTTTTGGAACTATTTTGTGGCCCAGGGGTGGTAAGTAAATTTAGCAAATCTAATTTCTTGTTTTATTGGTGTGAGAGCTGTGATCTGTTTTAATCTCTTTTGAAGTTTGAATGATTTTAGTTTTTTATCTACAAGGTTTTTACATATCCATTTTTAATTGCAGTTTTTAAGATTTGATGGTATTCGTTTTGATATTCTTGCTGGCTGAGGGGTAGATTTACTAAATCTGTGTGTGAGACTGTTGATGGTGGCATGTTTGTGTGGAATTGGGTTGAAACTATTTGCTTTGATGTAATTATCTGTGTGTGTTGCTTTTCTATGGATACCAAATTCTAGTTTTTCATTGCTTTTTGTGATTTTAAGGTCCAAAAAAGGTAGAGTACAGTCCTCTTCAGTTTCCACTGTGAACTGTATGCTGGGTTCTTGCAGGTTGAGTAGTTTCAAAGCATCATCTATTTGTTTGTAGGGCACTATTGCAAAGATGTTGTCTACGTATCTGTACCATGTTTTAAAAATATGAGAGAAGGCTTTAGTTAAATGTGTTTCGAAAAAGCTCATGTATAGATTGGCCAAAAATGGTGATAGCGGGCTTCCCATAGCTAGTCCTGAAATTTGTTTATAATATTTTCCATTGAAGACAAAATAATTTTGATGTATACATATTTCAGTCATTGCCAAATATTCTTCTATTGCATTGGCATCTAGGTTTATAGAGTTTGACTAATGGAATGCTAGGGAAGAGGGAGCGGACATCAAAGGATACTAAAGTGTCATGAGGTTTTAGTTTTAAGATTTTGAATTTTTTCTACCAGGTCTATTAGAGTTTTTTATGCTCAGAGTATGGAATTGTGGAAAGGACTGAAATTTTTTGGACAGCCATTTTGCCAGAAGGTAAGTAGGAGTGTGTATATTATTTACAATGGGTCTCATGGGTATGTTGGGTTTGTGTATTTTAGGCAAACCATATAGTCTTGCAAGGGTAGGGTTGTCCGGTTTGATAGTTTTTTGTTCTGCAGTTGTTAACATTTTACTATTAATGATGGTTTTTTGTACATCTTTTATGCATCGGTTGAGTGGTTTAGAATCTATTTCTTGGAATTCTTTTTGTTGTAGTAACTCTAACATTTTTTCCTTGTATGTAGCTGTATCTAAGATTACTATTTTGTTCCCTTTATCAGCCCTTGAGAAGATTACATCCTTTTTCCTTAAAGATTTAATTATCTTAATTTGTTTCAAATGTTTTCCTGGTTTTTTATTTATTAAGTTTTCCAATATAGGAGATGATTTTTTCCTAATTATATTTTTGTCCATGGTTTCCAAGCCTTCTACTGCTAATTCTATATCTGCAATGAATTCATCCGGGTTGCTGGAGTATGTTATACATGTTTTTAGGCCTTGGTTAAGCACATCTATTTCTTCAGTGTTAAAATTTTGCTTTGAGAGATTAATTACATTGTCTAGGGATGTGTTCTTTGCTGAAATTTTGTTATGTTTTGGTTGCCAATGATTACGGTTATGCTTTAGTTTCTTCTTTTGACGATAAACTTTCTCTTTGACTTTATAATTTATATGTTCAAATGATTTGGTTTCTAAATGGTCCCATGCTGTGTTTCCTAGCAATTTTACCAGTTTCAAATGTAGGTTGTAGACCTCAATCTGTTCCTTTTCTTAGGTGCTGGGCTAGCATTTTCAGCAGGTTTATCCTGCCTTTTTCTCACTGTCGTTTTGGCAGTGAGGACAGGATCTTCCTGCTCCACATCCTTAATTGAGAAGAACCACTTTCCTACTGATAACTTCGAGTCCAGTCTCTAAAAACGATCAGAAACTGTGATCAGCGAAGATGAGAGCCGCCTATCTGAGTCCTCTCCGTATGATTCCTCGGAAGATCTTCTCGGAGGGGATGGTCGTAGACTTTCATGCTCATTTTGCTTGGTACTAGCCTTCCTATTCTCCCTGAGGCAGTCAGTTCTTTCATATGAGGATTTGAGCTTCTTGAGCGATGCATTATACCAGGTGAGTCACCTGCCCCTATTTATTTTTGAATTTATGCAACCTGCTAAGCACATTGTGACTTATGCCTTTCTTGAATGCATTGTAATGGATGATTTGCAGAGCAGTTTAGGGAGAAAGTAGATAACTTAGTGCATAAGTGTTGTGTGGGACAGAAAGTAATCCGATTACAAAAAATCAAACCTAGACACAGAGAGCTCTATTATTAGCAATTTTAGGTGAGTTTACGAACTTTTAGTCATTAGCATACATTCCCACACACCTTTAAATACGCCCCTGAAGGAACAGTCTATCACATGCATCAGTTGACAGTATCTTTGGAAAACAAAATGGCAGGTCTACACAGTGGGACCAACTGAATTTAAATCTTCAGCCAACACGTGTTTTCGTAATACAGCCATGTCAAAAAGTGCTAAGAATTAGGTAGATTGTTTTTGCTTGTCACAAATTACGGCAGTTTTTAGCTCGTTCAGTAATTGTAAAGGCGGATGCAGTTTCTTTATTTGAATTAAAACTAAAACACTATATAAAGCTGTAAAAGTAGTATAAAGATCCGAAGTGGGAGTATGAGGACTGCAGTCACATAATCGTAGAGAAAGCTCAGCTCGCAAGGTAACGTTGGCTCAATGGTATTATCCAGGTTACCTCAACCCTCTGCCACTACAACTTGGGTTCAGATCATTCATGTTCAGCTCAAACTTTATTACCCTTTGTTTTACCTCTTGAGGCCTAAAATTTGATATTGTGATACGAGTAACACTTTTATAACACTATACGTGTTTATAAAATACAATAATCAACATAAATGAAGACATGAAGCTTTCCTGGCGACAAATATGCTCAATTTCTTCTCGGGCAGCAGGACAGAAGAGAGATGCTCACTCTCGAAACATCTATTTCTAATCGTCTTTTCACCTGGCTTGCTGCCCGAGAAGAAATTGAGAATAATCACCATGTTCTTCACTGGAAGAGAGATATGCATTTATAGATCGTAGTAGATATTTTACTATGGTCGGTCTTATGCTTGAGCAATTCACCCAAGTATCAAACACTTCGCAAATTCAAAGTGGCTTTAGCTATTTGCACCTCCTCAATAAGTGGCATAAATGAACGCTTCATTATCTAGGTATTCAGTATTTGAAACATTTCAAACTTTTTATTTTTCTGTTTAATGGAGAACACGTTCACAACTCCTTTGTCAGCAGAAGTGAAACGTAAGATTTAAGTATGAAACCACTATTAGATTTAATGTCATTGATATGTTCTTAAAAAGTGAAAGATAACTACTTAACACGGTTTACAACACCAGATACGGTACAGATTATAAATGGTCACAAAGTTAATGATCCCTAATTATCGGATTGTCATTCTTGTTTCTTCAGTTCACAAGAAAACCAATAGCAACAATAAATAAATTAATAACTGCCTGCCGTGCTAGGGGTTCCGGGTTTGATTCCTGGCGGTGAGGGTGGGGGGTGGGGATTTTTCTTGGACCAAGATAATTCCCCCATCTTCCTCAGAGTCTGGAAGTATGAATGAGAGTGTGAATGTGTACGTGATCTTATGATTAAAAACAAAAGAGATAAGTTAACACCGTCAGTATGTTCCAAAAGAGAATGGCTGCCGATATGACCATAGCAGTTAAAGGCGGGGTATAAATGAAACAAGGAAAATAAAAAATTAATAACTGAAATACTGACAGTAAAGACTAGGACAAAGGAAAAAACAAAAAACAATATGACAGCATTTCAAACCCAGCCCTTGCATCAGCATTGCTCCACTGCTAACCTCTTGACCGGCTGCCACATATTCTATGTCGCTTATTGGGAAAGCATTCTTGACTGGCTGCCACATATTCTATGTCGCTTATTGGGAAAGCATTCATCTATGACCAGGCCGGTATAATATGCATGAAAAATCGTCATTTATTTAAGCTTTTTGCAGCTTCTTGATCCTCATTCAGGGCTGTAAGTATTAATGCTGGGTGCATGTAGTACCGAATAGGACAGTGCTGCAATAGCGGCATTTGTGCTAAAATGGTCAATGTTTTCACATTAGACTATAAACTGCGGGTTGCATAGATAAGAATAAATAGGGGCAGCTGACTCACCTAGTATATTACTGGTTCATATGTTAGATGCTTTCTGCGGTGACTTGGCTGGAACGTTCTTCATAGGATTGGACTTGGTAGGCATGCTCACTGTTGTTCGTGCTGGTGTCTGTTACTCTGGCTGTGATCTTGGTGTAATTGTTCTTCCAGATATTACCGCCCCGTTTATGTCACTAGTTTGTGTTGGAATTTCACGTCTAAGGTATCGGCTTAGCTGCAACTGCACTATAAGTAATGGTCCTAGGGACAGAAGGCTAATGAATACACAAGAGTTTCCGGGCTTCCAAGGACACCTTCTCTCTTACCCGGATCTCTTGGATCGCCTTTTCTTCCATAAAATGCGAGCATTCTCTGGAGTTTGATTAATGATTACCACTGCAGTTAACACATGTTGCAGGTGATTGGGTATATACTGCCTCATTTCAAGCCTTAATCCTTTACGGGAGATCTACCCGATCAAAGGTAAGAAACAGGGTGCGAGTGGACTAGATATACATTGGTCACACCTTGTTCCAAGTTTTCCTGAATCTCATTGGACATTCCGTCCAGTGCACTGGTGTTTACAATACCAGACGAGGAGTTCAGGGTCCTAGGCAATTCAACGCGCAGTGGATAGCTCGCAAGCACTTGGCTTTCAAAATTCTCGCAGCTTGTGTCGGTGAAACAGCTTCGACTAAGAGCTTACCATTCCAAGATCAATTACACGAATTTAAGGGACCAGCAATGTTA